>JAFFSR010000347.1:8282916-8887500 GCA_017163975.1 Anastatus disparis
GAGTACTTTTTGTGGTTTATGCTGACTTCGAATGTCTACTACATCCAGTCGATGACGAGCGAAAATATCAACGTCACGAAGCTTTTAGTATAGGATTTTTTGTCAAATGCAGCTATGACGAGACTCGTTCAGTATACAAAAGCTATCGACAGCAAAGAGAGGAAGATGAAGCTCCAGCCAAGTGGTTCGTAAAAAATCTTCATTCTTTAGCTTTGGGATTAAACGAGATGTATCAGAATCCTTAACCTATGAAGGAATTGACAGATCAAGAAAAAGTAGATTTTGCTGGAGCTCGTTCATGCTACATTTATTCAAAAATTATTAGAATAGATGATCATAAGGTTCGAGATCATTGTCATTTCACTGAAGAGTGATTATTTGACTTTCTCACAATATTATATAAAAAATATATTTGATTAATTATGATAAAAAAAAATATTATTTTCAGATACAGAGGTCCTGCACATAACTCGTGTAATCTAAATTACATAGACTCATGAACTATACCAGTAATTTTCCACAACTTGAGTGGTTATGATGCGCATTTGTTTATCATGGAGTTAGCGATCAGTTTTCCAGGACGAGTGCTTCTTTTACCTCAAACAAAAGAAAAGTACATCTCGCTTACCAAATTCGTAGAGGGTACAGATATGAATTTACGATTCATTGATTCATTCAAGTTCATGCCATCGTCTCTGGAAAAACTTGCATCATACTTGGAGAGGCTCGACACTGTTGATCGAATATTTCATCAGGATGATGGATTCTCTTCAGAGTAAATCACTTTACTGAGAAGAAAAGGTGTTTTTTCTTATGACTATGTGTCATCCTTAGATAAACTTGATGAGACTGACCTACCGTTGAGAGCAGATTTCTTCAGCAGCTTGTACGAAGATGATATCACTCTTGAGGACTATCAACATGCAAAGAATGTTTGGCAAGTTTTTCAGATCCAAACTCTTGGTCAATACTCGGATTTATACCTTAAAACAGATTGTATTGCTGTTAGTTGAAGTTTTTGAAAACTTTCGAAGCCATTGTCTCGAGGCTTATGATTTGGATCCAGCTCACTATTATACTACTCCAGGCCTGTCATGGAATGAAATGTCTAAGTTCACTCAGGTAATAAATTTATCACAGTTAGCAATCATAATAATGTATTGATTAATTGATAATTTTATAGGTTGAATTGGAGCTCTTGACAGTCATTGATATGCTCATGGTCATCGAGCGTGGAAAACGTAGAGGCATTAGCCAATGCCTGAATCGTTATGCGAAAGCAAATAACCCATACATGAAAGAGGGTTACAAGGCTGACGAGGATAAGAAATATCTGATGTATTTTGATGTCAATAACCTATACGGTTAGACTATGACCAAAGCTCTACCTTATGGTGGCTTCAAGTGGGTGCTCAACGTTGATCAACCAAACTTTTTCGATGTTCCTGAAGATAACTCGATTGGATATATCCTCTAAATTGATTTGAAGTATCCAGTTATGCTTCATGATGCTCACAAAGATCTTCCGTTCTGTGCTGAGCACATGACACCGCCAGAATCCAAACAGAAGGAGCTCATGACCACGCTCTATGACAAAAATCGTTATATTATACACTACACAGCACTCCAACAAGCGCTTAAACACGGACTGCAACTCAAAAAAATTCATCGAGCCTTGCAATTTGATCAGAAAGCATTGTTAAAACCATATATCGATTTGAACAGTGAAAAGTGCAAGAACGCTAAAAATGAGTTCGAAAAAATGTTATTCAAACTGTTCAACAATGCAGTATATGGCAAAACGATGGAAAACGAGCGAAAACACGTAGATATTAAAATGGTCTGTCAATAGGACGGTCGCTATGGTGCTGAGGCACTTATCTTGAAACCGAATTTTCATAGTTGCACTATTTTTGATGAAAATCTAGTTGCAATACAACTCACGAAAACGAAAATTTGTATTTGGAAACCTATATACGTAGGACTTTGCGTTCTGCACTTATCTAAAACGCAAGTGTATAGGTTTCATTATGATTACATGCGAAATTGTATTGGAGATGAGTGCAAAATATTGTACACTGATACTGAAAGCCTAGTGTATGAGATCACCAAAGTCAATATACATGACATCATGAAGGAAGATATTCACGACTTTGATACATCTGACTATCCTGAGAATAATCAATTCAACATGCCTCGAGTCAACAAAAAAATCACTGGCTTGATGAAAGATGAATGCAATGGTGAAATCATGTTGGAGTTTATTGGATTGAGAAGCAAAATGTACTGCGTGAGAGTTGAAAATAAGAAGCTCATCAAAAAAGCTAAAGGTCTCAAGAGCTCTGTAGTGAAGGCGACCATCACCTTCGATGATTATATCAAATGCTTACGCGAAAATGAAATTTTGGAACGAGAGCAGCTAAACATCAAATCTGATCATCATGTTCTTTACACCGAGAAGTGTACGAAGATCGCTCTGAGTGCTCGCGACGACAAACGGTGTATGTTAATTGGTTCTACGGACACTCTACCTTGGGATCACTATTTGGAGGGGCTTGACGCCATTGAAGAATTGCAAGAAGAGTGGAGAGGTGCCACCGCATTCGAGCCGCCGCAAAACCTGCAAGAGAAGGGAGAAGGAGAAGAGGTGGGGAGAGATCTATATGAGCGGCGGTATCACACACAAGATCTCATTCAGTCAACTGAAGAGCCACCAAGAACATCTCTAATCACCATTGTAGAAAGAAGTCTGCATCAAAGACCTGAGCTTCCAGAACCAGCAACTAAAAGGAGTAGAAACTTTTGAAAAACTAAGTCGAGGTTAGTAAAATTTTTTTTTTCTTTAATTTTCTTTAGCAAATAAGATAAATTCTAGATATTTAATAATTCTTTTAAAAATCTTTTTGTTATAGATGGATCTTAGCGAGATTAATAATATCGCTCAAGGAGGCTTTCTTCCAACTAAAAGGTTGACTGAGCTCGACGAAGGTTATAACTACATGGTGTTTGCGCTTAAAAAGGTGACTACCAGATATGGATGTAAAACTGTAGCTGTCATCGACAATCAGTTTGATATATTCTTGCCTAAGCGAATATCTGATGCTTTAGTAAAGAACGATGATTTATTCAATAAGATGTCTGCAGCAGCAAACAAACTTGAACTATTTATAACCTACAAAGGTGATTACAAGATTGAATTTTTTAGTGTTTAAGTGTATATAAGTGTGTGCGTGTTTAATAGTGTATATGTTATGAGAAATATTAAAACTTTAGCTGGCTAGTTGTTCTAGTTAACAAAGCATGTAAAATAAGTTTTTTAAATGAATACTCTTTGATTTCTCACTCAATTTGTGTGTGTTCACATTTATTTAATAATCGTTTATGAAAAATAACATTTTTTATCATAATTAAAAAAATACAATTTTCTTTTTTAAATATTTTTTTTTATAATTAATACAAAATTTCATTAAATATCTGTTTTATTAATCCAATTATTATGAGAACTGTCAAAACCTAGCCATTTCACAAATACTTGATTTTCACGTCTTTTGACAACTTTTTCTTCGAGGTAAACGTCTGGATACTTGACCTTCTGCAGTTACTCTGCATAAAAACCACCAGAGATGGATTGATCTTGATAATCTTTTAAATGATACGTCATTGGATCAGTGGCTGCTACCCGTACAACTGTGAATATCTCCGTCGACCATTTTGGAGTATATCCTTTCTCGAAGATGTGGTTCGCATTGCTAACTCGGACTTCGTCACCAACCTTAAACTTTATCTTCTTCTTGGTTCTGAGTTTATGAGCAAATTGCAACAAAACTTGTGCTGCATTAGCTGCTGTTATATCTTTAGGCTTCATTCCGGTGGTACGATGCTTACGTTCATTATAAGCTGCTACCAATTCAGGTAAGATATCCAACTATTTGTAATTACCACGTAAGCTGAACTTTTTCCACATAAGATTTAAAGTGCGATTGAAACGTTCGCAGATCAAACTGCTGTATGTTGAGTATAAATTAATCTTGTACTTGTGCATCAGTTTTTCAAAATCGGAATTGAAGAATTCCTTGCCTCTGTCGGTGTGTAGATTCTTCGGCACTCTACCTTTTGATAATATAGATTTCATTGCTATAGAGACTCCTACGCCAGTTTTATTTTTAACTGGGACTGCCCACGCGTATTTGGAAAAAATATCTATAACTGTAAGCATGTATTTGTAGCCTTTGTTTTCTCGAGAAGAAGGTTGCATCTCTACCAGATCAGCTTGCCAATTCTCATCCAAACCTCGCACATCAAACTTCCGGCGAGGATAGTGATGACTGGCGGGTTTATGAAGCTCTTCTACTACTCTTTGACGTTGTTCTATCGATGGTTATCGATTGACTATTTTTCACTAATAGTGATAATGCCTCTTTTATAGTCTCAATTTCCAACTGGCTTTGTATCAATTTCTCATCTAGCTCGTCTCTATGCACCTCTACAATTTTATCTAGGTTATTGAGATCACTTCACACACTAGATATTAAATCTAATAATCTTTGAACTTCCAAACGTACGATACGCTGTAAAGTATCTAAATTTACAGCTTCATTGAGTTGATTAGGTGATGCGAGATTACAAAGTGTCTTATTTTCTATATCGTATTGTCCATCTTTTGTGAGTTTATAGCCAATACCCGGAGGTCCTCGACTACCCTCGCTTCGTTTAAGATTACGTCTAAATACACCGACGCTCATTTTGATAATGTACGGTGTAGATGTCTACACTTTTTTATATATATATATATATATATATATATATATATATATATATATATATATATATATATATAGCCACCTTCACGTAACTCTTCGATAATTGAATGTATCTCATTTGTATGGCTAGGGTTTCCAGCTTCTCTTCCAGCAATCAGTAATCGAAGCCTATCAACGAGTTCGTTTGAATCATCCCAGTATATGTAATCCATTCTCGTATCTCTTCTTGCAATTTTATATCGAGGTAACGATCCTCCTCTTTTTTTCAGTGAAAACAAAGGACTAATGATACTCTCGAATTTCTTACTTTTGCGCCTATGAATAGTCTCATTACTTCTGCAGCATCGTTTGTGAGCATTAGTAGTTTCAAGAATCTTCTTGTAATTTTGCATATTATTAGTGTTTATCTGACCTCTATCGGGATTTTTCGTGATTAACAATTCTAACAATCCTTTAGTTTTTGGATATTTTTTATCTTTTATACAAATGTTTTTATCTTCGAAAAATAAAGATGAGTCACCAATTAAGTAACTATTACCTTCCTTGCGCACTCCATAAACTTTATCCAATTGTTTTGATTGTTCCTCATTGAGCATACGAATGTACTTATTATTATTATCAAGCAATAAATCATCTTTTTTTTTCTAATTCCTGCTCACTTGAAACTGATTCAAATTCCGTATCAACTTGTCGAATAGTATCGTTTAATGACGTATTTATAGCATCATCAATGGATGAAGAGGAAGGAGAAGAAGGCTGCAAGAAGGAGGAATAAGTATTATTGTTTTCTATGACTTTTTTTTTATTTTTTGCTACGTCACGTATAAAATCATTATTTTTCTCAGTTGTAGCAACAAGTTTCTGATCTATTCGATTCTATTAACGATAGGTTTGAATGTGTTGCCAAATGCTCTCTCAATATTCTCTTTTCCAAACTTCAGCAAGTTATATTTTCGTTTAACTGCATTGCGTGCTTGTACAAGTTGATGTAGAATATCTTTCTTTCGTCTAATATCAGCCATGTTGACACTTCAGCATACAATGATGAATTGTTTTCTTTGGACTATGTGCGCGCTATATTTATAGCAAAACAATCAAAGCCTTTTCTATATTTACCAGAATTGATCGAACTGTCTTTGTCGATCATTAAGAATCCGTATTTATCGTCAGTCCAGCACTTGGAGCATAATTCTTTGAATTGCGTGTAAGTCATGTCAGAATTGACATGATTGTCGTATAAGTGTCTCAAGTTGACGTCATCTTGTCGAAAAATCACCAACAAATTGACATTGTCTCTGACTAGATGTTTTGGAATTCGAGCATAAGTTTGACAGAGATAGAAACAATCAACATCTTTGTGCCTGCCCATACAGAAGTAAGCTCTGATGTCATCTTGTTTTTCACAGGCTACATCATCAAAAATCATGACAGAATTTGGAAGCGCATTATCAGGGACTACAACAGATTCGTGTTCACTAAAGGGAAAGTATTGTACACCTTCTAAAGGCTCCAGGGGGTCCTTCAAAAACTTGTACTTTGATTGATTCAAAAACTTGGAGTACACATAAACGTTTTCAAACCTGAGACTGTTAGGATGCGTTATTAGTGCTAACAGACTATTGGTTTTACAACAATTTGATGGACCGCAAAATACAGCTCGAATACTGTTTGGAAGTAAGTCTCCATGCCTCTTTAATTTCTTCTCATGCTCCACGATAGTGTCGAAATTTTCTATCGGTAGCTTAACGGATTGTTCTTTGAAATTCATTATGACAGCACGTCTGACTTACGAATGCTTGACCAGCTATAAATAGAGGGCTTTTATACCCATGCTTCAGTCTTCATTTAGTCTTCGAAGTGTGATGATCGTATATAGACAACGACGTGGTCGCGGTTTTGTCAACAAGCTCCTTAATAGTCTTCCAATCGAACTTCATATACCAGGATACCAATACTATGAACGCGGGACAAGATTAGCTAAACGTTTTGCTAGAGGTGATCCAGGAATCAATCCTCATAATAGAGCTTGTAAAAAGCACGATATTGCTTATTCACAGAATCGTGAAAACGAAGAAGCCAGAAACGCTTCTGATAGAATTTCAGCAGAAAAAGCTAATCAAAGAATTTCATGAAAAGACGCTAGCTTCGGAGAAAAAGCAGCTGCATTTGCAATTAAAAACATTATAAAAGTAAAGTCTGAATTCGGAATGGGTATGAAGAAGAAGGGTAGGAGGAGAAAGAAGCCTTTTACTACTTTCAATACAATAGTAAAAACTGCATCAAAATCAATTGTTCCTACAAATGTGCTCGAAAAGCTATTTTGTCGGCTCTAAAAGGTGCACGTAATGCTGTTAAAAAATCAGGTGGTAAAAAAAATGTAAAAATTCCACATACTTTACCAGTTCCAAAGAAAGTAGGAGGTTTCTTACCATTCCTCATACCAATCTTTGCAGGTTTAAGTGCTGTCGGTGGTATAGCTGGAGGTGCTGCTGGAATCGCTAAAGCGGTAAACGATTCCAAAGCTGCTAAACAACAATTAGAAGAAAATAAGAGACATAATATAAAGATGGAAGAAATAGCTCTTGGTAAAGGTCTTTACTTGAAACCATATAAGACTGGTCTTGGTCTTCGTATGAAACCAAAGCATTCTTTAAAAAAAAAAGGTCCTCAAAGTAAAACTACCTCAAAGAGCACTCACCGGTGCTGATCTCATCAAGTATGCAAAAATCCTAAAAATCTTAAATTTTCGAGGAGTATTCATGAGGATTGCTATGCCTATTAGCGGACCGCGCTATAGAGAATCAGCTATTGTTAATCTCGATGATGCGGATGGACCTGGAACGCACTGGGTAGCATATCGCAGACGAGGAAACGATGTTGTGTATTTCGATAGCTTCGGTGATCTTTAACCTTCTTTGGATTTGATGACATATCTGAGAGTAGACAACATCAAGTACAATCCTGAGACATATCAAGACTTTGATACTTTCAACTGCGGTCATCTTTGTCTAAGATTTTTGAGCAACACTCTCGATATATAAAGAAAAGAATGATAAGTATTTGTTCATTATAGGTTCAACAATCATGGCAGATTCATTGACTTTGAGTCTTTCAGGCACATCGTCTGTACTGGAAGAACAGTATTTTCCACCGATTGAACTCTCACCTGACAAGAATTACGTTCTCGGATTAGTTGCTTTCATGATATTCAATTCTATATCTAATATCGACGAATGTAGTAACCTATTTCAGGTTGGACAGGAATAAATTATTTTACCGACTGGTAGTTATGAAATCGAAGATATAGAGAACTATCTCAGGGAAATATTGACGACAAAAAGTATATCAATCAGTATTAAACCAAACAATAATACATTTCGCAGTGAAATAAAATGCAATCATCTGATTGATTTTCGACCAGAACATTAGATAGGACCTTTATTAGGCTTTGACAAACGTGTTCTTCCTGCTGGCGTAACGAATCATTTAGATTTACCTGTAGCTATCCTCAAGGTTAACGCTCTTTGAGTCGAGTGCAATATCGTCTTCGGTGCCTATATAAACGGTTGACAAGTGCACACGATACATGAATTCTTTCCTGCAGTCCCACTAGGATATAAGATCATTGAAGTTTCATCACAGGTCATTTACCTTCCAGTCATCGTCAAGAGCATAGATCATTTACAAGTGCGCATAGTCGATCAAGACGGAAATTTAATAAACTTTCGTGGAGAAACTATTACAGTTAGATTACATATTAAATCGGTATAAAAAATGGGCGTGGTTTATAACCATAAAAATAACAAAGGGTATATAAGTAAATCAAGGTGGCATTCGAACATCCGTCGTCATCGACAAGTCAAAGTATTAACACGGCAGAACCTTCAGTTTTTGAAAAGCCAAGACTTAAAAATAAGAGCTTCTTGTGGAAAATTACATGCTTAATTTTTTGCTGTTTTTAAAGAAATCGAGGAAATCCTAAACATAAGGACAGGAGTAAGATTGGATGAGTCAATAGCTCACTGTGAAGTGCACGCGTACCAGCCTTACACCTCGTCAAATTTCAATAATAGTGATGAAATTTGTATATCGATTTAACATCAAGACTTAAATCTTTTGCCTTCGCAGAGCTCTCTTCACATAGTGGGCAAATTAACTCAACAAGATGGCACTGCTGTAGCAAGAACTAACTTAGTTAATAACAGCATATGTCATATATTCGAGGAAGTTCGCTAAGAAAATAAATCCTATAGAGATTGATCGCTATAAGAATGTGGGATTGACTACCATTATAAAGGGTTGGGTATCACTCAACCCTAGTCAAAGTTTGATTATAGAAAATGCTGGTTGTATTGATATTATGGAAACTCAGATCATTAATAACGATGGCTCTTTTGATATTTTCATACCTCTTAGTATGATTTTAGGCTTTGCTGAAGATTATCGCAAAATCATAATCAATGTTAAACATGAACTTATCCTCACGAGATCCAGGAACGAAATTAACGCAGTAGTACAAACACCGAATGCTACTAATGCTTACGAAAATTTCGAAATTGATCTTTTAAGGATCAAGTAGCTTATGCCTCACATACAGTTATCCAATGAATGTGAAATTCGCATGCTACGACAAATCGAAAAAAATAAACCTATCTCAATGATTTTTTGTTCCTGGGAATTATACGAATATCCATTATTACCTGCAGCAACGAGACATGTATGGATAGTCAAAACATCTAATTAGCTGGAGAAGCCTCGTTTTATCATTCTTGGTTTCCAGACAAATCGAAAAGGACAAAAAACTGCTAACGCTAGTCAGTTTTATCATTGCAATTTAAGCAATGTAAAACTATTTCTCAATTCTCAATACTATCCTTACGGAAATATGAATCTTGATATTGTCAATAATAAGTACGCAATATTATACGATATGTACGCTAATTTCCAAAATGCATACTATGGAAAGGAGTCCGAGCCAATGCTGAAAAAATCAGCTTATATCAATCACATGCCACTGATAGTCATCGATTGTTTAAAACAAAATGATTCTCTGAAGAGTGCTCCAGTTGATGTTCGTCTTGAATTCGAGACCAAACAAAACTTTCCAGTAGGAACTTCAGCTTGCTGTCTAATCTTACATGATAGAATCATAGAATACAACGCCATAAGCGGTGATGTCAGAAAATTAGTCTTAAGGAGTGGGGATAGTCTGCAAAGGAGTGAGGATAGTAGGATATAAGAAAGCGAGCGCGAGCTGGGATCTCATTCTTTAAGAAGATGGAATACGCAGTGCACTTACAAGGTTTCAAAAAGCCAGGTAAAGAGTTTGTTTTAAAAGAGTTGGCTGCCGTTCCTCTTGTTGAATCAGCTGAACCTACAGTACATCTTTTTAAACCATCTTTTCCATGGAAAAAGTCAACTACGAAATACAAGCGTGAAAATCTCTGGCTCGAGCTTTGCTATCATAGATTAGCTTTGAATTCTGGAGATCATGAGTATACTGAAATAGAAAAAATTCTTCGACAAACTCTGCAGAACGCTACACAAGTTTTTGTGATTGGTCAAGTGAAAAAATTTGATTTTAAAGTTGTCGATATCAGTGAACTGGGTATTCCAAATTTTGATCAACGGCTAACTAAAACAGACTCTTGTTCACATCATAATTGCATGTATAAAAATACGTGTGCTGTTAACAACGTTAAACCAATACAGAAGTTGTATTTCAGTAATTTCAGTGATTGGGTTATGGACTGGGAAGACACTCGTGTAAATAAAGATAGTGAATTAGTACTGTGAAAAAGTCATTAATCAGTATTGAGTACTTGGTGAATATGCAAGGTTTCAAACAGTCTGGTGATGACTATATTCTCAAAGAGTTAGCTATAAGGCCGCTCAACGATAATACCGAGCCTCTGGTACTCCTTTTTAACAAGCCATATTCCTGGCATAGACTTTAGGATGAGTACAAAGAACAAAATACGTAGTTAAAGTGTTACTACCATGATTTGTCATGGAACTCTGGTACCATTCCATATACTGACGTAGGCAATATTCTTAGAGAAGCCTTACATGATGTGACCAAAATTTTTGTCGTGGATAGTATAAGAAAAAAATGACTAGAACGCTTTAAGTTTAAAGTATGCGACGTCACAGAAATAGGCTTTCCACCAACTGATGAAATAAAGCTTGTGACTGTTTGTCCAAATCACAATGCTACGTACAAAGCTTGTTGTGCTCTGCACAATGTCAGACTTATGAAAAAATACTTTACTAAAAATAAATAAGTTGATTTATGCTACCATAGGAAGTAAAAAGGAGAGATAATGATTAATGGTTGTATCTCACAGGTGGAGGGCGATGGTTGGGGCTCTCACCACTTCCTATAAAAAGCATACATATCATATTTCACATTTATTTCATGATGGGACAGACACCGAGTTACAATACTAAAAATTCTTCAAAGTACACTCCTCTTCTTTCTCCTGATGAAAAGGTGAAATATGAGAAAACTACATGGAAAGAGTGCTATGAAAAATATAAATCACAAACACCATCTAAAGATATAAAATATAAAAAGCTTTAGATGCTTGAATCTGTAGTAGTGTAAGAGATTGCGCTTAAAGCATGTGATTGACTTCCATTCAGGGGTTCCCCTAAAAACACTATATCGTTTGCAGCTGGCTTGAGCTATAGTCTATCCTGTGTCAATACTGCCTCTCAGTCAACAGCACGCAGCCGGCCGCTGGCAGCTTGCCCTTCCGCTATGGGGTTCTTGGTTCACGACATTTTGGCTCACCTGCATTTCTGGCTCACTACATTTTTAACCCACCTGACTCTCAAAGTCACTGAGTTAGAAATACAGTGAGCTAGAAATGTAATGAGCTAGAAATTCAGTGAGCCAGAAATGCAGTGAGCCAGAAACCCCATAGCTTATCTACTAATTTTTTATTTATACCTGCCGCTGTATCTATATTACGAATCATAACATATTCGCCTTTTTCATATTATTAGCTTTCTTGTGTTTTTGATCATATAAATTTTTATTACTTAATTGATTTTTATTATTTTAAATCGATACTTTTTCACGAATTTCATTTAAATTTCTCTCATAATACATATTTTTATCAATAATTTCTCTTATTTTTTTATAATTTTACCATTTTGATCTTTTCCAAATAATAATCGACTTGGAGTTTCATTAGTAGATCTACACACAGTGTTATTTAAAGAAAATTCAACTTCATTTATTACATTAGTCCATTGTTTAGGATTTTTACAAAGTTTAGCTATCATAGGTATTATAATTCGATTAAATTGCTCAATTTGACCATTTGCACGAGGAGTACTCACAGCAGTGAGGACATGCTCAATCAAATTAATTTTCATAAATTCTTTAAATGCATAAGAGGTAAAAGCAGATCCTCTATCTGATATTATACGTCTAGGTCTACTGTAATTTTCAAAATAATTAGTCAAATGTTTAATAACCTCATCTGCTGTAATAGATTTACAAGGATATATCTTAATGAATTTCGTGAAAGCATTTACTATAATGAAAACAAATTTATAACCTTTTCCAGTTTTTTCTAAAGGGCCGCGATGATCAATATGTAATGTAAGAAAAGGAAAATTTCCTTTAGGTATATTATGTAAATATCTTTCTGATTTCTCACTTGACATTAAAAATTCTATACATCGAAGACAATTAGATATATAATTTCTTATCTTTTACTGTAACACCTGTAACATCTCAAAACTCTTATTTCATTAATAATATTTTCTTTTAAGTTTGATCTTGTGCCTCTTTTATATTTAAATTCATCATTTTTTTTGCTGTAATTTGTATTTTTTCAAATGATTTTAACAAATCAGTTTTTACATAAAAATTCATCATTCTTGCTTAATTTCTTAAATTTTCATCACTTATACCATCAATAAGATAATCTATTATCTCTTCTTCTGCAATAGGTACTTGATTACCCAAAATTACTTTTTCATGGTAATAATCTGTGAATGATTCATTAGATTGCCACATTCTTGATTCAAAATTTTTCCGTAACATGAGAGTGCTTGGTCGAATGTCGAACATCTGCTCCATTTCTTTTAAAAGCTCTGTGATACTTAAGGTTGAAAACTCAGATTTTGAATAAAACCAATTAATAGCCCGGCCTTTTAACTTTGATGAAATTAAAATTCTTGCGGCACTATCATCAAGCTCATAAGAATTTATTATAAGCAGCGATTGTTTCTTCCATTTCCAAAAATTATTATCATTCGCATCAAATTCACTTATAAGATCTTTTATTGATCGAATACTGTTTTGAGCAAAAAGTGTACTCCCGTTTGATCTTGGCGTTCCCTGTGTAGAAAGCTGACCAAACTGTCTTACAAGTTCTTGTTTCCGTCTAAAAAGTTGCTGTTCTCTTTCTAGCTGCTCTCTCTCTCTCTCTCTCTCTCTCTCTCTCTCTCTCTCTCTCTCTCTCTCTCTCTCTCTCTCTCTCTCTCTCTCGACATAAATACATCATTTCCCTACGTAAATTTTCATTAATTTTTTCATTTCTTTGTCGTTGTTCATATAAGTTAGCTCGTTCTCTTTCTTCTCTTTGTACATCTCTTCTCTGTGCTTCCTCTGCTAGTGCCTGCTCTTGTTCCTGTTCACGTCTCTGTTCTTCTGCTGCTAATTCTATTCTTTGTGCTTCTTCCAAATGATCGTTTTCCATTCTTAACCTTTCATTTTCAATTTCATTCCATATATTCGGATTAAATTTTGTTAATCGAGCAATTAATTTTGTTTTTGCCTCTGTAGTTATTAAATCTCTTTCACGTAATTCCTTTAACTGATTGACTCGTAAATCATTTGGATTCATGATGTTTAATAAATCTAAAACTTTTATTTTCTTAAATAAAAAAAATACTCTTTTTTATTTATTTTATTTATTTTCACCCCACACCTAGAACTGTGGGGAGCTTAACTTTATTTATTTTATTAATAAATATTACAAGAACTTTTACTTTTATTTCTTTCTTTCTTTATTAACTGAATCACACTGAGAAAACTATATTAATTTATTCTTCTCTTCTTCTTTCTCCTTAGCAACCGATATACATAGTTACCAATTTAAAAAAATGAATATACAACAAAATAAATCAATAATCAATCGAACGTTACAATAAAACCCTACATTACATTACTTTAAGAGTAGGCCGGAGCAAATTTGATTACCGACCGAGAAGTGAAAATGTTATTTTATCATAAATAAAATAATGATACTGTTCTCAAAAGAAATTGTTATCGAGCGCAATTGTTTATACATACGTGATTGTAGAACAGATGTTTTTTTAATAAAATTCATCATATTTTAAACGAAAAGTAAGTAACCGTACTTAGAATTTAATAAACAGCTGTAGTATAAAATTTTTTATTTTTTTAGATTTTTTTAAATTATTTTTGGCGAGCGCAATAGAAAAATAAATTTCGTGAATGTATTTAAAATTTTAATGCATTTCATTACGTACAGTAGGAGAAAATTAAACAACGGATTTTTGATTCTCGGTCGGTATCGAATCTGCTCCGGCCTGCTCTTAAGTTATTCTTTATGTTATTCTTATTTTCTTTTTTAATTTACATTTTTTGTTTTTCTTTTTGTTTCCGTTTTTCTTATGAATAAAATAATTCTTTTTTAATTTTTACAACTTCATTTAATATATTAATTTACTTGTTTCATTTTAATTTTAACTTTTTGTGTACATGAAATATTTTTGTTACCTTGTTACGTATTGTCTTCTTTTTCTTATTCAGGTGTCGAAATTCGACTCTGTATCTGCTATATCCTCGCTGTTTGATGGAATCCCTTTTCTTTCTAGTCTCTGTTCGTATAATGTGTTGTATCTACAATATATTTTGATCAATTTTTTTTTTCTGTGTCATGTTAAATCATTTTGATTTCTTCTCTATTTCTTTTTCTTTTATTGTTTGTAATTTGTCTGTTTCGTTGTTTTTCTTTTACTTTTTCTTTCTACTTTTCGACGCTACAGACCCTTCTTTTTTAGTTGGTGTCGTAGCGGCTATCATCTCATTTTTCGCCTGTGTTGCTGTACCTCCTTTGGCCATTGGCATACCACGTTGTTACATGTATGCTGTTGTTGAGGGCTCTATTTTGTCTTCATAATCTATTGGTCTCAGCAAAGATTCATACCAAGTTATCTGCAACTCGTTGTTTTTGATTAACGTGCTATTTACATATATGCTGACGTGCTTTACATTTACATAGCGATCTGTGCTCGTTGCCGCATGTCTGTATTTTTCAGGTTTGTTTTTAAAATTCAACAATTTTTTATTTATGTATGGTGTTACTCTATACATTTTTCTACATTTTTCTAGATCAGTCTTATTTATCTAGTTATTATTGTTCAATTTTATTTTTAACTTTTAAGTTGAAATTAACGGTCTTAAGTTATCCAAATAGAATTCTCCTCTTTCTTTATTTTTTTTGTTCACTATTATATAAGTAGCTTTTGCTATTTTGTTTTTTATGATGAATGGCCCTTTGTATATATGGAAAAATTTTCATTCTTTATCTTTAGAAAAATTCTTCATTGTTTATCTCGAATTTATATTGTATTTTATTTTTATTTTTCTTGTTTGCACGTCTCTTACTTTCTTTATGCATATTTTCTCTTATCAGGAAGATTTTCCTCTCGTAGTTTATGTCTGTTCCATCTATATTAAAATATTTTTGCCAGAATCTTGTGGGTTTTATGTTAAAGTGCAACTCTATTGGAGTGAATTTTGTAGTTTCGTGATACGTTAAGTTCATTATTTTTTCTATCTTTGTAGTTTCGTGATATCTTAAGTCCATTATTTCTTCTATTTTTGGGACGTATGGTGCCCATGATTCATGTGAATCTGTTAGAAAAGTTCTGAAGAATCTTGCTTATTCTCTGTGTATTCCTTCCACTACGCTGCTTTGTGGGTGACAAATAGATGAGAATATCATTTTTATGTTTTTATTTTTAAGTTTTTTCTCCCACTTGTTTCCTGTGAATTGGGTACCGTGATCAGTTATGATTGATTCGGATTCCCCATATTTTGGAATATAATTTATTAGTAATTTTTTTATTACCGTTATTGCATTTGCTTTCTTTATAGGGTACACGACTACATACTTACTAGGAGAGCATCACAACTTACAATCACAGATTTTGCTCAAACTTTAGGATAAGTTTTCAGATGACGAAATATGAAAAAGCTAAAGTAATAGTCACAAACGCTCAATATTTCCCTAGTTGCAGGCAATTGAAGAAAATCATTAGAAAAGTTACTAGATTTTTTAACGCATATAGTTCTTTAGCATTGATAGCTAGAAGCTTAAAACTAATTTTAAATGAAAGCTGAGCTTAAATCATTTCGAAATAGTAGTTATAGCATATAAAAATATTATTGTTTCCCAAAGCTACAGCGTAATAAAGATTGGACCTGAATTTTCTATTTTAAACATTAATTAATATCAAAAGCTGACATTGGGTCCAATCTTTATTACGCTATAGTTTTGGGGAAAAATAATATTTTCATATGCTATAACTACTAATTCGAAAGGATTTGAGTTCATCTTTCATTTAAAAAAAGTTTTAAGCTTCTAGCTATCAATACTAAAGAACTATATGCGTTTGAATATCTAGTAACATTTTTAGTGATTTTCTTCAATTGGCTGTAGCTAGGGAAATGTTGAGCGTTTATGACTATTACTGTAGCTTTTTTCATATTTTTTCATCTAAAAACTTATCCTAAAGTTTTAGCAAAATCCGTGATCCGGAGTTGTGATACTCTCCTAGTTAGTAAATGTATCTATTGTAGTTAGTATGTGTTTTACGCCGCCTGTTGACGTTGGTAAAGGTCCATAAAAGTCTATTGATAACATCTGATTTTTCTTATTAATTAATATGGGTTCTACCATTGCCTGATATTTAATTGTTTGCCCTTTAGTTTTTTGGCATATTTCGCACGTTTTTAGTGTTCTGTATGTAATTTTTTTTAGCTTTGGAGCTTGAAAACTTTCTAGTAACATTTTAAGTGTTTTCTTATTTTGTTGAAGTTCTTTCAGTTTTGATAACTTTCTTTTTGGATCGTTTTTTAATTTTTTAGTTATTGCTGCTATTATGATTTCTTCATGTCTGTGTCCAATGTCTGAAATATTTTGGCGACTTGAGAAATTAGCAGCTCTATTTTTATGTCCTGTTATATGCTCAGGATATATGTTGTAGTCTTGAAGAGCAAGACTCACGATCGTTTTAACCTTTCGTTACTAGATTTGCATTTATTTAGGAATCTTATGGCTTGGTGGTCTGTTTTTACGATTATTTTCTTTGCACCTTTTAAATAAGTGTCCAATTTTCATAATGGCCTTACTATGACTAACAACTCTTTCCCTGTCGTAAAATAATTTATTTCACTATTTCTTAGAGTTCTGCTTATGAAGCATATAACATTTTTATAATTTTAATCATCTAACTGCGTTAAAATTTCAGCTATTGCATAGTCGCTTGCATCCGTTGTGAGTATAAACGGTTTAGTGATATCGATGAATTTTAAAATTACATTTTCATCGAATAATTCTTTTATTTTTTTAAAACATTTTGTTGTCTTCGGTCCATATATATATGGGTAAATCTACCGTAGTTTTAACTTTACATGTGACTTTTATTAAGCAATTTTTAAATAATTACTATTTGGTTACATTAAAACGCACATAACTGTATTTGGCTTTAAATTGTCCGTTTTGAATACAAGAAATATACTCCACTTTTTCGCAAAGCTACATTGAACGGCACCTTCAAAATTTTCTAAAAAGTATCAAACTTTCTACGAAAAATCACGGTTTTTGCATAAATAGTATTAAAAGAAGTAAAATTTTTGAAGTCTTGATGAATTTTAGATCATGCCGTTCAAGTAATCTTTAAAAAAAACTATAGAACCATTTTTCTAATTAAAAAACAAAAAATCTAAACCTAAGTAGAGTCATGTGCAACAGATTTACTGAAAAACTCAGTAAATACAATTCAAAATATGTATGTTGTCTTGAAATGAAAATCGCCCTTATTAAACCTATTTGAAGTTGCACGTGACTCTACTTAGGTTTAAATTTTTTGTTTTTGAGTTGAGAAAGCAGTCTCACAGTTTTTTTGAATATTATTCAAACGGCATGATCTAAAATTCACTAAGACTTTCAAAATTTTACTTCTCTTTATACTGTTTATACAAAAACCGTGATTTTTTGTAAAAAATTTGATACTTTTAAGAAAATTTTAAAGATGCCGTTCAATATAGCTTTGCGAAAAAGTGGAGTTTATTTCTTAGATTCAGAACGGACAATTTAAAGTCAAATACAGCCATGTGCGTTTTAATGTAACAGAATAGTAATTATTTAAAAATTGCTGAAAAAAAGTCACATGCAAAGTTAAAACTACGGTGGATTTACCCATATAATATTTTTTCTTAATAGAGATATTAATAGTAGTATCTCGTTTGCATATCATTTAGCTAATTTAATATAGAAGTTGACAAAACCTAGAAACGGTTGTAACTTTTTTATGGTTTTTTGGTTGCTTGATATTTTTTATTGATTTTATTTTTACTGGGTCTGGAGATATACCCTCTGTTGTAATAAAATGACTTAAGAATTCAATTTTATTTCTGCAGAAATTTGACTTTTAAAAATTAAATTTTATATTATGCTTTTTTGCCTTTTTAAATAATTTTTCAAGATGATATAAATGATTCTCAAATGTTAATGATCTAATATGTAGGGAGGCGGTCGGAACCAAATCGGTGACTTAGTTCAGTGCTTACTATAAATGCTTAAAATAATTTATTTATTCATTTGCACGGCAAAAATATAGTCATTTCCTCCAATTATAATCATAATGAATAATTTGAAACGGTCACAGCAACAAAAAAATATAAAATATTGTCATAAAGCGAAAAATGCTAAATTGAAATCTATTGCATACAAATAACAACCGCATCGACTGTTAGATGGCATTTTTCGCTTTATGACAATATTTTATATTTTTTTGTCACTGAAACTGTTTCAAATTATTCTTTATATACATGGTTAGAGGAAATGACTATATTTTTGCTGTGCAAATGAATAAATAAATCATTATAAGCATTTATTGTAAGCATTGAACTAAGTCACCGATTTGGTTCCGACCGCCTCGTAATAACGCTGCGCTGCTGGTTTTTATTCCGAAGGCAGCTACGTTGAATTCGTAGACTTTACTGTCTATTTTGAATGCTGTGTATTTTCTACTATCCTCTGTTAATTCTGCTTGCCAATAACTGCCAGTTAAGTCTAAGTCTGACATATATTTTCTTGTTTTGCAACGTAGAAATATTTTTTATATTGAACGTGATGTACTTAATTATCTATGATTTTTTCATTTTGTTTCCTTGCATCCAAGCATAATCGTACAGATCCGTCCTTTTTTTCACTGTTACTAAATTCAACATTTTATCTATTTCTTCTAAGACTTTTTGCCTACAATGTGTCGGTATAGGGTACGGTTTAGAATAGAATGGTATATTATCCTTTGTTTTAATTTTATATCTATATGACAATAAACGACCTGGTGCATTACTAAATACTATTTTCTATTTCGAGATTAATCTTATTAAGTTAGCCTCTTGTTTAGGTGTCATATATTATCACCTTGTTTTATTTTTTCACGAATCTCATTTGCAAGATTCATTAACTCTATATCTTCCATCTGCGTAACTAAAAATTTTTCGCTGGAATTTGTTATTAATTGTGCCCATTGATCAGGAACGTACACATCACGGTCGCTGCTTCGCTTCGCTTTTTCTATGATACCAAAATCTCGATCACACTCCATATACGAATGACCTGCGAGAAAATATTTCACATCACTACAGTTATCAGCATATAACGTAATATGTTTCATAGTTGTTGGCAATGTATTAATAAATTTGAAGAGACAAGAGGCAATTTCCTTGCATCTTCTACCACTTTGACCTTTGTGCCAAGGAAACATATTATCCAGTCCATTTTTGACATTATGGATGCAAAAATTGTATTTCCAAAGTTGACGACAATAATATGCTTTCTTGCACGTCAAAGATGGGGTTGGCAACGTTTTTTTGCAAATCACAGCATAGAACTATTTTGCTACAATCATTTTTTGCAAGAAAATTGTCAATCTCTTATTCACTTTTTACAGTAGCTACATTTCTGAGGTGTAGTTCTTTTTCTTCTATAGCTTTTTTTTATTTCTTCGTCATCGTTACTGTTAATTACATTTTCCAGTATATTGCATTTGTCGCAGGTATCACTTTGAGGTCGATGGAAGGAGAGTTTAAAGCGAGTACAAAAAATGTGCCTATAAAAACTTTCTTTAACAGGAACTAACTTTTTTTCGGCGCACATATCAACATACAAATGATACAAAATTTTTAAAGTCAAACCTTGTAAATATTTTATGTGTAGCGACTCTGTTCTGGAGTAGTGACTGCTGTATCTTCGCAGAGACTTGATGTGGTTTTTAATATCTTTTATAGTTTTTTCTAATTTTTTATTTGTCGGTTCTTTATGGCCACTTTTATCTGTAAGAGGTATGTCATCTGTCGATACATTTTTTTTAACGATGTTAGTTAATCTTTTATCACTAATATTGAGTGTTGCCATGAAAAAGGAGTAGGTAAACTAGGGGGATTCTAACACAGGGAGGATTCAAGCACAGTCGAAAGTCAGCACAGTTGATAAATTTTTAACCCAATGCGAGGATTGACTTATTTTTATTCTGTCCTCTCACGAGAGCACATCGCACGCGCACATTGTTGTACGCAATATTTCTTTTATATGAGAAAAGGAGAGGGGACATTAAACTCAATGTTTGATGCATTCTTGCTCCGGCCTCTCATGAGAGAACATCGCGCGCGCACATTGTTGTACGCAATATTTCTATTATATGAGGAAAGGAAAGGGGATATTAAACGCGAGGATTAGCGCACTCGTAACTCGACTTCTCATGAGAGAGCATCACGCGTGCAAATTGTTGTACGCAAAATTTTTCTTATATTAGCGCTTTGAACCACCAGAGCATCACGATCTTATGCATGCATTAATGAAAATATTTCTTATCGGCCCTTTTCAGGGCCACAAATTTTTCAACGTAGAGCAAACTACTCTAAAAATATAAAAATAATTTTTATCCTTATAATAAATCGACTCTTTTAAAAGTCACAAATTTTATAATGTAGAATTTAGAAATATTGAAAGAAGAAAGCCAATGAAGAAAATATTACAATCTGTCCTTTTAAGAGTAATAATTTTGAATGTAGAACAAAATATTAATTTGCTTTAATCCTTTTCAGGATATGAAAAAAAAATTTATCAAACTGTTCTTTTAAGAACAAAAAAAAATTTTTATGTGGTAAGAATCTATTTTATATTTTTATTAATACTCTTCTTTCTTACACGTTCAAAGTAAGTAATATTTAATTAAATTTCAAAATAAAATAATAATTTAAAATAAAATTTAATAAATTTAGTAAAAATGTTCGTGAAAATGTAATATTGAAAATTATTTATCCAATTCAGATAACCTTAGAAGTTTATAAAATTAAAAGAAATTTAAAAGTTGTTTATTGTTATTAAATTTTTAATATATAAAAAGAAGGTGATTCTGTAAATAAATTTACAATACATAAAATACCTTTTAATCTTTATTTTATTTATATAAAATATCTCTTCTAATTATCAAATACAAATCTAATTATCTAATTTAACAAAAGTTTAAATTAAAGAAAAACTGTTTTTAAATTCAATCAATATTATAAAGAAAAGGTAGCCTTTTTCTTCTGACGACTGCACACAGAATGACAGACGAAAAACTACCAAAAACGAAAAAGAATGTCGAAGACTGACACAAGAAGGGAGGAGATAAATTTTCATGGTTACATGAAAAACAATCCTAATATATACACTGAGCGCCCTGCGCCATATCCAACACTCCCTCTCGCAGTAGCTCAGCTTCAATTGTTATCTGAAACAGACAATAAGCAAAAATAAAAACTTAGTAAAATATCTTACACATCATAATTTAATATTAATCTCATCAATTTGTTATGCAGATCAAATGATAAAGGTTTAGTAAAAATATCAGCAATTTGTTCTTTTGATGGTACCCATTCTACATTAACTAAATTTCTTATTCTACATTCTCTGACGTAATGTTCTTTAACTTCAATCATATGACTTAATCTCTTATTACTGCTTATTTTAGAGCTTTGAATTGCAGCATTGTTATCACACCATAAGGTCATTGGCAATAAATTTATATCTATAATTAATCTAATTGAATTTTGTAAGGATACCATTTCTTGACATGCCTCACTCATTGATACATATTCAGCTTGGCATGTTGAAAGTGATACATAACGCTATCTGTGTGTCTTCCATGCTATGGGATCATTAAATAATCTTATTATATAACCACTAGTAGTTAAAGCTCCTTTGGCATCAGCAAAACTGGCATCAGAGAAACCATGCATTTCTTCAGTTTTTCCTCTAAAAATAATTCCTTTATCTTTTGTATACTGTAAATAACTACGGACTCGTTTAATCATATTCCATTCATTCATAGTTGGACTAATTTGATGTCGACTTAAGACGTTTACAGTATACAGAATATCTGGTCTAATTGTATTAGCTAAGTATAGTAAAGAACCTACAGCTTCACGATAAGGTAAATTCTCTATTGTCAGCTGATCATTTTTCTTGTCTGAATTTTCTTCTCTTTCTCTTCTAATTCTGTTAGTGACTTGATTAGTAACCATTGGTGTCCGTTCTGGTCGAATTTCTGAAAAACCCAATTTTTTAAGCAGCTTAACTATATATTCTTCAAGGGTTAATGTTAAGGTTTTATTTTGCCTATCTCTTTCTAATTTGATTCCTAAGAAATTTCTTGGTTCACCTAAGTCCTTCATTTCAAATTCTTGCATCAGTTTCATTTTTATCTCTTCTAATTTTTTCACATAATTGCTGGCTATAAGCATGTCATCTACGTACAATAATAGTATCAAAAATTTGTCTCCATCTTTCCAAGTAAATAAACATGGTTCGATTTCATACGTTGTTAGTCCAATTTTGTTTGCTTTCTGAACAAAACGTTCGTTTTATCATTTTGGACTAATCTTTAGCCTATATAGGGCTTTTTCTATTTTACAAACTTTTTGTTCTTTCACCTGATTTGTAACTATTACTCCATCTGGTATTTCCATGTAAATTTCCTCATCAATAGTACCATTCAAAAATGCAGTTTTCACGTCAAGCTGGCACACATCTAAGTCATATTTATTTATAATAGCAAGACATGCTCTAATCATTTGCATTCTTGAAACCGGTGCATATGTTTCACTTAAATCATAGAAATTTTTATCCTTAAATCCTCGAATTACTAGGCGTGCTTTGAACTTGATTTCACCATTCGCTTTTGTTTTTCGTCTAAATACCCATTTTGAATCTATAACGTTACTCCTATGGCCATCAGCTGATGTTGGTCTTTTAACTAATTTCCAATCATTATTCTTGTCCATAGATTTTAATTCTTCTTTGATTGCTTCAATCCATTTTTCTTTTTCAGGTGATGTCATTGCTTCTCTGTATAAAGCTGAATCACGATGTAAGTGTGCTTGAAAAGTATAATAAACTTCTTCCTCTGATTTTTCTTTTCTTGGTCTGCCCCTTTTTCGCTTCTGTTCCCCCTCTATATTTACTTGTTTTTCCTTTTCTTCTTCTTTTTCATCTAGTGGAGTAAACCATGTTTCTTGATTAAATTCTGATTTATTAGACACTTTATTTAATTCCTTTTTAGTATGAAGATTTTTAAATACTTTTGACTCATCAAATTTTACATCTCGACTTTCATAGTATTTTCTTTCTTTAGGATCAATGAAAATATATCCTGTATTTGTGTATCCAATAAGAATAACTTGTTTTCCTAATGGACCAAATTTTGGACTTGTCTTTCTTTGAATTTTTATATGGGTGATTCTATTCGAACAGGTCAAATTCAAATTTTGAAATAATAGAAAATAAAGGTGTTCATTTTAAAAATTTTACTCAGGTTTTTTTATGGTTATATCTATAGAACAATATCCCAAAGTAGCCAAGCTGTCCATAGGTTATTCCCAGAAAAACTGATAGATAAAAAATATACTGATACAGAGGAATTACTTTTATTCCAGGAGAATTACTTTTTTTATTACCATCACTTGATATACTATTTTCTAATAATATTTATGTCGAACAAAGATTCTAAACTATCTGAAATACTTTAGAATTAGCTATTACCATATATGGATGGATTTTTAAAAATAAAAAACGACGAGTTATAGCAAAAATATGTATTTTTAAACATTATTAGAAGAAACTTAAAGAACAAATATCCATACTTGAGAAAATTTGCTTTTTCAAAATATATGATAACATTATTTTTGTGTTTGGGAGTGGAGTTAAGTGTACTTGATGATAAAGGATAAGTAGGAAGTTCGTCACGTCCACGTGTAGAAACCATTTTATTACCAATACAATCTAAAATAATATATTATCAATTTATAGATTTTCGAATTCAGATTTTTCAAAGACTTTGATTTAAATTCGTATAATTATATACTTACTTTGATATCAACGACAAACTCTTCATCAAGGCTAATGACAAACTGATATTTTTATTTTCTGAATACTACGATGTAACCTTTGATTTCGCTTTATTTATCTGTAGCATATACGTAGTATGTAGTGTAGTATGTAAATATGACTACAGTGATTGTTTACAAAAAGATTTGAGAATGTGCTTACTCGGAAATTCTCCACAAATATATATATTCAATTTTAAATATATAAAAATTATAAGCAGTATAATATGTATTAAATTTCAAGTGTACAAATAATTTAACACTTCATGGTATGAAATTCATGAATAATATTGTTGACCTTATTATTTAATTAGAATTTTGTGAGTGCATCTCAAACAAGGCAGGGGAATTATATGCCAGGGGAGATTACCTGATAATTTGAATGAAATGTTTACCGAGTGAACGGTCTCCAACATTCACTGCTATACAAACTTTTTTAGTTGTACATTACTACTTTCTTAAACGTCTATTACGTATTTGAATATGCGCTTATATCATCTGTGACAGTTGAATGTTTAGAGCCAGGGGAATTATCGTAGAAAAGGTAACTTAGCTTTCATAAGTGAAATGATGTTTACACGTAAACAAAAATGTATTCTATGATCAACAAAGCAATTTTTTAGCGAAATAAACATATGATAACAATATTTCCATGTGATAGAAATAGATTATATTTTCATAAGATTCAAATATAACATTTTTTATTATTATTGCTTTTTATCTATGAAAAATATACACTTTTTTTATAATAACAGAGGGTCAAAGAAAATATTTTTTTTTCAACCATTCTGCTGAAATGTATGTACGGATAGAAAAAAATATTTTTTGATCTTTCAGAAGTATTAATTCATCTATCCTGTATCTCTACAACGTTTAAAAAAAATTTTATATATGATTACAGACAGGGGAGATTACTTTTTATACCTTCTAAGGGTCCCTACAAAAGCTACATTGAAATTAGCGATTAAAAAGTCAACGAATTATAAAGTTACAACCTGAAAGTATATGAAAAATTTGTGGTTAATAATATTTGAACCTTGTATTGATAGTTTATTAAACGATTACATGTGATTACCCATTAGAATAGAATCACCCATATATGCAACACATCCAAATCGTTTCAATTGTATCAAATTTAATTTAGCATCTGATTTAAATTTTGTTAACGGAGCTTCCATGTCATTGGATTTGTGAGGTGTTCGATTGTAGACATGTACTGCTGTTTTTAAAGCTAGATCCCACATATTTTCTGGTAGTCCCGAGTCAAATATAAAAGCTCTAACTTTCTTCTGAATTGTTTGGTTGAAACGTTCTGCAACACCATTATGTTGTGGAGTGTCAGGGCTGGCTAATTGTAACTCTGCACCAAATTTATTTAGTATATCCAAAGTACCACTTAAGGTAAATTCTGTTCCTTGATCGCATCTTAAATAGCAGAACTTCTCGTCTCGTCCAAGTAGATTTCTCGTACTAGTAATAAACAAATCTAGGCATTCTCCTGCTTCAGATTTACATTTGACAGGATAAGCCATTGCCAATCTTGAATAATCATCAATAAATACTACAATAAAACGATAACCCTTTGAATAACTCTTTGGACTTATTGGCCCCATCGTATCACTATGTACTATTTGTAACGGTGCTATCGCTCGTATTCTTGTCGATGAAAAAGGAAGTCTGTTAAATTTTGAAATATGACAAATTTCACAATTTAACATTTCTTTATCAAACTGTATTTCTTTAAGCTCCTTTAGATCTGGATTCTGTTTTTGAATTTCTTTTAGATATTCTAGTAAAGCATGTCCTAATCTAATATGCCAGAGTTTAGCTTGATTAACTTTCTCATTCTGGTTGTCTATATCCACATCTAGCTTACTTGAGTCTTTTTCTTCTAAATTTATTTCTGTATTTATCTTTCTATCATTAATCGTTTTGTTGAAGTCATTGCATTGAGAAGACTTTTCTTCAATAACATCTGGTATTTCTCTCCCTCTGTTTTCTAGATCCTTAGTAATACTTCTAGTTAAGTATTTATATTTTTCATTTGCTATATAACCAATAATCTTTGAGGAATTTTCAATTTTGTTTTCTAATTCTTTATTTAATTTGAATTCAACTATCCAAAAAGGTTTGTCATAAATTCCCGATGGAAATATTTCATTTGAAAGCGGATCTAAAATCTCTATTTTCTTACTATCTAAATAAATACCTAATCCCTGATCTATAAATTTTCTTAATGATAATAAATTTTCTGCTAAAGATTCTGCATAAATTACATTTTCTAACTCTATCTCTTTCCCATTGATTGATATTAAATTTATGTTACCAACTCCCTCTGATTTTATACTAGCAGTTTCATTTTTATTTGCACATCTAATTTCTGTTTGTTTATCTGTGTCTAATGTTTTAAAGATTAAACGCGAATTTGACATGTGTTGTGAAGCTCCCGAGTCTGCTAAAAACTTTACTAACTTATTCCCATCTATTTTTTCATAAAATTCCTTAGAATTATTTACAAATAATGAATTATGCTCACCTTTAATTGTCATATTATTTTTCTTGTTTTCATTTCTTTCTGTTTTATTATTCTGACCTATATTAACGCGACCCCTATTTGTACCACGATTATTTCCCTTGCCTCGGTGTAATTTTCGTCGTTTCTCATCATAGTTTAATTTTTCATTATTTTTCCGTTTATAATTTAGCCGATTTTTGTTATAATTATTATAATTACCCCGTCTAATTAATCTACTATCATACCTTTTGTTGTTTCGTCTTTCTTGTTCCTCGTCTTCATCGTAAGGGCAGTTTGCCGCTGTGTGCCCTTCGCACCTCCTACATTTATAGCACATTATGTCAGTATTACGACAATCAGATGCATAGTGTCCTAAAACACCACATTTGTAGCAACGGTCTTTTGGTTTATTATACATTGCGGTGGCATCTTCTTCTCTTCCCTTAGATGTTTCTCTTCTATCTGCCAATTTTAGCGCATCTAACTGTAAAATATGATTTTTCATTTGGTCATAATCAAAATCTTTTCCGGTGTTATTTTGATGGAGGAAATTAGTTTGTTGAATTTGTGGTACTTTGTCAACAATCGCGTTATAAAACAAATCTCTTTTTTCTGTTTCACTTATTTTAATTGCATCTGGAATATTATCGTGTAATCTAACTAACGATTCGAAACGATCCCAGAAAACTGATGCTTTTTCTTTACTAGGTTGATATTTGATTAAATATAATTTTTGTTTAACCATCATCGTAGTTAAATTTGCTTCGCATCTTTTTATTTCTTTCATTTTATTCAACAATTCTACCGGACCTTTTATTTCTAATAATTTTGTATGATAATTAGCGTCAATTCTATACATTATGATATCATGAACTTTTAATTTATTTTTCTGCATCGTATTTTCGTCAATATCGTATTCTAATTTTACAGATGAATCTATAATATATAAAAGTTCCAATGCTCTTAATTCACCGATTAAATAATCCATAAACACGTCTAGTTTCATTGTACTAGTTAATTTATATTCCCTTTTAATAAACGGATTTGTTTGATGTTTGGCGTTTAAAATTATACTACTGTTGTTAAATGTATCGTTAAACTTTTTGTTCAATTCCGTCTGAACTAACCATTGAATGTTATACTCTTCTAAATTATTAAATGAAGTATTATTTTGGTTAGTTTTATATAATTTTGGATATCTCACCTCTCGTCTAATTGATAAAACTTGCTGACCAAGTTCCGATGTTTGAGCGACAGTCTCCTTCTTGTGTTTAATAAAATCAGACACAATGCCATCAATCCACTCATCCATATAAATTTTTTTTCTCATACCCCGGCTAAAAACACGTCATTAATGGTCGAACGCAAGCAGTAAAAATTTATGCTTTCAGGCCGGCACGCTCCGACTTATTCTCGAGTCTCTTTCGTGCGTTTTAAGAGTTGGGAGTATACGCTTATCCTTTTCTGTTTACGGTTATAAGCGTCAACTCTCTCTCTCTCTCTCTCTCTCTCTCTCTCTCTCTCTCTCTCTCTCTCTCTCTCTTTCTTTCTTTCATGTATATTGTAGCCTATTCTTTTGAAAACATCAGCTACAACATTTGCTCTCTCCCTCTCTCTCTTTCTTTTATATGTATTACATAATTCATCGGTTACAAACATCGACTCTCTCATATGTATCATAGAAAAGTTTGTAAATAATACTTTTTGTTATAAAAAGTTAGAATTTGTGATGCGATTGATTGTGTAATTTTATTTTTTACTTTTTAGAATTATAATCTATAGTGTGTTATCATAAGAGTATAATAAGAGCGTATTATAATATATTGATGGTTTATTTAATGAATTATCATCAGTGAGAGAGTAGCAGACAAAGAGGAAACATATTCGACCGAGAGTAGCAGATGATTTTTCGCGTTGGTTTTTCATTAATGATGAATTATCAATAAGTCTAAGTTGTACGTGTTTTAGCCCGGTATGAGAAAAAATCGTATATGCCACTTGGGATAAAAATGCGACACTGTAGGCCGGCATTTTAGCTCTCTCGGCTTCGCCTCGAGAGCTAAATCCATGCCGGCCTAGAATGCCGCATTTTTACCCCACGTAGCATAATATACTATTCTTTTTCTTTTTACCTGGCAGCTTCTTCTTTTAATTTTGAATTCTCCTCTTGGAGTTCTGTCATTTTCTCCTTCATTACTTCGATCTGTTTTTCTGTTGAGTTACAATTTTGTAAATATAATTCAGTACTATTATGCATTTTATCTGAAGCTGATCTAATTTTATTTATTCCTAACTTATCTAAATTTATTTTTACTCTTTCGTTTGAGGTTATCATAATTTTTTTCTTACCTAATTCATTAACACGCTCGTCCAAATCTTCGCTATTCTCATCTAATTTCTTTTTAATATTCTGAGTACGATAAATTAGAGGCGCGCCAATGAGGTCATAAAACTCTAATGTTGATGTTAGTACAGCATTCTCTGCTGGATTTGAAAAAAACTCCGAGGATAATAAAACATTCCTCCTGGTCCACTCAAATTCACCCTTGAAGATGTTGCTGTGACAACGAAATCCGTTTCTGGATATTCCTCTGATATATCGAAGTTCACATCTATCGTTCTCATCAATAAGGTGAAATTTTTCATGGCTAAAATTGAATTTTATTATTAGCTTTTTTTTTTTTTTTATTTTTTTTTTTTAATTCTTTTATGTATTTAATTTGTTGTACATGAATGGTTAATTAAAAAAAAATTTTTTAAATTTCTAAATTAAGTTAATTTAGTTTCAAAATTTTCTAAAAATTTTAAATAAATCTAGTTTTATATCTAATTTTCAATTTTAATTATTGATTTCAATTTAATTCATTTCTAGTTATTCTGCATAATCTAATTTTCTATCTAAATCCAAATATTTCTATTTAATTTACGAGTACTCGTGATTAACGATTTATTTTCGTTAATTTAAAATTACAAAAGTTTTATTTTAATGAGACTGTCAGAAAACAGGTCTGCTCCACGCCAAATCATATTTAAAGCAAAGTCTTTACGACAATACGCTGTCAAGCGCTATTATACTATTTTAATACAATTTATTTACTCTATGCGCGTACATACTCTCTCTCTCTCTCTATCATATATTGAAGTCCCTTATATTGATATCTCATTCTCTCTCTTTTGTACCACTCATATACATTCAGACTTGCGAATATACATACATTTCTCCTTTTATATATAGTTCGAAACATGTCATCCTTTTCTTTCACGATCGCGCACGCTCACTCACTCTTAATATTTTTATCGTTTTCATGGGCCCGCGCGCGCGTTTTGTTTTACAGCGCTTGAGCTTTGTTATGACGACGCGAGGCTTCCAGGAATTCTATGCTCAGAACTTTTTAAAAACGATGCACGCTTTTATACAACGAATTTCTATCAAATTCACATCACTTTTATATAGAATTTAATCTTTCCCTCTCTAATTATTTAACAAAAATTAAGCACATCTATAACTATTTATTCACTCACAATCCCGTCAATATTTTTCCGATTCAAATTATGTATATATACATTTCTTACCTTTCTTTTCCATTTTCTCTCCATCTAACTTATCAGATACTTCAATGTTTTTCTTCTCTTTACCAGACATCGTTTCACTCTTACAAATCACACACCTTTAATTAAAGCAAAAAAAATTTTATATAAATTTTATATATGGCTGATTCCATTTCAAATCGAACAGTCAGTATACACTCAAGTCACCAATTACTGCGCTAATGGAGTATGTTATTCTACCCTAAAAATAAGGGTATACGTATTTTTTTATTTTGCTGAAATATCAAAATTGCATCAGATATGCACTTTTGAAAATTGCATACAAAAACTAAATGTTAAAACTGAAAATGTTGAGAATAACTTTAGAGGGCTATCGTTTTACCAATTTTCAATGAATTTTGGTAAACCTTATTTTGTTTTATTATGTTTTAAGCCCTCTTTAATTCAGTGCAAGAAATTTCAAAAAAGACTAAAAAATGACTAAGATATGTGCATTTTACCAAAAAATGCACTTTTTATGCACATGCATTTTTCTCGAAAAACCCATTTTTTTTTTTGCTAAAATTTTTTGTGCTCATAGAGGACCAAATTACCTATCTAATGGTACTTGGTTAATCACGTACTTATTTGTTTGAAGCGAGAAAAAAAATTCACAAATTTTATTGCTGAAAAATTTTTGTATATACGTTTGGAAATTTTAAGCAATGTAGATTTAAACACTATCCTTCTTTTAGCATTACCCAGGAACAACGACGTGGACGTAGAAGGTTTCTGTTCCCTTCGGGGTGCTTTTTTAAAGTGAGTTTCCCTTGCCTCTCACTGTTGGGATGCGTCGAAAATATAATTATAAAAAATTACTTTTTTTTATTTTTGCACTTATTATTTTTAGTTCTAAGTGTAGCCTTACGACGTTTGACTTTTTTTTTCTTGTCTTTCACTTGAGTCAGTGCATGTATAGCTGTTCTGCCAACAAATATATGCGATTTCAATTACCCAAGTTGTTTTAACCACATATGACTTTTTTGAATCCCATTATATTTAGGAACAAATTTTTTTTCAATATTTTTTTCTTTTCTAAATATTTCAATCTTATTTATTGGTAATAATATGATTTTGATTGCACTGGTGTACTTTTGAACCCAATTTATAAAATCGTCAGCATTTTGTATCGATTCTTCATGAACTCTTTTTAAGTTATGTGAAGTAGCATAATGCTTTAGAAGCCCACCTATTCCATCAACGGCTCCTTTCCCATGACCAGTCGCAGAAAATAACCATTTCATTTGATAAGAAAAATGTTTGAATTCATGTAGCTGAAAACGATTTTTAAATTGGCTTGCAGCTCCATCTGATATAATAGTGACTTTAGTAACTAAATCATTTTTCATACACTGAAAAAAGGTTGGTACTCTACTAGCGCCGCGTGTCGGTAAACAACAGCACTCGAGTTTTGAATGTATGTTTTCCTAATTCCGTGCAACATACGTCCTAAACCGTCGTCCTAAATCGAAGGACGAGGCTTATACTCAACGTTTGCGTTACATATGAGCTAAAGTCGCGCGAGTGCTTTCCAAAAGCGGACAGCATACGTTCTAAATGGATAGCGCACATGGCAGCCCGCCGTTAGAGCATTATATATCCGCAAGAGGGCATCTTTTGCGCCAACCTTTTTTCAGTGTAAGATCGATAATTTTATTTATTGCTAATAGCGCATATGCAGTATCATGCTTTTTGTCGTCACTAACGATCGCAAAGCTTTGCGTTATCTCTTCTTGGTAACAGACTGCAGTAAAAATAGAAATTTGGTTATTTACCCAATGATTTCCCTGAACCGCTTTATTATTTATTACAGACCAATTTTCTGCAAAATCAACGTGGATAATTAACTTAGTAGGATCAGCTTTACCTTCTTCTTTTTCTTTTTTTATAGCTCTACGTTGAATATTTTTTATGTATACGTGAGTACTTGCTTTTAGTGCGCAGATTGAAAATTTTTCTTTAAAAACTGATAAGCTTACTGTTTGTTTGATAAGATTACCATTATCCCACAAAGCAAACGTAATTTCATCTTCACAATTTTCTTTCAGTTTTAACAATTTTAATGTGATACCCTCACTACCGGGGCAATAATTGCATTCTTGCAAGAAACACGAATCAGATGGTTCAGAACACAACATTGCGTTAGTTATTTCTGAACGAATTAAATCTAATTCAGAATTATTATCGCCTCTAAAACGAATTAAACTTGTAAGAAACAGTTCAAAATTTTCGCAATGTACACAAAGACAAGTTTCCTTCACGGGGCTTGTTAAGACGAAACTTGGTCTTAGACTATAGAATTTCGATTTTCCTATTTGTAAGTTTGGATTTTCTTGTCTTAATTGACTATATGTTTCTTTTAAGCTTCATGTAAGAAACCGTTTAACTTTTTTAGTTTTTGTATTATTAACTTTAACAGTAACAACATCAGATTTATTTGGACTTTGTCTACTACAATTAATATCATCATTTAAAAAATATTCCATAGCGATATTTTTTGTATTTTCATCAATAGGATGACCAGTATATGAATCTGGCTCCGAATAAACTCCTTTATTTTTCACAAGATTTCTTGATTTATTTATCATATACTCGCTTATATTCGGGAATAGTGAGCAAATTTTTATTTTGCTTAATTTTGAAGGTAGTAGAGTTAGAAGTTTTATTTTCTCCGAAACAGAAGAACATTTTCTAAAGCTGATTTAAAATTTTCTACAAATTCGTTCCAATAGTTTTCAGTCGAACTTTTGTCCGATTCTATTGATTCAACTGAAATGCCATACGCATCTTCTAATTTACTTCCGACAGTAGCAGAAAAAGCTGAAATTAAAGATTTTTTCTTTTTAGATACGTAATTTTCTGTTAAATTTTTAGGTATTGCAGTTTTTCTTTTTAGCAGCGAGACGCATTGAGGTAAAATTGTATTAATACTCTCGTTTAATTCCTGTATTCGTTCGGGTGTCTTGGGGATAAAATCATCATGTTTTCCGCTAAAAAGTTCAGTGATTTCATTTTCAGATGTAGATTCAAGATCACTTAAAATCATTTTTGATATGCGTTCATGGCAATTTTTGCATACATTAGTAGAGGGCAGTATCTTTAAATCTGGATAAAGCTGTGTTAAATTAATGGCGAAATCTTTCAACGGTCTAAAACGTAAATTTCTGCTTTTATAAACTACCTTCTTATGCATTTGAAAAAAATCGGGACATCGAATTCTTGTAGAAGAGTGAATTTTGGACATCGTAATTGCAGAGTTTCGTTTACTTTTTCACAAGTCCGAAAAGTACCTTTCAAAGCAGACGTAAGAATAACTAGCTTGTATATAACAATACTAATATGCTGTTTTGGTTACGCGAGGTATTTGTCCGCGAATGAGCCTCCTATTGTCTGTACATCGAAACATACATAATATAGATATACACGAATAGAATCATTATTTTCCATTTTTTAATATTTATTTTTATATTACGAATTTTATATATATATATATATATATATATATATATATATATATATATATATATATATATCTATATTGATGATATATACATACATACAAAGGTAAACAAATAATGAACGAAGCATGCGACAGCGTTGGAATGAACATTGCTTAAGACTTTCGAACGTATATACAAAAATTTTTCAGCAATAAGATTTGTGAATTTTTTTTCTCGCTTCAAACAAATAAGTACGGGATCAACCAAGTACCATTAGATAGGTAATTTGGTCCTCTATGAGCACAAAAAATTTCAGCAAAAAAAAATGGGTTTTTCGAGAAAAATGCATGTGCATAAAAAGTGCATTTTTTGGTAAAATGCACATATCTTAGTTATTTTTTAGTCTTTTTTGAAATTTCTTGCACTGAATTAAGGAGGGCTTAAAACATAATAAAACAAAATAAGGTTTACCAAAATTCATTGAAAATTGGTAAAACGATAGCCCTCTAAAGTTATTCTCAACATTCTCAGTTTTAACATTTAGTTTTTGTATGCAATTTTCAAAAGTGCATATCTGATGCAATTTTGATATTCCAGCAAAATAAAAAAAATGCGTATACCCTTATTTTTAGGGTAGAATAACATACTCCATTAGCGCAGTAATTGGTGATTCGAGTGTATACTGACTGTTCGATTTGAAATGGAATCAGCCATATATGAAGTAAGTTTATTTAGAGATTCACTTCAGAGCGCAGCGGAAGCGTGCTAGGCTCATAACCCATTAAATTTTCAATATATAAAAAGAAGGTGATTCTCTAAATAAATTTACAATACATAAAATACCTTTTAATCTTTATTTTATTTATATAAAATATCTCTTCTAATTATCAAATACAAATCTAATTATCTGATTTAACAAAAGTTTAAATTAAAGAAAAACTGTTTTTAAATTCAATCAATATTATAAAGAAAAGGTAGCCTTTTTCTTTTGATGACTGCACACAGAATGACAGACGAAAAACTACCAAAAACGAAAAAGAATGTCGAAGACTGACACAAAAAGGGAGGGCATAAATTTTCATGGTTACATGAAAAACAATCCTAATATATACACTGAGCGCCCTGCGCCATATCCAACAATTGTAGATATTAATAAATAATATATAATATAAATTGATGGACTGAAAAGAATTCAATAGAAGTGTTTATAAAAAGTGAATTGCGAAAAGTAATTTTTAATTGAAAATTAAGTTTCTTTTTAACTTTTAGTTTAAAAAAATTTGTATTTTAGCTTTGTTTTATTAATAATGCTCAATTCAATTGTATTTTAATAATTTATGTCTAAATTTCAGTAAGCAATATATGGGAAATAACTAATAATTCATATTTTGTCAATTTTACATTATTTTGAACACTGTCTTTTTTTACTTCATTTTCATATCTCAACAACTAAAAGAGCTAGATACCTGAAAATTGATGTGTAGCTTCATTGCGATGATAGAAAGAAGGAAATGAAATTTCAAGTCTGTAAGACTTGTCTTTTTTCATCCGATGATAAAAAAGTTGATATGAAAAGTAAAGCTTGTTTGCCTAAATCAAAAATTTCATTTCAAGTTTAAATTATTTGAATTTTATAAATTAGCACTCTTCGCTCAGGAAATTTTCATGGCCAAGGGCTCGTCTACAGCTACCATCACCACTTCCATCAATGGCTGATGCCTTGGGTGAGAAGTTAATGGCTTCGGCAATGGAGCCATTATATTTTACTCCTCACATCACAGCTTTACTTGAAAAGAGGAGAAAGATGATGAAAGAAGAAGAAAAAAAAAGAAGAAGATGGTCTGTGGGCTAAAAAACACACTCGCATTAAGAAGGTGCCAACGGGAAGATGGAGACCTCGCCTGTTTGGCGTCGATATTTTATAAATATTTTATTCTCAGGGCCATAAATTGTTCAAACGTGAAACAAACTGCTTTGCAAGTATGTTCTCTTTGAACATACTTGTAAGCTAATAATTATTTGAGATTAGATTATTTAAAATAATTTTTTTTTTATATGGTAAGAGCCCCTCCTTCGCTCTTTACCTGTGAGATTTTTCCTGTTTATGACAAGTTATTGCTCAATAACTTTTCATAAACCTACAATCTCTCCATTTTTTTTATAAGTATGCATAGAATATAATACATCTTTATTTATCATACAATAATTTTTATTACGTGAGCATTCTTCTTCTTCTTCTGATACAATTAAAGAATTAAACGATGTGAAACTGCAGTTAGCGTCTCCACCGTCTACTTCATGGACACCTTTTCCAATTCCGAGTAGCCATTCCTTTAGCATTTGAACATTCTTCAATGCACAAGCGGGGTTTGATCACTGTTGAATGGAGCATGTTGGAATTTCATCATTCTCTGCTAGTGTTGAGAAAGATCGACAGCCACTATGCTTAATGTTACAAATTAATCTGAAAAAACAATTTATTATTGAAAAAATTTTTTTTAGTTTTAATTTACTTGTCACGTAATACTTCGGCTACCCATTTTCTCTTCTCTTCTCCTTTTACCCAAATTCTCGTCGCATCTTTACAACATTCTTTTAAAGTATCCGTAAATCTTTCATAAGGAATGTCTCCAGAATTCCAAGTTATAGCATGCCAATATTTTTCCAACCATTTGTTAACGCTTTTGCATCCGCTTAGAAGATACTTCCAATGATATGGTAATTGGAAATTGAAGACTATTGGTATTGAATCATCTTTGAGAGTAATTATAGCAACTTCTTTGAATACAAATTTATTCAAAGACCTTTTGAAGCCTTGGACGTTCAGTGTGATCTCCATCTCGGTAATGAATGATACTTTTATAATATCGTTCACGCTTTTATACTAGAACTAATATCTCCGACAAACCAATCACGACAATTTACTCCCCACTACGTAACTCTAATTTCCCCCACCTGGCTACTCCAACTCTGCTACCTCCCTCGCTCCATTAAAAACTGCATATAAGCAAGCGCAGACTCGCGGATGGATCATTATTTATCAAGCATCATCGAGTAACATTAAAATCTACAAATGGAAATTATAAAGTAAAAATTATAAGTGGACGTAGAAAAAAAAATTCAAAGTAAAAGTGGATTTGAATAAATTTAAAGTAAAAGTGGACTTGAAAAAATTTAAAGTGAAAATGGACTTAAAAGATTTTTAGTGAACAATAAAGTTGACATAAAAGTGAATTTTTTAGTTAAGTTTAAAACTGAGTTCATCATGTCAGAGTACTACATAATAACAGAGATGAATTTGTGGAATTCACTACGTTACGCAGCAAGTGGTACAGCTGATAATGATGATACTAAAAGATGGTTAGAGTTGGTCAAAAAGGCAACTGAAGATTCACGAAATGTGTTAAGAGGAGGTCACGTATCTCTGTCCTTTTTTAATAAAAGAATTGAGTTTTTTACAGAAACTAATAACTTTAGCAAAAAATGAAAAGAAAGCTGCATCTCGTAATAAAAAAAGCAATATTTTCTCTGATTAGAAAGAATTAATTTTATTGCTTTGTTTTCAAGAAAACCTTGAAAAACTTAAATCATAGAGGTTAGGGTGGACAATTTGGTTTTTCAAGGTTTTCTTGAGAACGAAGCAATAAAATTAATTTTTTCTTAGTAAAGAAATTATTGCTTTTTTTGATACAAGATGCGGCTTTCTCTTCATTTTTTGATAAAGTTATTAGTTTTTGTGAAAAAATCATTTCTTTGATTAGAAAAGGACAGAGATACGTGACCTCTTCTTAAGTACATCAACGCTATCACGATCGGAAAAGCGAAAAGATGAAACTTCTCTGAGACATCTTCTTACCATTCGAAAGAGGCTTTTGGAATTCGTTAAGAGAGGTGGTCAACTTCAGGCCGAAATTCAATAATCAAGTGTGAAATGTTAGGATTTTCAATCACCCTTTGCTTCTCGATTGTTGTCGGGCATGATCACGAATCTTGGTCATGTGGACTTTGAAACATTCATGAAAGATGTTTTTCCTATTTTCGAGAAAAAAGTTAAAGATGCTCTCGGTGTACATAACGCCATCTCCGTTAATGTTAAACTCATAGTGAAATATAATATATCGTAGAAACAGTTCAAGTTAAATATTTTAACACGAAAAATACCTCTATTTTTAAAAACAATGATTTACAGAAGTGGTTTCATTTGAATGCGCTAAAAAGTATCCAAACTGCGATGGAGGAATTTCACTTCGTCAGATATTAAGTTTGAGTTTAAATATGAATAAACTAAATCCGATGCGAGGTAGCTCTCACATTGATTTGCCCGAAGTGATGAAAAAAAAAGAACATGCGTCAATGTGCAAAATATGGATGATCAATGTTCCAAATGCATCGAAAATCGAAGCATTACATCGTGCAGAACGTAATCCTCAACGTGTATCGAAATACAAATGATACGAAGACGAACTTGAATTCAGAGGAATCGAATTTTCTGTATCACCAAAGCAAATACCAAAATTTGAACATCAAAATAATATATCTACCAATCTTTTCATCTTGAAAAGGAGAGGTAAGGAAATTATTTCTTTTTAATTATTATAAAGTTAGCTGATGATAATAAAATTTTTTTTAGGAGAAAAATATGATGTATCACCATGTCACCTTATGGCGGATAAGAAGGTTAAGCATGTAAATCTTCTTCTCATTCAAGATAAGTATTTTGATAAGGAAGTAGAAGACAACACCAAAATGATGATTTTGACGTAGTGCCTAAATTTCACTACGCCTGAATAAAAAATCTATCACGATTGGTACGTTCGCAACTAACGAATCATAAGGCCAAGACATATTTGCGAACGCTGTCTTTATTTCTTCAGAATAGAAGAGAAGTTGAAAGAACACGAAATTGATTGTGTTAGTGTTAACAAGTGCAAAGTTAAACTTCCTTCCGAAAAAGACAATATTTTGCAATTTGAAAATCACAAGAATAGTGAAAGAGTACCATTCTTTATATACGCTGATTTTGAATGTCTTCTGAAACCAGTCAATGATGTGCGTGCTTTCCAAGAACATCAGGCATATAGTATAGGATACTATGTTAAGCGTAGCTTTAATAACTACTCCAAGTACAGAAGGTACAGAGAAATTGAAGAAAACGACCCAACTCCTGCTCAGTTCAATATACGCGGTGGCAGGTCGGACGTGTACAAAATGATGAAAGAAGACATCATGAGGTTTGATTGATTAGATTATGCCGAAGACAATCAGTTTGCTATGCCTTGCGTCAATAAAAAAGTTGGTGTAATAAAAGACGAGTACAACGGTAAAACCATGACAGAATCTATCGGGTTGAGAAGCAAGATGTATTGCATGAAGATTCAGGATGAGAACCCTATCAAGAAGGTCACAGTGGTTGAAGCTACAGTCGTAAAAAACATTATCCAGTTCGACGACTATCGACAGTGTCTGTTTGAACAAGAAACCATGACTTGTCAACAGTGCAACATTTGATCGAGACATCATGTCGTCAAAACAGAGAAACAGAATAAAGTCGCACTTGGCTTCAATGACGATAAACGTTATCTGTTGGAAGGGGAAACAGACACCTTACCGTTGGGGCATTATTTAGTACCTGTAGAGGGGCCGAGTCAAGAAGAGAGGATTGTGGCGGCGGCAAGTCAAGAAAAGGGAATTGCGGTGGCTCGAGTAGAAGGGAGACCGCTACTAATAGAAGGTGACAAAGCTGAAGAAGTAATTTCTTTGCCTGACGAAGTTCCTGCAAAGAAGCAAAAAAGAAGACTAGATATTTTAATGAAGGACTGTAAAATTTGATCAAGAGAAAAAATTTAAGGTAAGTTAAAATTTTTTTTACTTTAAGATTTTATACTCTAAAGAATTTAAAAAATTTATTTTAATTTAGATGAATCTTGCCAAATTAAATGAAATTGCTCGTGGAGGCTTTTTGCTCCCTAAGGAGGTAGCTGATTTAGAGAAAAATCAAGATTACATGGCGACTGAACTAAAATCAGTCAAAACACGGTATGGTGACCGTTTTGTTGTGGATTTAGATGGTGAATTCCGCATTTTTCTGCCAACTCGAGTTTTCTTAGCTTTAGAGAAGGATAAGAACTTCCATTATAAGTTATTGGATGCCATTAAACACTACAAGTTGTTTGTATAGTATCTGGGCGAGACCAAGAGTGATCTCAAGTTCTCCTTTACTTAGGCGCATGAAAGTTAATGGAGAGGTATACGAGTCACGGGTGCACCTTCCACTTTGAGTTTACTCGGAGTAAGGGGTTCACAAGTGGCGATTCTTGGTTGTACCTTACAGATATGAGCAAAGGTTGGGGCTCCCATCACTTCCTAAAACAAAAAAATGTTTTTGTTTGAAGCGCTTGAGATATAAATACCCTTGCTTTAAACTTAATGTTTCTTCTACAGATTACGCATTGTTCAACATTACTGGCGCATTGATAACAATAGCAACAATGTCCGCATGGTAAAAATGCTATCTCTATTCCTTTATCGAAGCAAACTTTACATTTATTTTGTAAAGCATCATCTGTAGAAAGTATATTTCGAAGGAAACGGCAGTGACTATTCCATTTCTTATGTTCTGATAATGGTTTCTCACCACTTTTCCACCTACAGATCTCTGTATAGAATTCAAAACAACGAACTTTGTCAATTTCACCTGTATAATAAAATCCTGCGGTGGTCAGGTCTTCAGGTTTTAAAAGAGTCAAGATCAGTTTTTAAAACTATCAAGACGACTTTGCTCCGTATGATGCATGAGTATTTATTAGACTGATGTTTTGTCGATCCAACTATTATGTGTGCTATCAAAATCAAGCCACTATACGCATACTTGCTTGCTGCGTCTCTTAAGAACTTTTTCTACAAGACAGACGTCTGGATACTTGACTTTCTGAAGTTTTTCTTCGTAGAAGCCACTAGCGCTTGGTTGATTTTGATAGTCTTTGAGACGGTACGTTGTCGCTTGTGTTGCTTCAACTTGTTCGTAAATATTTAAGTAGACCAATTAGACGTGTATTCCTTTTTCGCATACTTGTTTTAACTTGCTTACTCGTACTTTGTCACCAACCTTAAATTTTGCTTTTTTTCTCACAACTTTTTGAGCGAATCGTGCGCGAAATTGAGAATTATTTGCAGCTGTATTATCTTTTGGTTTAGTACCAATCGTTTAATGTTTTGTATTGTTGTAAGATTTCATCAGATTAGGTAAAATATCGATCCATTTATAACTACCACATGAGCTGAACTTCATCCACATTTTGTGCTTGAGAGTGCGAATAAAATGTTCGCAAATGAATGCTTTGAGATTACTATACGTTGAGTATAAGTTAATCTTGCATTGTTGCATAAGATTTATAAAATTAGTATTATAAAACTCTTTGCCTTTATCCGTTTATAAATTTTTTGGAACTCGTCCTTGACGTGATATAGATTTCATCGCAGCAGAGACTTCTGCTCCAGTTTTCTGTTTCACAGGAACTTTCGACGTGGATAATTACGACGTGCTGGCTTGTAAAGCTCTTCTACTACTCTTTGACGTTGTTCCATCGATGGTTATCGATTGACTGTTTTGCACTAACAGTGATAATGCCTCTTTTATAGTTACGATTTTCATCTGGCTTTGTATAAATTTCTTATCGATTTCATTTCTATACATCTCTACGATTTGATCTAGATTATTAAGATCACTTCTTAAGCTAGATATTGAATTTAATAATCTTTGAATTTCCAAACGTACGAAACGTTGTAAAGTATCTAAATTTACAGCTTCATTAAGTCGATTAGGTGATGCAACATTACAAAGTCTCTTATTCCTTAAGTGATACTGACCATCAGATGTAATTTTATATCCAACACCTGGAGGACTACGACCGCCTTTGCTTCGTTTAAAATTACGTCTTAATACGTCGATGCATATTTTGATAATGTAACAAGTTTTAACTTGCAACTTAATATGTACTGCCAGCTTCACGTAACTCTTTGGTAATAAACGAAATCGATCAACTAGCTCATTTGGATCATCCCAGTGGACATAATCAAGCTTGGTATTTTGTTTTGCAATTTTATATCTAGGTAGCGAACCTTTTTTTACCGAAAAGTTTTAGAGGAGCAATAATGCTGGCAAACTTTTTACTAGTATGCGAACGAATTCCTTCATCGTTTATGAAACGTTTTTTATGAGCACTTGTCAATTCCAGGATCTTTTTATAGTTCTCTAAATCTTTTTGAGTAACTAATTTTTGAGATAGATGCTTCTCAACAAGTGATTCGTAAAAACCTCGAGTTTTTGGGAACTTTTCAGTTCCTTATTGCACATAAGTCTTTTCAGTATATATTGTTGTATTACCAAAAAAAAGTTTATCACTCTCCCGACGTATACCATAAACTTTATCCAGCTCACTATATTGTAAATCTTCCGTAAAATCTTCGCTAGCAGATTCAAACGAGGTCTCGAGAGAATGAGCGGAATCATTTTGTATAGTATTTTCCAATTCTTCATCGGATTAAAATTTTTGATAGATAGAATAATTTTTTTATTCTTCAGGAATGACTCTTCTTCTTTTTCTCTGGCTTTCGAAAGCAATCTCTTAAATTGCGCCAATTATGGGTTTAAGAGTTTGTTCAACAGCTCTTTCCGCTGTCTCTTTTCTATATTTTAACATATTATACTTGCATTTTACAGCATTATGTTGCAACGATACGATTTTTAAGCATCGCGCTTAAATCAACTTCCGAGCTTAACCGCTACGAAGCATTACTCCTGCAACGAGAATAGAGAGCCTCAGGGCTTATAAGAGCCGTCGCCAGTTCGTGCGAATCAGAGAGCTTATCCAATCTCTCCGCTGTGAGCATGTACTAGGGGGAGAACTTTGCATGCCTCACAGTGTGCCTTTCCCTCTCCACTCTCTTGGAGATTGCATGGAGTGATTTCCTTTCAACATACACGACTGCGTGCTAGGAGGTATACTTAGCGCAGCCTCTCTATCACTCTCCTCGACTCTTTAGGAGTATGTACTAAGAGTCGAGGCTCCTCTCCAGCCTCCACGGATGTGTACTAGGAGATAACTTCACACGGTCTCCTTAAACCGCTTACCTCCACCTTCTCGGTTAGAGGTAAGGTCCTCTGCTAGTCGATGGGAATTTCACAGCTAGCATATCCCCTCCAAGTCTCCGCTGAAGTTAACACGAAGTTTAGAGGTTTACCTGTCCTAATTTTCCTGTGAGAGCCACCTGTACCTTTTAACCAATACCAAGTGTCATGTAGACACTGTCGCAATTACCCGCTGCCGGTGAAGAAACTTTCGACCGCACCGTCTGCCGGTAATGCCGAAACTTGTATATAGTAGTATTTAAGATTATTCTATTTAGCTTTAATTTGTGACCTATACCGATCGGAATTATCAATAAGTTTATTTTTTATTATAAGCCGCCGTTTCCGGCCCTCTTTTAGATAATAAGTTTACTTTAGATTCACCGCCTTTTTTTATCAGTAAATTGCGTACAGCCGTCGTCCGGCCTTTTTTTCTAAGTTTATTGATTGATTTAACCCTTGTATTAGTTTTAAGTTCAACTCAATAAGTGCAAAGAATATTATATATTTTATTGTGAAAAATATAAAATGCATGACTCATGCTCATTTACCAGTTTTTGCTAAAACCTTTCCTGTAAATCCGCCCCGTCGTTTACCACTTTAGTTTTAAGCTTGCTTATTTCATTATTTTAATTATTATTTGAATGCAATAGTAAATTCTTTTTATCTTTTTATTAATATTAAAGAGAATCCTCATACCGACATAGAGTTCTACCTTATCTACATTTAATTTATGAATTTTAATAAAAATTTATCAATGCATGACTAAAATTCGTAGAAGAGGCACATTCTTTACATTCTAAAGAATTTATTGCAACGTTAAAAGACAGAATAATAGTAAAAATGAAGATAAAAACTGCATAATACGATTATTCATAAATACATTGATAAGTTAATCGTATTAAGCAGTTTTCGCCTTTATTTTTACCCTAATATTGTCTTTTAACGTTGCAATAAATTTTTTGGCATATTAAGAATGTGCCTCTTCTATGAATTTTAGTCAAAAATAGTTACATTTTTATTAAAATGCATAATTCAAATATAGATAAGGTAGATCTCTGTGCCGGTATGAGGACACCCCTTAATTTTTATGCATGTCTTTTAAGCTTTTCATTAGTAAATTTACTTTTTATTTTTATTATTAAATTCAGTAAAATCAATCTAGTTTATAAGTTTTGAACGTTGGCTTATTCGAACCACCGACCGACCATCCACCCTCAGCTAAAAAAGTAAAAGTCTGATGCCGACGACGTCAACGAGTTGTCCATAGCCGACCGTAGAAATAGCCAAACGTTACAACGTGCTTGAATAAGTTGCTGAAGTAAGGTTTTCTTTTGTTCAAGGTCTGCCATGTTATCTCTGTCTATTTCAAAGATACATTGATGAATCATGGTTAAGTATGAGCTATATTTATAGAAAAACAATCAAAACCCTCTCGATATCTACCAGCATTTACAAGGAGAGCACTCCACCTCCGAGAAACGGATTCCGCTGAAACTACAGGATACGATTTTCTGATAAAAAAAATGAACCCGTATTTTTACTTTTCGTCGAATAGGCCCCCTAGACAAGGATATAAACATTTTTTCAAAAATATGGTGAATAAAAGCCTTTATAAGAACTAAAATGACCAAAGAACTAAAACTCTTACAAAAAAATGCATAAGACAAAATAAAGCTCGGATTGTGTGCTTTTATTTGAGCTTTGTTGCATTAAAAAAGCTTTTGTTGTTCGAAAGTTATTCTTAATTAAATATTACCACGTATTTACTTAATATTTTTAGCATATAAAATATGATCAATTTTTCACGTTATTTCATTAACATATTTTAATCGCCTGTAACTTTTGAACCACTAAAGATTTTTTAATGTAACAAAGCTTAAATTGAAGTATTCAATTCGTGCTTCATTTTATATCTGATGCATTTTTTTGTAAGAGTCTTAGTTCTTTGGTTATTTAAGTTCTTATAAAGGCTTTTATTCGCCATATTTAAAAAAAATGTCTGTATCCTTGTCTAGGGGGCCTATTCGACGAAAAGAAAAAACACAGGTTCATTTTTTTTCATTGAAAAATCATATCCTGCAGTTTTAGCTGAATTCGTTTCCTGGAGGTGGGGTGCTCTCCTTGTTAGTGGACTATCTTAGTCAACCATAAGAAATCCATATTTATCGTCTATCCAACATTTAGAACACAATCCTTCGAAACGTAAAAAAGTCATGTCAGAGTTAACATGATCGTTGTATAAATGTCTCAGATTAACATCATCTTGACGAAAGATAACTCAGAGATTAACATTACCTCCTATGAGATTTGGGATTCGAGCATAAGACTGGCAGAGGTAAAAACAATCAACGTTTTTGTGTCCATCCATACAAAAGTATGCCCTCATGTGTTCTTGTTTTTCACAAACTACATCGTCGAAAATCATTATAGAATTTGGAAGAGCGTTATCCGGAGATATTACTGATTCGTGTTCGCTAAATGGAAAGTATTGCATACGTTCGCGCTTTTCCTTTTGAGTACGCGAGTTCAACTCTTGGTTAGAACCACTTTTTTTAAACTTTTTTTTCATTATTTCAATAGTTTTAATTACTTTTTTTTATTTATATTTTTCATATTTTCTATTTTTTTATTAATTTTAAAATTTAATTTCTCACAAGTATGCTTGTTTTTTTTTAATTACAATTTTTTAAAAATAAATTATTCTTTATAGGTAGTAATTACAAATATTGATAAATAAATAATAGAGATGTTTATTTTATAATACTATATAGTTTAATTTATTTCTAATTTATTTTATTAAATTTACAATAAATTACAATAAATAAATAAGACTGAGGTATTTATTTATGTTATAATTTATATTATATATTGATATATGTTTATGAAGACAAAATTGAACCATAGTATTGTAAATATCACTATTACAAATTTATTAATATTTTTAATTATTTTGTTCATGAAATAATTTATTTTGAAATATTAATTAAAAAAACGAGCATATTAATATTCTTGTAAAAAAATAGATTTTAAAATTAATAAGAAAATAGAAAATATAAAAAATATAAATAAAAAAAGTACTAAAAACTATTGAAATAATAAAAAAAAAGTTTAAAAAAAGTGGTTCTCACCGAGAGTTGAACTCGCGCACTCAAAAGGAAAAGCGGGAACATTACGCACTAAAAAACGGTACTTCAAAACATTTTTGGCGTAAAATCGTACATGCTTATTTGCCCCCAGCTGTTTAAAATAATTAAATTTCAAGTTAGAAATTAATTATTAATATTTACAAAGTTTAACAGACTATATTTATAAAGTCTCTTCCCTCATAAAAAAAAGAAAAGAAAAGAAGGAAAAAGATTTACGCAACGAAAATGCGTTAGCAAAATTTGCGACATGATTTTGGATATAGACCAGCCGTGCTTGCTCGCGTCGCCACCCAAAAGAGGAGGCAACCTGAGTAATGGAAGAATGTCATAGTTAGCAGTAAAGAAATAATAGTGGATAAGCTACGTTGGCTCCCGTCACGTCCCATGAGAGGATACAGCACCAGCTATCAAAGGATATTAGAGTGGGGAGTTACTAAAGCATGTAAACAAACCGTTTTTGGATAGCATAAACCTCGTAAGAGTATATGGCGCTGTTATGGAAGCATAGGATATTACTTACTAACTTTGGATACGTAAACTAAATGCTCTATTTGCATGAATTTTCCCTCAGTGTATGTTTGAAGTTTTTTTAGTAAAAAACTTATAAAAGGAAAGTTAAATTAGATATCTCTCATAATTCATTAAACAATCATAAAAGATTCATTGACGCTGAGCTTTTCTAGTACATCATCAGTGCTCGAAGCTCAGTATTTTTCTCCGATCTCACTTTTACCCAATAAGAACTGTTCTTGGATCAATTGGTCTTTCCACCTTTAACTCAATACCCAACATCGATAATGGCAATAATAAGTTCTACGTTGGTAAGGAAGAAATTCTATTACCGACTGAAAGTTACAAAATTGAAGTTATAAAAAATTATCTTCATGAGGTACCAGCATCAAAAGGAATTTCAATCGATATAAAACCTAATAATAGTGCACTACGTTTTGTTATAACCTGCAGCCATCCTATTGATTTTCGACAGCAAGATTCCACAGGTTCATTTTTGGGTTTTACTCAACGTGTTCTTACAGAAAAAATCGCTCACGATTCTGATTTACCTGTAGCTATTTGGAAAGTCAACGCACTCCGAGTTGAGTACAACATAACCTCTGGCGCCTATATAAACAATCGACGAGTGCATACCATACACGAGTTCTTTCATGCAGTCCCATCGGGATATAAGATCATCGAAGTTCCATCTCCAGTCATTTATCTTTCGATCAGCGTCAAGATTATAGATCATATTCAAGTACGGATTGTTGATCAAAACAGACACTTGATTCATTTTTGAGGAGATATTATTACAATAAGATTACATCTGAAAAAAACGTAATGGAGATCGTTTACAACACTAAAGTCGGTAGAGGCTATATCAGTAAGTCAACATGTCGACCAGTCATCAGTCGTCGAACGACAAAGAAAGCGCTAACACGGCAAAACATTCAGTTTCTAAGAAGTCTCGGACTAAGAATCCGTGTTGGAAAGTAACTTGTATATTCTTCTGTTGTTTTCAAAAATATAAAAGGAATTCTGAGCATACAGTTGGGAGTGAAGTTCGATGAATCTGTTGAACATTATGAGGTACATACTCATCAACCTTATTCCGCATCTTCATTTTCATAATATTGATGAGATTCGTATATTTATTCAACATTAAGACTTATGTCTTCTACCATCCCGTCGTTCACTCAGCATTTGTGGTTAAATCGTGAAAGGGAATCGCGGTAGTTAATACGGTCGTAGTCAATAACGCTATCTGTCACATGTTTGAAGAAATTCGATATGAAACCGATGCTGTAGAGATTGACAAATGTAAAAATGTTGGTTTAACAACACTCATGAAAGGATGCCTTTCCTTCTGTTCTAGTCAAGAGTCAATTCTTGAGAACGCTGGTTGGGTTGATGTAGAGGAGAATCGAAAAGTAAACGAAGAGGCAGGTTAATTTGACTTTTCCTATTCCTCTGAGTATGATTTTCGGTTTCGCTGAAGACTATCGTTAAATCGTAGTCAATGTAAAATATGAACTTATACTGACAAGATCTAGGAATGATTTAAATGCGGTAGTTCAGACGCATCATGAAAATAGATACGAAGATTTTAAGATCAATTTGCGAAGAATAGAATGGCTCATGCCCTATGTAATATTATCGTATGCCTAAAAACTTCGCTTTCTCAGTCATATTGAAAAAGATAAACCGATCGCAATGAGTTTCTGCAGTTAGAACTTGTACGAGTATTCGCTACTTTCAACTACTTTAAAACACATTTGGACTGTTAAAACTTCTAATCAATTGGAAAAGCCACGTTTTGTTATTCTAGGTTTTCAAAAAATTTTAAAAATCTAAAAACAGCCAATGCGAGTCGCTTTGATCACTGCAACATAAGTAATGTAAAGCTTTTCCTTAATTCGAAATACTATCCATATGGAAATCTAAATTGAGATATCGAACGTAATCAGTTTGCCATTTTATACGACATGATTGCTAATTTTTTGACCTGCGTACCATAAGAAAGATGCCAATCCGCTCTTAAATAAGCAAGATTTCATTGACTATATGCCGTTGATCGTAATCGATTGCTCCAAACAAAATGAGTCGATGAAAAATGCTCTTGTGGGTGCTTGCTTACAATTTGGATCAAGAAATAACATTTTTGCTGAAACATCCGCTTACTGTTTAATCATACACGATCGCATAGTCGAGTACAATACTGTCAATGCTAATGTAGGAAAACTCCTCTAAGTGGTGGGGGAATAGTTATAAATTGGATGTTCATCGTCAAAAGAGTCATGATGGAGTACTTGCTCGATATGCAAGGCTTTAAACAGCCTGTTGATGACTATGTTTTAAAAGAATTAGCTATAGTTCCATTGAAAGATAATTCTGATCCTGTCGTTCTACTTTTTAAAGAACTGTTTCCTTGGCGAGGACTTATAGAGAAATATAAGACGCATAACAAATGGTTTGAACAATATTATCATGATTTGTCTTGGCGTTCTGGTACGATTCTCTACATCGAAATAGGAAACATTCTTAAAGAAGCTCTACGAGATGCTAGCAAAATTTTAGTGATGGGAAGTATAAAGAAAAACTCGTTAGATCGCTTCAAGTTCAACGTCACCGATGTTACAGAGATAGGTTATCCACCACTGGATAATATAAAGCTAGTGACTGTTTAACCCCATCACAATAAAATGTATAAAGCTTGTTGTGCTTTACACAACATCAGACTCATGGAAAAATATTTTACTGAGACTCGTTCGCCATTGGAAACACCTATGGACTGTGAGTAAATGATAGCATAAATGAGAGCTCTCATCACTATAAAAGTAAAAGCGTGTCATGACCCGTATTATTTCATCATGGGACAAAGTCCGAGCACCACCGATAAACCTAACGAGTCTACTCTTCTTATTGATTCTTTTAAAAAAGAGAAGATGTCATGGAAGGAGCATTACGAAAAATATAAATCGCAAATACCACCACCAAATATCAAATATAAAAAGCTTTAAATCGGTTCTTTTTAGAGTCACAAAAAATTTAAACGTAATAAACTGTATACAAATTATAAGAGTATAAACTTGGGTTGTTAAAGTTGGCACAAACTTTTCCTCGTGAACATTGCCTTTTCTATCCACATAAGCATTTTCTTAATTCCTAAATTTTTTAGCTCTATTTCTAGCCCATTTTGTCGTTTTTCGTATTCGTTTCTTTTCTTTGTGTTTATTACATACTTTCCAGGTGAGACGTTGTGCAAGATATTCATCATTAGAACTGTCGTCTGTATTTTAATCTTGAAAAAAATACTTATTTAAAATTGTTGTCTGTTTAAAATTGATTCTTATATTTATTTTTTATGTCATTGGACAGACTACAATAGTAGACAGAGTACAACAGAGATTGAACTTTTTCTGATACAAGAAATTCGGAAAAGAAACCGTTACATCATAATGTTTGCACCTGTTGACTCTTGTACTCCTTGGCTTCCGAGGCAAGACATATTTTCCAAATTAAGTAAAATAAACTTCGCCGGATAGCGTATTAGAATTACGAATAATGCTTATAAGGTTAAAAAAAATTGTTAGATGATTAAACAATACATTTGTAGTGCTAGTTAGAATTTTTTTAAATCATCACTTATACCCCTTAGCTTCTAGGGCCCTCATGTAATGTTTTTTGTTTATCGTACCCTAAGATACAATCTTTTATTAAGTTTGGTATTACTAGGTATATAATGTTGGTTTTTAGACCATTAAACTCTGTACATATTAATATTTGTTTTTTAATTCTTTTGGATTCGGAGCTTGTTTCTGTTTTTATATATCTACATGCTATAGGTAATTTTGGGCAGTTTAGTAAAATTTGAAGGTTATTATAATAGAAATTTTCTGATATGCACGTATTTTCCCTTCCTGTATCTATGAGTGCTTGCGTTGTTTTCCCATTTAATTTTACTTCTATTTCAGAGTATGTTGTTATTACTGCTTTATTTTCTGTTTTCGTCGCATCTTGTTGTATTGTGCTAATTTTGCATTGGATTGGGATCGGCGTTTGGTCTTTAGTTGTATCTGTGGCCCCTTTTCAATTTTTTTCAGATACAACTTTGTTTAGTTTTCCTGCTTTTTCTTGTCCATTTTTATAGTGTTGTCTATATCTGGTATTTCTGATAGATCTTTGTTACTTTATTTTATGTTTTCAATCTACCGGAGGTTTAAATCCTTCTTGTTGACTTTGTCTATTTTTCTGAGTCCTTACAATCATTCTTGTTGTATCTATTCGATCATATTTGCTTTGAGGTTTTTTATAGTCTTGTTTTTAGCTTATTCATTTGTCTGTTCTCATTTGCGTTATCTCTTTGCTGTGTTTGTGTGTTTAATTGTAACCTCGCATGAAAAAATACATTATATCTGTCAGGTAGAATACGAAAAAATAAAAGACCCGTATTTTTTCGTTCTTTAAAATATGATAAATTGCAAAAGTTATAACCAGTATAAGTTAATACAATTCTGATATATATATATATATATATATATATATATGTATATATATATATATATATATTCGTCAATGTACATGACGTCACGAGTACAGGTGAACTCGTGACGTCATGTACATTGGCGCTATATATATATATATATATATATATATATACATATATATATATATATCCCTAACTGTTATTTCTGGGACGTAAAAATGATATATAACAGTTATTTCTGGGACGAAATTTGGAACCTGACTGTTAATTCTGGGACGCGGATTAGGTATATAATTATTAAGTTTATCGCTCTGGAGCAACTCCCCGGGACGCGGGTAGACGCGGATAGAACACAACCGTTACTTCTATGATACAAAATTAAAATATATCTGTCATTTATGAATACTTTATCATAACAACCTTTTTCAAAGGGATGCGTTTTCACGACATTTTGTCTTAAAATATACTACTGCAATACTTGTAGATAAGTAAACATTTCCACGACAATGACACTACAACGTTACATTTTTAACATTTTTTGTATACATTTCCACGACAGTGAGATAAATCAGCCTCATATTCTTCAGTTGAAGCTTTCAAATACATTTTCAAGACATTAAAGATAAACTCATTACTAACTACATCTTATGCACTCACTTCCATGACGGTAATATGAATCACCCGGTCATTCTGTAGTTAAAATTTTCAAATTAGATAATTTTTAAGATTGCAAAAAACTTTTGAACTTATTTTCGCGACGGTAAAGTTAAGAAGAATATCATTTACTGTACGCACTTTCACGAAAGTAAGGTTAATTAGCTAGTTATTCTGTAGTCAAAATTTTCAATATAGATAATTTTTTAAGTTATACAAAGTTTTTGAATTTATTTTTACGTCAAAAGAGAATATCATTAATGATAATATTTTTTGTACGTCTTTCCAGGGCAGAGAGATGAATCAGCCCAATATTCCTAATTTAATACTTTAGAATTAAATAATTATTGAAGTTATACGAAACTTTTAAATATATTTCCACTAAATTAGAAATATGCAGATTATTATTAGTAACTGTATTTTCTCTACGCCATTTGCGAAACTAAGGTAAATCATCCCAATATTCTTGATTTAAAATTTTCAAAATCATACAAATCTTTAAATATATTTCTCCTGCAGTGTAGATAAAGAGAGTATCATCGCTTACTAAATTTTCTGCATGCACTTTCACAACAGTTTGAGATAAATTAACTAATCATTCTTCATTAAAATATTTGTATTGATAAATAATTTCTCTGGATATATGAAACTTTAAAATACATTTTTACCTTAGTAGAGAAAAGAAGATTTTTTTTTTGTCGATGCTAATCAGCGACGGAGCTCGTAAGTGTGTTGGTGAACAAAGCACATGTAATGTACAATGGTGCTTGTATCAATTGGCTGAGAGCGGGATTCGAACCCTAAACCTCGAGATTACGATTCCAACGCTCTACCGACCGAGCTACAGACCGGCTCTGAGAGAGATAAGAAGATTATTACACCAAAATGAATCAGCTAGTAATTCTGTATTCATAATTTCCGTAACAGATAAATTTTAAGGTATTACGAAACTTTCAAATACATTTTCACAACATTGAAAATAAGAATGTCATGGTTAATAACATTTTTTATGCGCGTTTCCACGACAGTAAGATAAAGCAGACAAATATAATACATTTAAAGTTTACAAATTATATAATTTATAAGGTTACACCAAACTTTTGAATACATTTCTACGATAGTAAAGATAAGAAGTCTATCATTATCAACCACATTTACTGCAGGATCTTTCACAAAAATAAGTCGAATTGGCGAGACATTTTGTACTTGAAATTTTCAAATTAGATAATTTTTAGAGTTGTACAAATATTTAAATAGGTTTTCACTACAATAATGATAAAGAGATTATTATTACTAACAAAATGTTCTGTAAGCACTCCTATGACATTAAGGTAAATTAGCTGATTATTCTGTAGTTAAAATTTTCAAATAAAATAATTTTTAAGGTCGTACGAAATATTCTAATTCGTTTTCACGACAGTATAGATAAGGAAAATAACATTATAACATTTTTTTACGCATTTCCAGAACAATAAAATAAATCTGTCCGAAATTTTTATACAATACTTCTAAATTAAATAATTTTTCAACTAGCAATAATCGCACCTCGGTAGACCCTCATTGGTTACGATATCGCCACTGCGCAAATTTTTTAAGAGCGTCAGCGGTGTAATCGGCTAAGGCACACGCCTTATACGGTCTCTACACTTTCGCTCTGAGCGATCGGCGGTTCGATTCCCGGTGAAAACACTTGAAATTTTTTTCAGGCTTTTTTCATCGGAAAAAGAATCCCCTAGTGCGATGGGTAAATGTTCCTGGCGTGGGTTTCCTCCAGGGGGGGTTTTCCCTACGTCACAGACCTTAGGTCTGGGCAAATGCGGGAACCTACCGTGGAAATTTACTTACGACTGTTCTTGGAGCGCGGCAGTCCATGATTTCCCGGGTATTGGATAGTAATTAAGTTAGGTAAATAAAAAACGAGGTTCAGATAACAGTTCAAGATAATAAATAGTTAAAGTGTTGGATACATCCCCACACAGAGGTGGTGCAGGATATATAGCAGATAGGCTGGGAATACCAGGGGCCACTAGGGCAAAATAAAAAAAAAATAAAATAGAATAATTTTTAAAGTTATACCAAACTTTGAAATACATTTTCACAATAGTATAGATATGAAAATTATTTTTACTGACTACATTTCCGCTATGGTCAATGTCCCAATTGCTACTCACGAACCTATTACTAGCCGTTCATTGTTAAATTTTTTTTTTTGTATCTAAATAACATTGAGCGGTTAGTAATAGGTTCATTTATAACAGCGAGTAGCAATTGGGACATTGACCATACGCACATTACAACAGTAACATAAATCAGCGCGACATTCTTAATTTGAAAATTTTAAATTCAATGATTTCCCAGATTATACAAGACTTTCAAATACATTTTCACTACAGTACAAATGAGAAGATTATTTTAACTACATTTTTTGTAAGCACTTTCACAACAGTAAAATGAGTCAGCCAGATATTCTGTATTAAACTTTGAAACTAAATAATTTTGGATTATACAAAACTTCCAAATATATTTCCACGAAAGAAAATATAAGGAGACTATTATTACCTACTATATTTTTGGGTGTATTTTCATCAGAATAAGGTTAATCGATTAGATAGTCTGTATTTAAAATTTATAAATACATTTTCACTACAGTGGAGATGAGTAGATTATTATTACTATCTACATTTCACATATGCACTTCCAGAATAGTAAGATAAATAAGCTTCGTATTTTTTATTTAGAATTCCTAAAATTAATAAATGCCAAGATTATACAAAACTTCCACATAAATCCTTAACATAGTAATAACAGAAAGATTTTCATTACTAACTATATTTTCTATACGCACTTTTATGGCAGTTCAATTTATTTTCACTACAGAACAGATGAAAAGACTACATCACAATAACCTATTTTTTTGTAAACACTTCCACGGCAGTAAGATGGGTCAGCCCAAAATTCTTAATTTAAAATACTCAAGTAAAAAAAATTTTCAAGGTAATACAAAACTTTCGAATACATTTCCGCTACAGTACATCTAAGGAAATTGTTACCATAAGTACTTTATTCATTTATTCAAATTACATCTGTTTCTATGTCTAAATGTGTGCGTTGAAATCTGTATGTCTGCATGTCTGTATGAGAGAGTTGTAACATGGCGATTTGCATGTCAGTGAGGCGCGCATAGGCAAGATGGCAGAAGGAAACGAAACGCCGATTAGATGCTAGCACACACACGAGCGCGCGACTTGTATATGTATATATGCGGTAGGAGCACACCGCTGAGCCGGCAACTATAACACATAACTGAGCCTGGGTCTTAGGAGACCCTCTGTCCTTTTCTTGCGGCGCGCGCAGTGCCGGCAGAGAGAAGAAGGCGACGCCGTCGCCATTGTTCCTTCTGCCGTTAGAGAAGCCGCGCGTTATATATCATTGCTCGAAGTTACTTTTTTTTTGTTTGTGCACGCTCCAGGATATTAACGGCCGTCACTGGTGGACTGGCGTTATTTGTCTCGTTGCGTAGAGATATTTTTATAGCCGTTTGAGTGAATGCGTGAGCTTAGATTACTTAAGCTATAGTTGTATTCACGACATTGTTGCGGCGCGTGTGTGTGTCGCGGCATTGACACGGGCCGTGGATCGCCATTCGGTTAGCCCATTTTTTTAATCTTTATAGCTTCTCCCCTATTCCAGCGTGTCTTGTCCTTGTGTTTTTTTCTTGTGTGCGCCGGCGGATAGCACTTGCCCGTGGACTAGCCTTTTTTTTGCCATCCTCCAGCTAAACTATCTAGCTACCGGCGTCGCGGAAACGATTCGCGACTGGCGCCCTTGTATCACAGCGCAGTGTCCAACCCAGTTAATTGTATCTTATCGTGTTTTTGTTTAATGAACCTCCGTACTTACTACCTCGTGATTGAACACTGTTTTTTTTATTTACGTGCGTCCGACATAATCCCCACGGACGTCACACAGTTATATAGGCTTTAACAACACATTTACAGTGGAGTCACTCTAATTATTTCACATTTCTTCTCTTTAATCATAAAACCTGCTACACTCTTATTCCTATTCTTCTTCAAATATTCTTCTCCATAATCTGTCCTGTACTGATCTATCCCTTATCATTCTTTTTTCCTCTCCGTGCTTTTTTGCGATCCTATATTTCACTCTCTCTCTCTCTCTCCCTTCTCTTTCTTGTTTTTTCCATACTATCAGGGCACATTAATTACCACACCTTTACTCATCCTACCTCTTCTAAATTTCTTTAACAGCCAATTTCATTTTTTTACATCTTCAAAAATCATCCATTCTATATTTTCACTTGCTTCCAGCATTTCTACCAGCCATTTTGCATTACCTACATCTTTCTCTATCTATTCGTCTAGCTTCTTAAGGCTCTTCTTTCGTCTTTTCAATACCAACAGTTTCTCCTTTCTATATGTTCTAACAATGTATGATATAATTTTCCCTTCTTGGCACTTATACTCTCATTCTATTTTCTTTCATCAATCATCTCACCTTCACTCAACTCCATTTCCATTGCTCTCTCTATTTTATTTTAAAATTTTACCTCAAACTAAATTTAATTTTAGTATTCTAATTTGTGTGCCTCTCTATGTAAACTGATTATTGGTGAAACGAACATTTGAAATATGTTATTGTATAAAAACATTTCCACCACAGTAATAACTACAATGTTACGAACAAAAAAAAATAAAATAAAACAATGTTACGAATAAATGCAACATCAGTGTTGGGAGACTTAGAAGCCTCCAATCCTTTGTATATTGTTCTTTCGATTATCAATACTTGTAACATGAATATTCAATGTGAGAGAAATGATGTGTTTAGTAAATAAGACTGTGGAGAAAATAAACATTTCAACAAATACTTCTACTGTTATAAAAAGCATTTCATCTACTTGCACTGGTAGAGAAATTATAATAAAAATGACTATTAAAAAAATTTACACATATTTTTGTACATAACAAGCAAAAGCTCACTGGCTAATGATGATGCACTCTTTCATTACGATAACTACATTTTCACGAAACTAACGATCATCAAAAGTATATTGCCGTTCATATTGCAATGGGGCTATTATTTTAGCATATCAGCTATTTTAACTTGTGAGGAATATTAAATTCCTATTTGTTAGAAATTCTTCGTCGTGCAATGCCATACGTAGTCATAATTAACACATTAAAGCCAGGATAAAGTAGAAAGACATTTCCACAACAGCAACAATTGACAAAATCATAATCATTCTGGAGATCCGTGTTTGAACATATGAATTATTCAAATCATGCTTATTTTATATTTTACTTTAGAAGTTTATAGTATTCTTAGTTACTGAAGGCGTAATAATGTATTCACTCTATAGGGAGAAATAAATAACCCGTTCTTAATGAAATATCTTAGCTATTCCGAAAATCAAGTCATAGACTATTAGTAGTGTTAAAGAACGTAAAGCGAACATTTAAAATATGTTATTGTATGGAAATATTCACACGACAGAAATAATTACAATGCTAGAAATAAATGCAACATCAGGATTGGTAGACTTAGGGGCCCCCAATTATTTGTATATATATTTATTTCGATTATCAATACTTGTAAGATGTAAATTCAATATAAGGGAAATAATATGTATAGTAAAAAAGACAAAAAAGAAGATCTATTTTTAAGTAGTGGAAAAATGACTATTAAAAAAAAAATTGATATATTTTTGTATACAACGGCTATAAACTGGCAGGCTAATCATAATGCAAATAGTTAGCAGGATAATTACATTTCCACGACAGTAACGATTATCAAAAGTGTATTACTGTTCATATTGGAATAAGGCTATATATAAGCATGTCAACTATTTTAATCTATAAGAAATATTAAGTTTCTATTCTTCAAAAATGCTCATCTGTAGAATAGCTTACGCAGTCATAATCGACACATTATTGCCAGGATAAAGATGACATTTTCACGACAGGGAAAATTGTCAAATTTAGAATGACTCTAACGGTTTGCGATTAAACATATATTTTATTCGTATCATGTTTTATTCATAATATATTTGAATAATTGATAGTATGTCCATCTATTACTGACGTGATAATGAATTCAATCTATAAAAAGTAACAGACGATCAGCTTCTTATAAAATGCCTTCGTTTTTCTGAATGACAGGTCATAGACTATCAGTAGTGTATAAGAACATAAAGCGAATATTTAAAATATGTTATTTTAAGAAAACATCCCCACAACAATAATAATGACAATGTTAGGATTTGATGCAACATCAGAATTAATAGACTTAGGGGCCCCCAATCATTTGTATATATTTATTTCGATTTATCAATACTTGTAAGATGTAGATTCAATATAAGGGAAATAATATGTTCAGGAAAAACGACAAAAAAGAAGACCTTTAATTCAGTAGTGGGAGAATGACTATTAAAAAAAAGTTGATATATTTTTGTATACAAATGGTATAAGCTGGCAGGCTAATCATAATGCAAACAGTTAGCAGGACAATTACATTTCCACGACAGTAACGATTATCAAAAGTGTATTACTGTTCATATTGGAATGAGGCTATATATAAGCATGTCAACTATTTTAATCTATAAGAAATATTAAGTTTCTATTCTTCAGAAATGCTCATCTGTGAATTAGCTTACTCAGTCATAATCGACACCTTACTGCTAGGATAAAGTAGACATTTCCGAGACAGGAAAAATTCTCAAATTTAGAATGACTCTAACGGTTTGCGATTAAACATATATTTTATTCGTATCATGTTTTATTCATAATATATTTGAAAAATTGATAGTATGTTCATCTATTACTGACGTGATAATGTATTTACTCTATAAAAAGTAACAGACAATCAGCTTTTTATAAAATGCCTTCGTTTTTCTGAATGACAGGTCATAGACTATTAGTAGTGTGAAAGAACATAAAGCGAATATTTAAAATAAGCTATTTTAAGAAAACATTCCCACAACAATAATAACGACAATGTTAGGAATTAATGCAACATCAGGATTGGGAGACTTAGGGGCCTCCAATTATTTGTATATATTTATTTCGATTATCAATACTTGTAAGATGTAAATTCAATATAAGGAAAATAATATGTTCAGTAAAAAAAGGCAAAAAAGACGACCTATTTTTCAGTAGTGGAAAAATGGCTATTGAAAAAAAAAATTTATTTATTTTAGTATACAACAAGCGTAAGCTGGCAGGTTAATCATAATGCAACCAGTTAGTACGATAATTACATTTCCACGACAGTAGCGATTATCAAAAGTGTATTTCTGTTCATATAGGAATGAGGCTATATATAAGCATGTCAATTATTTTCATCTATAAGAAATATTAAGTTTCTATCCTTTAAAAATGCTCATCTGTGAAATAGCATACTCAGTCATAATCGACACATTACTGCCAGGATAAAGAAGACATTTTTACGACAGGGAAAATTCTTAAATTTAGAATGACTCTAACGGTTTGCGATTGGACATATATTTTATTCAAATGATGTTTTATTCATAATATATTTAAAAAATTTATAGTATGTTCATCTATTACTGACGTCATAAACTATTTAATCTATAAAAAGTAACAGACAATCAGCTTTTTATGAAATGCCTTCGTTTTTCTGAATGACAGGTCATAGACTATCAGTAGAGGATAAGAACATAAAGCGAATATTTAGAATATGTTATTTTAAGAAAACGTTTCCACAACAATAATAATGACAATGTTAGGAATTGATGCAACATCAGGATTGGTAGACTTAGGGGCCTCCAATCATTTGTATATATTTATTTCGATTATCAATACTTGTAAAATGTAAATTCAATATAAGGGAAATAATGTTTTCAGTAAAAAAGACAAAAAAGAAGCTCTATTCTTTAGTGGTGGAAAAATGACTATTAATGAAGAAATTGATATATTTTTGTATACATCAGGTATAAGCTGACAGGCTAATCATTATGGAAGCAGTTAGCAGGACAATTACATTTCCACGACAGTAACGATCATCAAAAGTGTATTACTGTTCATATTGGAATAAGGCTATATATAAGCATGTCAACTATTTTAATCTATAAGAAATATTAAGATTCTATCCTTTAAAAATGCTCATCTGTGAAATAGCATACTCAGTCATAATTGACACATTACTGCCAGGATAAAGAAGACATTTCCACGACAGAAAAAATTCTCAAATTTAGAATAACTCTAACCGTTTGCGATTGAACATATATTTATTTCGAATCATGTTTTCTTCATAATAAATTTAAAAAATTTATAGTATGTTCATCTATTCTTAACGTGATAATGTATATAATCTATAAAAAGTAACAATCAGCTTTTTATAAAATGCCTTCGTTTTTCTGAATGACAGGTCATAGACTATCAGTAGTGTAAAAGAACATAAAGTGAAAATTCAAAATATGTTATTTTAAGAAAACATTCCTACAGCAATAATAATGACAATGTTAGGAATTAATGCAACATCAGGATTGGTAGAGTAAGGGGCCTCCAATTATTTGTATATATTTATTTCGATTATCAATACTTGTAAGATGTTGATTCAATATAAGAGAAATAATATGTTCAGTAACAAAGACAAAAGAGAAGCTCTATTTTTTAGTAGTGGAAAAATGACTATTGAAAAAAAATTTATATATTTTTGTATACAACAGGTATAAGCTGGCAGGCTAATCATAATGCAAACAGTTAGCAGGATAATTACATTTCCACGACAGTAACCATTATCAAAAGTGTATTACTGTTCATATTGGAATGAGGCTATATATAAGCATGTCAATTATTTTCATCTATAAGCAATATTTGGTTTCTATTCTACAAAAATGCTCATCTGTGAAATAGCATACTCATTCATAATCGACACATTGTTGCCAGGATAAAGAAGACATTTTCACGATAGGGAAAATTCTCAAATTCAGAATGACTCTAACGGTTTGCGATTGGACATATATTTTATTCAAATGATGTTTTATTTATAATATATTTAAAAAAATTATAGTATGTTCATCTATTACTGACGTGATAAACTATTTAATCTATAAAAAGTAACAGACAATCAGCTTTTTATGAAATGCCTTCGTTTTTCTGAATGACAGGTCATAGACTATCAGTAGTGTATAAGAACATAAAGTGAATATTTAGAATATGTTATTTTGAGAAAACATTTCCACAACAATAATAAGGACAATGTTAGGAATTAATGCAACATCAGGATTGGTAGACTTAGGGGCCTCCAATCATTTGTATATATTTATTTCGATTATCAATACTTGTAAGATGTTGATTCAATATAAGGGAAATAATATTTTCAGTAAAAAAGACAAAAGAGAAGCTCTATTTTTTAGTAGTGGAAAAATGACTATTAAAAAAGAAATTGATATATTTTTGTATACAACAGGTATAAGCTGACAGGCTAATCATTATGAAAGCAGTTAGCAGGATAATTACATTTCCACGACAGTAACGATCATCAAAAGTGTATTACTGTTCATATTGGAATGAGGCTATATATAAGAATGTCAACTATTTTAATCTATAAGAAATATTAAGTTTCTATTCTTCAGAAATGCTCATCTGTGAAATAGCATACTCAGTCTTAATCGACACCTTACTGCCAGGATAAAGAAGACATTTCCACAACAGGAAAAATTCTCAAATTTAGAATGACTCTAACGGTTTGCGATTGGACATATATTTTATTTAAATGAAGTTTTATTTATAATATATTTAAAAAATTTATAGTATGTTTATCTATTACTGACGTGATAATGTATTCAATCTATAAAAAGTAACAGACAATCAGCTTTTTATAAAATGCCTTCGTTTTTCTGAATGACAGGTCATAGACTATCAGTAGTGTAAAAGAACATAAAGCGAATATTTAAAATATGTTATTTTGAGAAAACATTCCCACAACAATAATAATGACAATGTTAGGAATTAATGCAACATCAGGATTGGGAGACTTAGGGGCCTCCAATTATTTGTATATTTTTCTTTCGATTATCAATACTTGTAACATGTACATTTTATATAAACGAGATAATGTGTTTAGTGAAAAATACAGAAAAGAAGATCTACTTGCAGTAGTGGGAACATGACTATTAAAACAAAAAATTGATTTATTTTCGTATACAACAAGCATAAGCTGGCAGGCTAATTATACTGCAACCAGTTAGTACGATAATTACATTTTCACGACAGTTACGATCAAAAGTGTATTTCTGTTCATATTGGAATGAGGCTATATATAAGCATGTCAACTATTTTAATCCATATGAAATCTTTAATTTTTATTCTTCAAAACGCTTATCTGTGAAATAGCTTACTCAGTCATAATCGGCACCTTATGAAAACACACAATCGAAACCTATGAAATTCGAAAGGTCGGCATTGCTTAAGATGCTCCTTGATTGATCTCTACTATCCCTTTCAGAAGCCATCGAGAGCACTGTGGGTCTCAAGAATTAATTAGTTACTATTTCATTTTTGTAACACACATTGTAATTTTGCATTGAAACGGAAGCAATCCAGCCGCCGTATTTAGATACAAATCGTGCGGGGGACTTTCTCCACTTCATTTCGCGTGCTTGGTATTTATTAAAGTAGTACTGGCCTTGCGCATCAGAATTTCTTTCTTTTTCTGTCCTTCTTTGTGTACAATCAAAGATTCCTTGATATCATGTTCGCTGCACACGCCTAAACCTATCTGATAGCGCAAGACGCCATTTTGTTCGCGCGAGACGCTATTTCAATTGCTCGTCTTCAATATTCAATTGCGCAATAATTTTTCCATATTATTTATTAAGAAGAAAGCCCCTTTCACACTATTCCTCATACTGAATAAATAACCTTTTGCCCCCTTTGCGACTGCTCGTCCGTGAAAATGCCTGATAATCTTGTTCACTCACCACCTAAAAACACTACATGCGACAAAAGAAGCGCGCCCACTGCACCACTCAATCGCTCTCCTTCAGGGAGCACACACTCGGGTGACGGGAACGCCCTAGGATCACTAGGCAACGCATTTGAAGACATTGTTCCCAGCAATTCGCCCACCACGTTTCAGTTAAATACTGATAATGCTAATACCGATAGCAGTCAAAAATCATTTTCTAGTTTTAGGCAAAAAACTACTCATAGCTTTGATCAAAATAGACTTCTATTCACCAAGCCATCGCCCCACGCGCCCTTAAGCGAAAAAACGGTCCTCAGGGAGGCTTATGAAAAAATGGAAAAAACACTAAATAATAAAATCAAATCTTTGCAAAGTTTGTATAACGAACAAATAAATCTTCTAATACAACAAGTAGAACCACTTAAAATGCTCGTTAAACGTCAAGCTGAAAGTCAAAACTTAAATAATATTCCAACGTTACAAACAAATTTAAATTCTGAGTTTCTCGAAAACTCTGACTATCAAAATAATTTTGACCTCCTATCGGCCTCTCTGACGACGCGTAGACAGACATCTTATGCCACAGAACAAAGACCAATATCAAACACAACAATAGACAATAGAACCTTTTCAAATTTTAATCCTCCTTCAACAGTCTCGATTACACAGCAAAATCCAAATCTAACCACCTCTAATCCGCAAATACAAACAATCAGACAATCACATACCAATTGCTCAATAACCTTATCCAACACATAATATTTATACACAAGACAATCACATCCAACCTCTAACCATAGCTAATATGAGACTTAAGCCTATAACAATGCCCTTTTGGCAACACGGTCCGGTGACGTGGTTCGAGATGTTTTAATACCAACTCGCGCTGCAAAACATAACGGACGATAATATTAAATTTGCTGACATCATGCCTAACCTCAATAATAGCATAATAAATGAAATATCTAATAGCATTAAATTGTTTAGGCCTAATTTTCGTTACGTTGGTTTAAAAGACATTTTATTAAAAAAATATACGCAGTCCCAAGACACTATTCCGATACTATTCCGCGGTTGCCAGATCGGAACGAAGAAGCCGTCGGAGTATCTTAATGAACTGATGTATGTAGCATGGGGACAGATGCCACGCGCGGCTATTTTAAAAGGATGGAAAGTGAATTTGCCGGGTAATATTTGCCGATTGAGAGAAGATCTCACGCCCGAGAACGAAACCGCGACAGTGGAGCTCGCCGACAGGATCTATGACGATACATTACAAAATTAACAATACCGGGCGATATCCTTCAATTTCGCGATAATTACAGCTCCAATCACAACATCTTTCTATCAGAATTCCAACAATATATCGCGCAGATGAAACCGGTCCCGATAACACCTGGGAATTCCACTAAGCCATTCGTCTTTAAAGATCTGACTACTTGCACGCACGTATTTCAAAAAATCAGGGCCGTAAAACCTCCATTAACACAGCCTTACACTGGTCCATTTAAAGTCATCTCTCGACATAAGGATGGACGCACATTCACGCTAGAAAAAAACGATAAGCACGTTGTAGTTAACGCAGAACGTCTTAAACCAGCTTACTATCTAGCAGAGGAGTATAATGACTCGGACGCAAACACGAATATTAATGTGCACGGAAGCTCACTACAGCAGTTCCTGTCACTCAAACTCAACATACCCTCAAACACAACGGTACGTAAACTCGTTGATGACGTGGAAGGTCAGGGTTCGCAACGTCCACCTTCTGGTGCATTTAATAATAACGTGCAGAATAATAACTGCGAAACAAACAAATCATCGACACAACAGTCCACTCATGAAAACTGTGATATTAGCCCAGAGGATGAGATCTTGCGAACTCCACCTTCTTATATTAATGACACTGCACACAGTGCAAATGAGACACATGGCCTAGAGCCATTACAAATCACAGAACTCCAACACGTTGCTGAGCCACAAATCATAATACACAAAGCACTAATACATCAGAGTGATGACAGGGACCAGTTGTCGCCCGGGGGGGATGATTGCAGCCCCAGCAACGATACTAACATCTTAGATAAAAATGCACTTCCACAACTAACTCAATCTAATCAAATCATTAACACACCGGAATGCATTGAGACCTCAGAGACCCCTACCATTAACCAGGGCGACACATCTTCCTCTGCTGTCCCTCATCAACTTCCTTAGCTCCTAGAAAGAAAAAATTTATCCCCAACATACTAAGAAGGAAAAAGCTTAACTCTATTGCAACGGTAGATAGGAAAGTAGGTAAAGAAGTAAAAACTAATGACAAAATTTCGGTTAAATACACATGTAAATCCTCGCACTCATTACCGAAATTATACAAAGAGCGCAAGCTGAACATCTCCAGAAAACTGGAGGAAATTAAACTCCTCCTTACAGGTTATTTCCCATCAACTAATTCAAATTATTCATCTGTTCTCTAGCTTCTGTGGGTCCAGCTTGCCACGAAGTCATGACTTCTCTTAGCAGCTGAGTCAAGATCCAGGATGTTCATGCGGAGATCGCTCGGCTCCACGAAACGATCCTGCGCGCCATTGAGGCGGCTCCGGAGGGTCCGCGACACTCTCTTCGCAAGGCGGAGATGATGCTCTCCACATTTAGGATGGAGTATGTGAGGACTCTCACCCAAACCATCAACGCCGTTACGCGCACTTCTCAACGCACTTACCCGTGTACTCCACCCACCATGACCGGCGTCTCCCCACCCTCTTCGCGGGTGACCAGCATGTATGTGATTAACTGATTTATAACATGCCCAAGGTAACTAAGAAGGCTTTAGGCAGCATGCTGCCCGCCCGTGGACAGGGTGGCTTTTACATCAACGCAATCTTCGTCAAGGGTTCTGGGTGTAGTGCGCGGATGACTTGCGATAACCTCGAGTCATCAACGAGAATGTATTGCGACGCCATTTTGAATAAAATTTACTTTAAAAATAAGCATGAAGATGAGACACGCAGGAGAATTGTTAAGGTAGTGCCGTATAAGGATTCCCAGATACCGCCAGCTCACCATTGGCGACGCAGCTCGCAAGAGAGCATCCCCCTGCTTGTCTCGTCGCCATGCGTTTAGATCCTGTAATAACCTCCATTATTAAGTACTTGGACAATGATTCCAAGTTGGCTTTAATCACTGTATTCGAGGGACTGCGCGAGGTACAATACAAAATAGGCCATGTACACTTCGACTCGGGTAACAGGCGATACCGGTCGGCAAATGGACGGCGGAGAATGCTTGAGGACGCGCGCCAGTTTTATTTTTTAAGCATCACCATTAGAGAGTGGTGGCCCGTAGATGTGTCTGACTTTCAAAAATTGTTGGAAATTAATATGGTTGACCCATCGGGTAGGAAGCAACGGACGCATGGCACGGACGTTGATTTATGCGGTGTGATTGCAACACCCACGGCACTCAAGACTCTCTCACGATACTCCATTATGGGAAGGTTAATTATTAGTAAAACCACTGGGTTTTTTGAGAATCGTGTGGGACTCCAGGGTGTCACGCAACTTGCCGTCCATGACAATTCAATGGTTCGTCTTGCTTGGATGAAGAAGCGCGAGGAGGGTGATCCCGACGAGCGCGTTATGATTCCATGGCTCAACCGCCAAGCTACTAGTATGCTCACATATGTAAGATTCGTGCAATGTCCACAATTACGGGTGGAATTTTTAATTCAGTTTATTCGCGAAAACTTCAGGATTTTAGAGCTTAGCCTGATGGATTGCGCTAACATCGATGAGAGGTTGAACATATGGCAGCTCCCTAAGAGGGTTTTCAATGAGCCTAACTCCTTGAGAGCCTTTCGCTTGGAGTATAACACTACGACCACGGAACCTCTGGACTTTGTTCATTAACCTGTCCTCCACAATTACCCTTTTCTTGTGGAGTTGAGCCTAAAAGGCAGTAGATTCCTGGAGCAAAATTTGCAAAACTATTTAAATCATGCTCCAGAGCTTCGTGTGGTCGACTGCTCGGGCTTGGACATCCCCTAACGAAGATTGGACTTCTCTGGTCTGCGCCACCTGACCACCTTGATGCTGCCTTACCACCAAAGCATCGAGGACACCCTGGAGTCGCTTTGTATGCTCCAAGTACGTGACGTCAATATAACCAACATCTTGGGCAAAAATAACAGAGCGTTCAATTTTTTGGAACATTTTAGTAGATACTCTCTTTTTTGAAAGTATGTATGAAAATGTTATAAAAAGTATATACTTCTATAAAAGTACGTATTTTTATTAGAATAGGTTACATACTTTTTGAGATAATAATTCAAATTTTACGGAACAATCAGTAAAAGTTTGAAGTTAATTTTATTTTTAATTATTCCTCAAATTCATAATTTGGTAATTATTTTCTTCCTAAAAAAGATCCAAAATTAAGGTGAGCATCGGCTCTCCGCAGATTGAAAGTTTTAGCTAACAAACTCGAAATATTATTACCTTTTATATCTGCGTTTCTGAAATTTGGGTAGGGGACCGCAGAATTAAGAAAAACGCCACCTAACAGTCGAATACGTAATTAATATCGAGTCAAATAATTTTTTCAATACTTAAGTTTTCAACTGTTAGGTAGCGTTTTTCTTAACTTTACGATTCTTTATCCAAATTTCAGAGACGCAGATATATAAGGTTATAATATTCCCTGTTTGTTTGCAGATCTGCAAATGTGAAAGTACGTATTTATATGGAAGTATATACTTTTTAGAACATTTTCATATGTACTTTTTTATAAACGAAGTACCTTTATACTGAAATATGTACTATAGTTAAAGTAAGTGATTTTTTGGAACACTTTAGTATGCACTTTTCAAAAAGTACAAACCTTTCAAAATCATATACTTCCAAGAAAGTGCATACTTTCTAAAAAAGCACGTACTAAAATTTTCCAAAAATGTACATACTTTAGATAAAGTACATACTTGAATTCCGGAAAACACAATGATTAAAAAAGTACGTGCTAAAGTGTTCCAAAAAAGTATGTGCTAAAGCTAAAGTACATACTTTTAAAATAAAAATTCTCATCAAAATGTTTTAAAAAAGTATATACTTGTTGACAAAGTACATACCATTCAAGAATTTTGTGTCGAAATATTCTTAAAAAGTACCTACTAAATTGTTCTAAAAAAGTATGTACTTAAGCTAAAGTATATACTTGAAGTACATACTTGAAGTACTTAAAGTCTGTACTTAGAGTACGTACTTCTTTTCAACAGGGCTGATCAACTTCACAGAACTTCTACTCCGTACCATGTGAATATAGCGAAAAAATTTAACAGAATAACAGAAGCATCACGGACTTTTTAAAATTGTATAAACAAATAGTTAATCAAAATTGAATTTAAAAGTTTAATTAAAATTAAAAGTACTGCCATGTAAAGTAAATTAAAAATATTACGAGGGAATTCAAGGATACGGATTTGACGTTCTGTGACGTTTCATACCCTATTTTCCGCTCCATCTGATTTCACCCTAACGATGTTATTTCTTATATCTGTTCTTATAACTATTATAACTTTATTAATTAACAAAAACATTATAACGATGATAAATGTCACATTATTTTTATACTACTAATAATCTATTATGTGACTTTGATATAGACGAAGGTCATAGAGCGCTTATTTGCTATTATTCCTCATAGAGTAGATACATTAATTAGACAATGAACATGATTTGAAAAATACAAGTGTTGGAACCGTGATCGCTAGAATTATTATAACTTGATGATTGTTACTGTCGCGGAAAAGTCTTTCGACTTCATCTTAAGACTAACGTGTTTATTAAGACTATGTATAGCATCACACGAATAAGATTTCCTGATGAAAAGGAATGTAATATTCCACAGAGATTGAAATGGTTGATATGCTAAAATGTAGCCTCATTCCAATGTGAACAATAATACACATTCGATAATCGTTACTGCCATGAAAATGTAATTATTATTATAAAAGACTGGAATATTATTATTAGGCAGTCAGCTTTTGCTCTTTGCATATGTAACAATATGTGTGAACTTTTATTCTATTAATCATTTTTATTCTACTGCAAGTAGATGAACTGTTTTTTAACAGTATAAGTATCTGCTAGGAAGCTTATCTTCTGCACGTTCTTCTATACTAAACACATAATTTCCCTTATATAGAATGTTGTTAAAAGCATTAGTAGTCCAAATAAAATAAACAAATGATTCAAGGCATACCAGTCTCCAAATTCTGATGCTGTATTTATTCCTAACATTGTAATTATTACTGTCATGGGAATGTTTTCATACAATAACATATTTTAAATATTCGCTTTATGTTCTTTTACACTACTAATAGTCTATGACTATGACTATACTAGGATTTTTTTAAGTATACTAGCGGGTAAACCCCCTGCGCGCAAGCGCGCCAGCCCCCATCTCGCTTCTGTAACTAAAAAAAAATATTAAAGATTTACAATTTTTTCAATAACTTTCATTTAAAATATCCAATAATTTTAATTATTCAAAAATTCTTTTCAGGTAAATGTTCAATTATTTTCTAATGAGATCAATCAATTTTGTAATAACTAATCAATTTTATGATAATACTCATCTTTTTATATTATAAAGTATTTTCTCTTCTGAAGAATATCATTGTTCAAGAATGGGTTAAAATCCATTTTTATGTTTAGAAATGTAAAAAAATATAGCTAAAGTAAGCGATAGTTTATTCGAATGTTAACAAATCGCGTAATTCTTTTTTTTTTATATATTATTATTTTTTTTTGTTTTTGTTTTGCTTTCAATATATATTTGTAACAATTTTTTTTTAATTTTGACAGTTCCTTTTTAAACTTCAGTTTGACAGAAGCTTATTTAATTTATATTATTATACTATTAATTTTAAAATTAAACAAATAAAGTTTGTTATCAAGTGTTTTTTGAAATAGTGGCTGGAGAAGACAGTCAAACTGAGCATATTCCAAACGACGACAGCAACGACAGTTGCAATAAAATTTTAATAATTTTCAGCCAACTTTTAGTTAATTTCTACCTAACTTAAATTTTATCTGTCGTTTAGCTGAATTATAACAAAATTCATCTAAATTTTAGCTAACATTCAACTAATTTCAGCTTAATTCTAGCTAACTTTAAGCTGATTTGTAGCTAACTTTTTGCTAAATTTTATCTGACTTTTACCTAAGTTATAACTAAAATTATCTAATTTTAGCTAAATTCTAGCTAACTTTTAACTAATTTCAGTTAACTTTTAGATAAATTATAGCTAACTTTTTGCTGAATTTTATCTGACTTTTAGCTAAATTATAACTGAATTCATCTAAATTTTAGCTAGATTTCAACTGATTTTAGCTGAATTCTAGTTAACTTTCAACTAATTTCAGCTGAATTTTAGCTTGATTTTAGCTAAATTTTAAATAAAAATTAGAAGCCAAAAATGAGAAGCGTATTTCAGACGGCGACAGTGGCGACAGCGGCGATATATTTTTAATAATATAGAGAGATTATAATTTAAACATGATTTGAATAAAATATATGTTCAGACGCAATCCGCCAGAATCATTATAAATTTGGGAATTGTTCCTGTCGTGGAAATGTCTACTTTATCTTGGCACTAACGTGTCGATTACGACTGTGGATGCCATTTCACAGATAAGCATTTTTAATGAATAAAAACTTAATATTTCATATAGATTAAAATAGATGACATGCTTATATATAGCCTCATTCCAATATGAACAGTAATACACTTTTGATAATCGTTACTGTCGTGGAAAAGTAATTATTGTAATAAATGGTTGCATTATCATTAGCCTGTTAGCTTTTGCTTGTTGTATACAAAAATATCTGACGATTCTTTTTTTTTAATTGTGATTTTTTCACTACTACAAGTAGATCTTCTTTACTGTCTTTTTCACAAAACACATTATTTCCCTTATATTGAATGTTCATGTTACAAGTATTGGTAATCGAAAGAAAAGTATGCATATGATTGGAGGCTTCCAATTCTATTAATACTGATTTTGCATTTATTTCTAACATTGTAATTATAACTGTCGTGGGAATGTTTTTATACAATAACATATTAAATATTTTAAATATTCGCTTTAAGAGCAGGCCGGAGCAGAGTTTGATACCGACCGAGATCGCAAATTCGGTTCCTTACTTTTCTCCGTTTATACGTAATGGAATGCATTGAAATTTTAATGGCACTCATAAAATTTCAATGCATTCCATTACGTATAAACGGAGAAAAGTAAGGAACCGAATTTGCGATCTCGGTCGGTATCAAATTCTGCTCCGGCCTGCTCTTAAGATCTTTTACTACTAATTGTCTATGACGTACCATTCAGAATAACAAAGGCATTTCAAAAAAAGCTGATAATCTATCACCTTTTATAGGATAAATACATTCTTACGTCAGTAATAAATAAGCATACTATAATTTATTTAAGTATATTACAATTTAAACATGAATTGAATAATACATATGTTCAAACGCAATCCGCCAGAATCATTATAAATTTAAGAATTGTTCCTGTTGTGGATATGTCTACTTTATCCTGGCACTAACGTGTCGATTATGACTCCGTATACCATTTCACAGATAAGCATTCTTAATGAATAGAAACTTAATATGTCTTATAGATTAAAATAGTTTACATGCTTCTATATAGCCTCATTTCAATATGAACAGCAGTCCCACACAGCATGGAAGATTCCTGAAATATTTCATGGAATATTACATGAAATATTTGTGAAATATTCCAATGGAATATTTTATGCAAGATTCCAGGAAGATTTAGTGAACACTCCGCTGGAAGATTCCGAAAAGTTTTAAAACGTAGAGCGGAATATTCCATGAATCTTCCAGCAATATTCCACGGAATGTTTCATTGAAAGAATTCAGAAATCTTCCAGTGGAATGTTCCATGCAAGATTTAAGGAAGATTCCATTAACATTCTGCTGGAAGATCTTAAACAAGTTTAAAATCGCATAGCGAAATATTCCATGAATTTTCCAGCAATATTCCACGAAATGTTTCATTGAAAGAATTCAGAAATCCTCCAGTGGAATGTTTCATGGAAGATTTAAGGAAGATTCCATAAACAATCCGCTGGTAGAGTCCAAAAAAATTAAAATCGTACAGCGAAATATTCCATGAATCTTTCAGCAATATTACTCGGAATATTTCATTGAAAGAGCTAAGAAACCTTCCGGTGGAATGTTCCATTGGAGACTTAAGAAAGATTCCATAAACACTCCGCTGCAAGATTCCAAAAATGTTAACGTACAGCGGAATATTCCATGAATCTTTCAGCAGTATCCCACGGAATATTTCATTGAAAGAATTCAGAAATCTTCCAGTGGAATGTTCCATGGAAGATTTAAAGAAGATTCCATAAACACTCCGCTGGAGGATTCCGAAAATTTTAAAAACGTATAGAGGGATATTCCATGAATCTTCCAGCAATATTCCTCGGAATATTTCATTAAAAGAATTAAGAAATCTTCCAGTAGAATGTTCCATGCAAGATTTAAGGATGATTCCATAAATATTCCGCTGGAATATGTTAAACAAGTTTAAAATCTTACATCGGAATATTACATGAAACTTCCAAGAATATTCCACGGAATATTTCATAGGAAGATTTAAGGAGTCTTCCCGTGGAATATTTCATGGAATATTTCAGAAATATTCCATAAACATTCCGCTGAAAGATTCCGAAAATTTTAAAAACGTACAGCGGAATATTCCATGAATCTTCCAGCAATATTCCACGGAAAATTTCATTGAAAGAGATAAGAAATCTTTCAGTGGAATGTTCCATGGAAAATTCTAGAATGATTTCATAAAGTTCTCGTTAGAAGATTGTGCGCAACGTTACGGGAGGTTTCCAGTGACGCCGATAGGGGGATGTTCGTTAAATGGGAGTTTTATTCCCAAGTGGTTGGAAGATACCTCACTTACTATATAAGCGGAAGGGTATCGATGCTTTGATGTGTACAGTCGAAGCGAATATATAAATGCGATTTTATAACTAATTGTTTATGTATGCGTATATGTATTGATATATAAATTAAATGTGTTATTATATAATATTTGTACTATCCCCTCACAGCACTTTACATCTTCCATAAATCTTCAGGAACATTTCATGAAAGATAAGAGATTACCCGAAACTTCCATTGAAATATTCTTGAAATCTCTCAAGAATATTTCATGGAATATGCCAATGTAGAAAGAATGGAGGACATACGAATATTAAAGAAATATTTTATGGAAGATTCCTGAAATATTCCAAATCTTCCGTGCCAATGTTCTGCGAATCTTCCATAAATGTTCCACGGAATATTTTACGATAGGTTTCTAAAATTTTCCAGAAATATTTCATGGAATATCTCATGTAAGATTCCTTAAAACTTTCGTATATATTCCATGAAATATTCATGATATGATTCAGATCTTCCGTTCCAATATTCCGGAAATGATCCATGAATTTTTCAACGGAATATTTCAAGAAATATTCCTGCGAGATTCCTGAAATATTTCAATGAAAGATCTGAGATGTCCTCAATCTTCCAATGAAATATTCTTAGAATCATCCTACAATATTCCATGGAATATTCCAATGTAGGAAGAATCCAGGATATACGAATATTACAGGAATATTCCATGGAAAATTCCTAAGATATTTCAAATCTTTCGTGCCAATATTCTAGGAAGCTTCCATAAATATTCCATGCTGTGTGGCGTACACTTTTGCTAATCGCTACTGTCGTGGAAATATAATTATTGTAATAAATGGTTGCATTATGAATAGCTTGTAAGCTTTTGCTTGTTGTATACAAAAATATGTGTCAATTTTATTTTCAATAATCATTTTGCCACTACTGCAAATAGATCTTCTTTTTTGTCTTCTTCACTAAACACATTATTTCCCTTATATTGAACGTTCATGTTACAAGTATTGTGATCCAAAGAAAAATATACAAATCATTGGAGGCTTCCAAATCTTCCAATTCTGATGTTGCATTTATTCTTAACATTGTAATTATTATTGTTGTAGAAATGTTTTCATACAATAACATATTTTAAATATTCGCATGATGTTCTTTTACACTACTAATAGTCTATGACGTGGCATTCAGAATAACGAAGGCATTTCAAAAAAAGCTGATTATCTGTCACCTTTTATAGGGTAAATACATTATTACGTCAGTAATAAATAAGCATACTATAATTAGTTTAAGTATATTACAATTTAAACATGATTCGTATAAAATACATGTACAAACGCAATCCGCCAGAATCATTATAAATTTGGGAATTGTTCCTGTCGTGGAAATGTCTACTTTATCCTGGCACTAACGTGTTGATTATGACTGCGTATTTCATTTCACAGATGAGCATTTTTAACCTACTGACAGCCGGCATGTTTCCTACTGAGATAGTGTAACTTTCTCGGAATTTACTATATAAATGTTTCTTAAGTAATAGGACTATATGTGGGCCGATCATGGAATGACGCCAAATGCCGTCAGCCCGGCTGTCAGAAGGTAAGTGACAGAAAATCTTATCGCCACTGTCGAGCAGATGTATTGGAAGCTATTGTGTAACCTTGAAACATATTATATTTATAAACTTTAATGTGAAAAATTTGGGCTATTTTATTTTTCTTATTATATTTATAAACTGAGTAAGAAAAGTGGTCTATTTCATCTTGCTGGCGTGGAAATGCGTTCGGATTGTCAATACGGGGTAGTTGGTTTATGCACCCGATTAACGTGGACGCAAATGGAAAAAATCGTCGTCGGGATCATTATTTTTCTATCCCTACTTGAGTGAATATGTAATTGGAAGATTTCTGCCACCTATAAAATGGTTCAATAAGTAACGCAAGAAATAGGATTTTGAGCTGATCCATTTGAGTGTCGTGTAAGTGCTAACAGATAATGTTTTAATTAATGATAGTTTCCTTATATCCACTGTCGTGGAAATGTATCGGAAGATATTGTGCAACCTTAGAACTTATTATATTTATAAACCTTGATTTAAACAATTTGGTCTATTTTAATTTTCTTATTATATTTATAAACTGAGTAAAAGAAGAGGTATATTTAATCTTGCTGCTGTGGAAATGCGTTCAGAGTGTCAATTTAGGGTAGCTGGTTTATTCATCCGATTAACGTGGAAGCGAGTGCGAAAAATCTTGGTCCAAATCATTTTTGTTTCATGCCTACTATAGTGGAAATGTATTTGGAATATTGTTGTATCTTAGAAAATGATTAAATATGTAAGCGTTTGAAAAAGGTTTTCAAGCTGATTTATTTGTGTGTCGTGGATGTGCGTAATGAATATTAAATGAGTAATGATAATTTTTTCATCTCCACGGGCGTGGGAATATATTTTTAGAAAGTTTTGTTTAGGTGAAGAAAGAATCATATTTTATCATTTTTAATACAGGGTAACTTGTTTATTTACCCGATTAAAGTGGAAGCAAGTGAAAAAAATTTTGTCGAAATCATTATTTTTCTATCCCTACTGGAGTGAAAATGTAATTGGAAGATTTCTGCCACCTACAAAATGGTTAAATATGTAAACATTAAAAATAGGATTTTGAGCTAATTTATTTTAGTGTCGTGGAAGTGCTAGCAGAAAATGATTTAAACAATGATAGTTTCCTTAACTCCACTGTCGTGGAAATGTATTGGAAGATATTGTGTAACCTCAAAACCTATTATATCTATAAACTTTGATGAAAAGAATAAGGTCTCTTTTATTTTTTTTATCATATTTATAGACTGTAAAGTTAAAAAAGTGGTCTATTTCATCTTGCTGCCGTGAAAATGCCTTCAAATTATAAATACAGGGTAGCTGGTTTATGCACCCGATTAACGTGGAAGCAAGTGGAAAAAATCGTCCACGGAATCATTATTTTTCTATTCCTTCTTGAATAAAAATGTAATTGGAAGATTTCGGCCACCTACAAAATGGTTAAATATGTAACGCTAGAAATAAGATTTCGAGCTGATTCATTTGAGTGTCGTGTAAGTGCTAGCAGATAATGTTTCAATTAATGATAGTTTTCTTATCTCTACTGTAGTGAAAATGTATTAGGAAGATTGTTGTATCCTAGAAAATAATTAAATATGAAAACGTTTGAGAAAGTTTTTTAAGCTAATTTATTTGTGTGCGGTGGAAGTGCGTACAGAATATTCAATGCGTAGTGATAATTTTTTCATCTCCACGGTCGTGAAAATGTATTTTTAGAAAGTTTTGTGTAAGTGAAGAAAAAATCATATTCCATCATTTTTAATACAGGGTAACTGGTTTATTCACCGTATTAGCGTGGAGGTAAGTGGAAAAAATTTCATCGAAATCATTATTGTTCTATCACCACTGAAATGAAAATGTAATTGAAAAATTTCTGCCACCGACAAAATGGTTAAATGTGTAACGCTAGAAATAGGATTTCGAGCTGATTTATTTTAGTGTCATGTAAGTGTAAGTGCCAGCAGAAAATATTTTAATTAATGATAGTTTTCTTTTCTCCACTGTCGTGGAAATGTAGTGGAACATATTGCGTAACCTTAATATTTCTTATATTTATAAATTTTTTTTTTTAAATGTGGTCAATTTAATATTTTTATTATATTTATAAACTGAGTGAAAGAAGAGGTCTATTTCATCTTGCTGGTGTCGAAATGCCTTCAGAGTGTCAATACAGGGTAGCTGGTTTATTCACCCGATTAACGTGGAAGCAAGTGCGAAAATTCTAGGTCGGATTCATTTTTTTTTATGGCTACTGTAATGGAATAGTATTTGGCAAATTGTTATAGCCTAGCAAATGATTAAATATGAAAACGTTTGAGAAAGTTTTTCAACCTAATTTATTTGTGCGCCGCGGAAGTGCGTACAGAATATTTAATGCGTAGTGATAATTCTTTTATCTCCACGGTCGTGAAAATGTATTTTTAGAAAGTTTTGTGTAAGTGAAGAAAAAATCATATTTCATTATTTTTAATACAGGGTAACTTGTTTATTCACCGGATTAGCGTGGAAGCAAGTGGAAAAAATTTCGGCAAAATCATTATTGACCTATCCCCACTGAAGTGAAATGGTAATTGGAAAATTTCTGCCACCGACAAAATGGTTAAATGTGTAACGCTGGAAATAGGATTTCGAGCGGATTTATTTTAGTGTCATGTAAGTGTAAGTGCCAGCAGAAAATATTTTAATTAATGATAGTTTTCTTTTCTCCACTGTCGTGGAAATGTAGTGGAACATATTGCGTAACCTTAATATTTATTATATTTATAAATTTTTTTTTGAAAAATGTGGTCAATTTAATATTCTTATTATATTTATAAACTGAGTAAAAGAAGATGTCTATTTCATCTTGCTGGTGTCGAAATGCCTTCAGAGTGTCAATACAGGGTAGCTGGTTTATTTACCCGATTAACGTGGAAGCAAGTGCGAAAATTCTAGGTCGGATTCATTTTTTTTTATGCCTTCTGTAATGGAAATGTATTTGGGAAATTGTTAAAGCCTAGCAAATGATTAAATATGAAAACGTTTGAGAAAGTTTTTCAACCTAATTTATTTGTGCGCCGCGGAAGTACGTACAGAATATTCAATGCGTAGTGATAATTCTTTCATCTCCACGGTCGTGAAAATGTATTTTTAGAAAGTTTTGTGTAAGTGAAGAAAAAATCATATTCCATTATTTTTAATACAGGGTAACTGGTTTATTCACCGTATTAGCGTGGAGGTAAGTGGAAAAAATTTCATCGAAATCATTATTGTTCTATCACCACTGAAATGAAAATGTAATTGAAAAATTTCTGCCACCGACAAAATGGTTAAATGTGTAACGCTAGAAATAGGATTTCGAGCTGATTTATTTTAGTGTCATGTAAGTGTAAGTGCCAGCAGAAAATATTTTAATTAATGATAGTTTTCTTTTCTCCACTGTCGTGGAAATGTAGTGGAACATATTGCGTAACCTTAATATTTCTTATATTTATAAATTTTTTTTTGAAAAATGTGGTCAATTTAATATTTTTATTATATTTATAAACTGAGTGAAAGAAGAGGTCTATTTCATCTTGCTGGTGTCGAAATGCCTTCAGAGTGTCAATACAGGGTAGCTGGTTTATTCACCCGATTAACGTGAAAGCAAGTGCGAAAATTCTAGGTCGGATTCATTTTTTTTTATGGCTACTGTAATGGAATAGTATTTGGCAAATTGTTATAGCCTAGCAAATGATTAAATATGAAAACGTTTGAGAAAGTTTTTCAACCTAATTTATTTGTGCGCCGCGGAAGTGCGTACAGAATATTTAATGCGTAGTGATAATTCTTTTATCTCCACGGTCGTGAAAATGTATTTTTAGAAAGTTTTGTGCAAGTGAAGAAAAAATCATATTTCATTATTTTTAATACAGGGTAAATTGTTTATTCACCGGATTAGCGTGGAAGCAAGTGGAAAAAATTTCGGCAAAATCATTATTGACCTATCCCCACTGAAGTGAAATGGTAATTGGAAAATTTCTGCCACCGACAAAATGGTTAAATGTGTAACGCTGGAAATAGGATTTTGAGCGGATTTATTTTAGTGTCATGTAAGTGTAAGTGCCAGCAGAAAATATTTTAATTAATGATAGTTTTCTTTTCTCCACTGTCGTGGAAATGTAGTGGAACATATTGCGTAACCTTAATATTTATTATATTTATAAATTTTTTTTTGAAAAATGTGGTCAATTTAATATTCTTATTATATTTATAAACTGAGTAAAAGAAGATGTCTATTTCATCTTGCCGGTGTCGAAATGCCTTCAGAGTGTCAATACAGGGTAGCTGGTTTATTTACCCGATTAACATGGAAGCAAGTGCGAAAATTCTAGGTCGGATTCATTTTTTTTTATGCCTACTGTAATGGAAATGTATTTGGGAAATTGTTAAAGCCTAGCAAATGATTAAATATGAAAACGTTTGAGAAAGTTTTTCAACCCAATTTATCTGTGCGCCGCGGAAGTACGTACAGAATATTCAATGCGTAGTGATAATTCTTTCATCTCCACGGTCGTGGAAATGTATTTCTAGAAAGTTTTGTAAAAGTGAAGAGAGAATCATATTTCATCATTTTTAATACAGGGTAACTGGGTTATTCACTCGATTAATGTGGAAGTCAGTGGTAAAAATCTTCGTCGGAATCATTATTTTTCTATCCCTACTGGAGTGAAATTGAAATTAGAAGATTTATGCAACCTAGAAATTGGTGAAATATGTAAACATTAAAAATAGGATTTTAAACTGATTTATTTTAGTGTCGAAATAGTGATAGCAGAAAATATTCTAATTTATCATAGACTTCTTATCTCTACTGTCGTGGAAATGTATTTGAGCATATTGTGTAATCTTTAAACTTATTATATTTATAAATTTTGATGAAAAAATGTGGTCAATTTGATTTTCTTATTATATTTATAAACTGAGTAAAAAAACAAGTCTATTACATCTTGCTGGCGCGCAAATGCGTTTAAAGTGACAATACAGCGTAGCTGGTTTATTCACCCGATTAACGTGGAAGCAAGTGCGAAAAATCAGGGTCAAAATCATTTTTGTTCCATGCCTACTGTAGTGAAAATTTATTTAAAAGATTGTTGTAGTCTAGCAAATGATTAAATATGTAAGCGTTTGAGAAAGGTTTTCAAGCTGATTCATTTGTGTGTCGTGGATGTGCGTACGGAATATTCAAAGAGTAATGATAATTTGTACATCTCCACGGTCGTGGGAATGTGTTTTGAGAAAGTTTTGATTAAGTAAAGAAAGAATCATATTTCATCATTTTTAATACAGGGCAACTTGTTTATTCACCCGATTAAAGTGGAAACAAGTGAAAAAAATTTTGTCGAAATCATTATTTCTCTATCCCTACTGGAGTTAAAATGTAATTGAAAGTTTTCTGCCACCTACAAAATGGTTAAATATGTAAACATTAAAAATAGGATTTCGAGCTAATTTATTTTAGTGTCATGGAAGTGCTAGCAGAAAATGATTTAATCAATGATAGTTTCCTTATCTCCACTGTCGTGGAAATGTATTGGAAGATATTGTGTAACCTCAAAACCTATTATATCTATAAACTTTGATGAAAAGAATAAGGTCTCTTTAATTTTTTCTATCATATTTATAGACTGTTAAGTTAAAAAAGTGGTCTATTTCATCTTGCTGCCGTGAAAATGCCTTCAAATTATAAATACAGAGTAGCTGGTTTATGCACCCGATTAACGTGGAAGTAAGTGGAAAAAATCGTCCACGGAATCATTATTTTTCTATCCCTTCTTGAATAAAAATGTAATTGGAAGATTTTAGCCACCTACAAAATGGTTAAATATGTAACGCTAGAAATAAGATTTCGAGCTGATTCATTCAAGTGTCGTGTAAGTGCTAGCAGATAATGTTTTAATTAATGATAGTTTTCTTATCTCTACTGTAGTGAAAATGTATTAGGAAGATTGTTGTATCCTAGAAAATGATTAAATATGAAAACGTTTGAGAAAGTTTTTCAAGCTAATTTATTTGTGTGCGGTGGAAGTGCGTACAGAATATTCAATGCGTAGTGATAATTTTTTCATCTCCACGGTCGTGAAAATGTATTTTTAGAAAGTTTTGTGTAAGTGAAGAAAAAATCATATTCCATTATTTTTAATACAGGGTAACTGGTTTATTCACCGCATTAGCGTGGAGGTAAGTGAAAAAAATTTCATCGAAATCATTATTGTTCTGTCACCACTGAAATAAAAATGTAATTGGAAAATTTCTGCCACCGACAAAATGGTTAAATGTGTAACGCTAGAAATAGGATTTCGAGCTGATTTATTTTAGTGTCATGTAAGTGTGAGTGTCAGCAGAAAATATTTTAATTAATGATAGTTTTCTTTTCTCCACTGTCGTCGAAATGTAGTGGAACATATTGCGTAACCTTAATATTTATTATATTTATAAATTTTTTTTTGAAAAATGTGGTCAATTTAATATTCTTATTATATTTATAAACTGAGTAAAAGAAGAGGTCTATTTTATCTTGCTGGTGTCGAAATGCCTTCAGAGTGCCAATACAGGGTAGCTGGTTTATTCACCCGATTAACGTGGAAGCAAGTGCGAAAATTCTAGGTCGGATTCATTTTTTTTTATGGCTACTGTAATGAAATAGTATTTGGCAAATTGTTATAGCCTAGCAAATGATTAAATATGAAAACGTTTGAGAAAGTTTTTCAACCTAATTTATTTGTGCGCCGCGGAAGTGCGTACAGAATATTCAATGCGTAGTGATAATTCTTTTATCTCCACGGTCGTGAAAATGTATTTTTAGAAAGTTTTTTGTAAGTAAAGAAAAAATCATATTCCATTATTTTTAATACAGGGTAACTTGTTTATTCACCGGATTAGCGTGGAAGCAAGTGGAAAAATTTTCGGCAAAATCATTATTGTTCTATCCCCACTGAAGTGAAATGGTAATTGGAAAATTTCTGCCACCGACAAAATGGTTAAATGTGTAACGCTGGAAATAGGATTTCGAGCTGATTTATTTTAGTGTCATGTAAGTGTAAGTGCTAGCAGAAAATATTTTAATTAATGATAGTTTTCTTTTCTCCACTGTCGTGGAAATGTAGTGGAACATATTGCGTAATCTTAATATTTATTATATTTATGAATTTTTTTTTGAAAAATGTGGTCAATTTAATATTTTTATTATATTTATAAACTGAGTAAAATAAGAGGTCTATTTCATCTTGCTGATGTCGAAATGCCTTCAGAGTGTCAATAGAGGGTAGCTGGTTTATTTACCCGATAAACGTTAAAGCAAGTGCGAAAATTCTAGGTCGGATTCCTTTTTTTTATGCCTACTGTAATGGAAATGTATTTGGAAAATCGTTATAGCCTAGCAAATAATTAAATATGAAAACGTTTGAGAAAGTTTTTCAAGCTAATTTATTTGTGCGCGGTGGAAGTGCGTACAGAATATTCAATGCGTAGTGATAATTCTTTAATCTCCACGGTCGTGAATATGTATTTTTAGAAAGTTTTGTAAAAGTGAAGAGAGAATCATATTTCATCATTTTTAATACAGGGTAACTGGTTTATTCACTCGATTAACGTGGAAGCCAGTGGTAAAAATCTTCGTCGGAATCATTATTTTTCTATCCCTACTGGAGTGAAATTGAAATTGGAAGATTTTTGCAACCTAGAAATTCGTGAAATATGTAAACATTAAAAATAGGATTTTAAACTGATTTATTTTAGTGTCGTAATAGTGATAGCAGAAAATATTCTAATTTATGATAGACTTCTTATCTCTACTGTCGTGGAAATGTATTTGAACATATTGTGTAATCTTTAAACTTATTATATTTATAAATTTTAATGAAAAAATGTGGTCAATTTGATTTTCTTATTATATTTATAAACTGAGTAAAAAAAGAGGTCAATTTCATCTTGCTGACGTGGAAATACGTTCAGAGTGTCAATACAGGGTAGCTGGTTTATTCACCCGATTAACGTGGAAGCAAGTGCGAAAAATCTTGGTCGGAATCATTTTTTTTTATGCCTACTGTTGTGGAAATGTATTTGGAAGATTGTTGTAGCCTAGTAAGTGATTAAATATGTAAACGTTTGAGAAAGATTTTTAAGCTAATTTATTTTTGTGTCGTGGAAGTGCGTACAGAATATTCAATAAGTAATCATATTTTTTTCATCTCCACAGTCGTGGAAATGTATTTTCAAAATCGTTTGTATAAGTGATGAAAGAATCATATTTTATCATTATTAAAACAGGGTAACTGGTTTATTTACTCGATTAACATGGTAGCAAGTGGAAAAAATCGTCGTCGGAATCATTATTTTTCTATCCCTACTTGAGTGAAAATGTCATTGGAAGATTTCGGCCACCTACAAAATTGTTAAGTATGTAACGCTAGAAATAGATTTCGAGCCGATTTATTTTAGTGTCGTGGATGTGCTAGCAGAAGATGATTTAATCAAATATAGTTTCCTTATCTCCACTGTCGTGAAAATGTATTGGGAGATATTGTGTAACCTCAAATCTTATTATATTTATAAACTTTAATGAAAAGAATAAGGTCTCTTTTATTTTTCTTATCATATTTATAGACTGTAAAGTAAAAAAAGAGGTCTATTTAATCTTGCTGCCGTGAAAATGCCTTCAAATTAGAAATACAGGGTAGCTGGTTTATGCACCCGATCAATGTGGAAGCAAGTGGAAAAAATCGTCGCCGGAATCATTATTTTTCTATCCCTACTTGAGTGAAAATGTAATTGGAAGATTTCGGCCACCTACAAAATGGTTAAATATGTAACGCTAGAAATAAGATTTCGAGCTGATTCATTTGAGTGTCGTGTAAGTGCTAGCAGATAATGTTTCAATTAATGATAGTTTTCTTATCTCTACTGTAGTGACAATGTATTAGGAAGATTGTTGTATCCTAGAAAATGATTAAATATGAAAGCGTTTGAGAAAGTTTTTCAAGCTAATTTATTTGTGTGCGGTGGAAGTGCGTACAGAATATTCAATGCGTAGTGATAATTTTTTCATCTCCACGGTCGTGAAAATGTATTTTTAGAAAGTTTTGTGTAAGTGAAGAAAAAATCATATTTCATTATTTTTAATACAGGGTAACTTGTTTATTCACCGGATTAGCGTGGAGGTAAGTGAAAAAAATTTCATCGAAATCATTATTGTTCTATCACCACTGAAGTGAGATGGTAATTGGAAAATTTCTGCTACTGACAAAATGGTTAAATGTGTAACGCTAGAAATAGGATTCCGAGCTAATTTATGTTAGTGTCGTGTTAGTGTAAGTACTAGCAGAAAATATTTTAATTAATGATAGTTTTCTTTTCTCCACTGTCGTGGAAAAGTATTTGGAAGATATTGTGCAACCTTAAAACTTATTATATCTATAAACTTTGATGAAAAGAATAAGGTCTCTTTTATTTTTTTTATCATATTTATAAACTGTGTAGTAAAAAAGGAGGTCTATTTTGTCTTGCTGCCGTGAAAATGCCTTCAAATTGTAAATACAGGGTAGCTGGTTTATTCACCCGATTAACGTGGAAGCAAGTGCGAAAAATCTTAGTCGTAATCATTTTTTTTTATACCTACTGTAGTGGAAATGTATTTGGCAGATTGTTGTAGCCTAGCAAATGATTAAATATGAAAACGTTTGAGAAAGTTTTTCAAGCTAGTTTATTTGTGTGCGGTGGAATTGCGTACAGAATATACAATGCGTAGTCATAATTCTTTCATCTCCACGGTCGTTGAAATGTATTTTTAGAAAGTTTTGTATAAGTGAATAGAGAATCATATTTCATCATTTTTAATACAGGGTAACTGGTTTATTCACTCAATTAACGTGGAAGCAAGTGGTAAAAATCTTCGCCGGAATATTTATTTTTCTATCCCTACTGGAGTGAAATTGTAATTGGAAGATTTCTGCCACCTACGAAATGGTAAAATGTGTAACGTTAGAAATAGAATTTCGAGCTGATTTATTTTAGTATCGTGTAAGTGCTAGCAGAAAATATTTTAATTAATGATATTTTTCTTATCTCCACTGTTGTGAAAATATATTGGAAGATATTGTGTAACCTTAAAGCTTTTTTTATTTATAAATTATGATGTAAAGTATTAGGTCAATTTTATTTTTTTTATCATATTTATAAACTGTGCAGTAAAACAGAGGTCTATTTCAACTAGCTGACGTGATAATGCGTTCGGAGTGTCAATACAGGGTAGCTTGTTGATGCACCCTATTAAGGTGGAAGTAAGTGGAAAAAATCTTCGTTGGAATCATTATTTTTCTGTGCCTACTTGAGTGAAAATGTAATTTGAAGATTTCGGCCACCTACATAATGGTTAAATATGTAAACATTAAAAATAGGATTTCGAGCTGATTTATTCTAGTGTCGCGGAAGTGCTAGCAGAAAAAATTTTAATTAATTATAGTCTTCTTATCACCTCTGTCGTGGCAATGTATTGGAAGATTTTGTGTAATCTTAAAACTTATTATATTTATAAACTTTGATGTAAAAAATTTGGACTATTTAATTTTTTTATTATATTTATTAACTGAGTAAAAAAATAGGTCTATTACATCTTGCTGGCGCGCAAATGCGTTCAAAGTGACAATACAGGGTAGCTGGTTTATTCACCCGATTAACGTGGAAACAAGTGTGAAAAATCATGGTCCAAATCATTTTTGTTTCATGTCTACTGTAGTAGAAATGTATTTAGAAGATTGTTGTAGTCTAGCAAATGATTAAATATGTAAGCATTTGAGAAAGGTTTTTAAGCTGATTTATTTGTGTGTCGTGGATGTGCGTACGGAATATTCAAAGAGTAATGATAATTTTTTCATCTCCACGGTCGTGTGAATGTATTTTGAGAAAGTTTTGTTTAAGTAAAGAAAGAACCATATTTCATCATTTTTAATACAGGGTACTTTGTTTATTCACCCGATTAACGTGGAAGCAAATGAAAAAAATTTTGTCGAAATCATTATTTTTCTATCCCTACTGGAGTGAAAATGTAATTGGTAGATTTCTGCCACCTACAAAATGGTTAAATATGTAAACATAAAAAATAGGATTCCGAGCTGATTTATTTTAATGTCGTGGAAGTGCTTGCAGAAAATGTTTTAATTAATTATAGTCTTCTTATCTTCACTGTCGTGGAAACGTATTTGAACATATTGTGCCACCTTTAAACTTATTATATCTATAAATTTTGATGTAAAAAATTTAGTTTTCTTATTATATTTATAAACTGAGTAAAAAAAGAGGTCTATTTCATCTTGCTGGCGTGGAAATGCGTTCAGAATGTCAATACAGGGTAGCTGGTTTATTCACCCGATTAACGTGGAAGCATGTGCGAAAAATCTTGGTCGGAATCATTTTTTTTTATGCCTACTGTAGTGGAAATGTAATTGGAATATTGTTGTAGCCTATCAAGTGATTAAATATGTAATCGTTTGAGAAGGGTTTTCAAGCTTATTTATTTTTGTGTCGTGGAAGTGCGTACATAACATTCAATTAGTAATCATAATATTTTCATCTCCACGGTAGTGGAAATGTATTTTTAGAATGTTTTGTATAAGTGAAGAAAGAATCATATTTTATCATTGTTCAATACAGGGTAACTGGTTTATTTACTCGATTAACGTGGAAGCAAGTGGAAAAAATCTCCGTCAAAATCATTATTTTTCTATCTCTACTGGAGTGAAATTGTAATTGGAAGATTTCTGCCACCTACAAAATGGTTAAATATGTAAACATTAAAAATAGGATTTCGAGCTGATTTATTTTAATGTCGTGGAAGTGCTAGCAGAAAATGTTTTAATTAAGGTTAGTCTTCTTATCTCCACTGTCGTGGAAATGTATTGGAAAATAGTGTGTAACCTTAAAACTTATTATATTTATAAACTTTGATGTAAAGAATTAGGTCTATTTTTTATCTATCATATTTATAAACTGTGAATTAAAAAAAGAGGTCTATTTCATCTTGCTGGCGTGAAAATGCGTTTGGAGTGTCAATACGGGATAGCTGGTTTATCCACCTGATTAACGTGAGAGCAAGTTTAACAAATCTTCGTCGGAATATTTATTTTTCTATCCCTACTGTAGTGGAAATTTATTTCGAAGATTTTTGTAACCTAGCAAATGATTAAATATGTAAACATTTGACAAAGGTTTTCAAGCTGATTTATTTATGTGTTATGAAAGTGTGCACAGGAAGTGCAATAAGTAATAATAATCGTATTGTCTCTACTGTCGTTGAGATGTATTTGAAAACTTTGTATAACTATAAAAATTATGATATTACATAAATACTATCTAAAAAATATCAAGTTAAGAAAATTGGTGCATTTTATCTTACTGTCGTGGAAATACGTATATTCATATCTTCATGTTTTAAAAATGTATTCGCAAGTTTTGTATGAGTATAATAATCATTATATCACAAAAAGTTTTAATACGAGGTATCTGCTGTATTTACCGTACTGACGTGAAAGTCGGCACAGCACATGTTTGTAATCTTCTTTTTTTATCCCTACTGTTGATATTTTAGGTTAATTAAATTGTTGTAATGATTCTTGATGAAAGGCAATTTTGTAATAAATTTAATTCAACAATAGTGTAAATTAAATTTTCTATACATTTATTTTCATAAACAGTGGGTCATCCTTCAATCCAATTAATACAATGATTTATTCTATTTCTGTTAATACTAGCAAATTTGTGCACAGTTTTTTGTAATTAGTTTAAATTTAACATTCAGTTTAACTTCAATTTTTAGTTTCTTATAATTTTAACACTATTACCAATTTTGCTTCCTTTATTCTGTTTAATTTCAATTAAAGGCAGTAGTTTGATTTTATTCTGTTTATTCTTATGTGCACAATTTATCTCGCTTTTATGAAATACTTGAGTCGCGTATTTGCTGCCTTCTTGCTTTTAGTGTTGCTTCGTTCACGTCCGGGCTCTTTCTAACCAAGAAGGAATTTCCCGAAGCGGCGCTCTGACGATCTTAAGGGGAGGTAAAACCGTCGCCTCGAGAACATTCCAAAACAGTTTAAACGGAAGTCGCGATATATTTAAAATTTGAAAACGGCCTCAACACCTACTGTAGTGGAAATGTATTTGGTAGGTCTTTGTAACCTACAAAATTGTTAAATTTGTAAATTCTTAACGAAGCATTTTTTAGTGTCGTGAAAGTGCGTACAGAAAATGAAATCGGTAATGATAATCTTTTTATCTCAACTGTCGTGGAAACGTATTCCTAAGTTTTTGTTGCTTTTGATACTATAATATTTTCATATGAATTTTTTTTACATAGTAATTGCAACTAGTACGTACATAGTAACTAGTTTTCACGGTGCGTCCCGGAAATAACTATTAGAGATGGACCATTTCTGGGACGTCCCAGAAATAACGACCCCGTCCCAGAAATAACGCTTAGATACCAAAAAAAGTCCCAGAAATAACAGTTAGAGATATATATATATATATATATATATATATATATATATATATATATATATATAGCGCCAATGTACATGACGTCACGAGTTCATCTGTACTCGTGACGTCACACCAATTTTCAACTACCTCTATCCCTTTGAGTTTTCATTTTTATAATAAAAGAAAAAAATACGTGTCCTTAATTTTTGCTTTCTCATAGAGAAAGCATTGTATCGATGAAAAAAATTTTTTTCTATTTTTTCATTAATTTGTACATATTTGAACTCGGTGAGTCGAAAGAAGTGGTTTCCAGAAAATGTCTGTATGTATGTGTGTGTGTGTGTGTGTGTGGATGTATGAATTCAGTTAGTAAACTGTATCTCGAGAACTACTCGATGGATTTGCTTCTAATTTTGCATGGAATTTAGTTTTGTGACTAACTTGCTGGGAAGCTATTGATAATTGGTTCTTCTAGCGTAGTTTTCATTTTAAAGTTAAAAAAAAAAAAAAATTGATTTTTCGTTTTTTGTTTTTTTTTTTTGTTTACTACTCGATGAATTTGCTTCAAAATTTGCATGGAATTTATTTGTGATTGCCCGGATAAAATAAATTTTTAAAAACTGATTTTCTTAGCTTAGTTCTAATTTTAGAGCATTTTGAAATTAAAAAAAAAATGTTTCTATTCATTAAGCCAATAAAATCTTAAAAACTATTCGATGGATTTACTTCAAATTTTCCATACAATTCAATTTTTTGATGAACTGGTGCGGAAGCTATTGAGAATTGGTTTTCTTAGTGTAGTTTTTTTTAAGAATCATTTTAAGTATTTCAAAAAAATTTCGATTCTTCATTTTTTTTGTATTTTACGTAAACTACTCGAAGAATTTGTTCAAAAATTTGTATGAAACTTAATTTCGACTGCCAAAAGTGTAAACTAATTTTTTTAGCGCACTTTTAATTTTAAAGCATTTTTAAAATTTTTTAAAATATTTTTATTTTTAATTTATTTTTATTTTACGAAAACCATTTGATAGATTTGCTCCAAAATTTGTATGCAATTAATTCGCTACTGTCTGAAGAAAACAAGCTTTGGAAAACTAATTTTTTCAGAGCAGTTTTAATTTTAGAGCACTTAGAAAATTTTCAAAAAAATTTTTATTTTTCATTTATTTTCTTTTTTGCGTTAACCATACTATAAGTTTTCTCCAAAATTTTTATACAGTTAATTCGCTATTGTCTGAAAAAAATAAGCTTTTGAAAACTAATTTTCTTAGCGTGGTTACAATTTTAGAGAATTTTAAAGATTTAAAAAAAAATTTCGATTCTTCTTTTCTTATTTTTTTTTATTCTACGTAAAGTACTCGATAGATTTGTTCTAAAAATTGCAGGGAAATTATTTGCGACTGCCAAAAGAAGGGAAATTTTCAAAAATGGATTTCCATAGCGTAGTTTTAATTTTAGAGCATTATTAAAATTTTGAAAAAGAAATTTTGAAAAGAAAATGTTATTTATTTAACCAGTTAGATCTTGAAAATTACTCGATGGATTTACTTCAAATTTTGTATACCATCTATGTTTTTGTATAACTAGGCAGGAAGCTATTGAAAATTTGTATTCATAGTGTATTTTTTTTTATAGAGCCATTTTAAGAATTTGAAAAAATTTTCGATTTTTAATTTTTTTTTGTATTTTACGTAAGTTGATTGATGAATTTGCTTTGAGATTTCAATGGGAATAATTTGCATCTGCCAAAAGAAGGATAACTTTTATAAACCGATCTTTTTAGCGTAGTTTTCATTTTAGAAAATTTTAAAAATTTTCATATTTCAGTTTTTTTCCATTTTACGTAAAGTACTCGATAGAATTGCTCTAAAATTTGTATACAAGTTATTTGCTACTGTCTTTATAAACCAAGTTTAAAAAAAATAATTTTACTAGTGTAGCTTTTTGATCACTTCTTTTGATTTCTGAGTTACTCTTGAAAATTTATAATAGTACTACTGATTTAGATTTTGACTTGTATTATTACATTCAATAAAGTATTTAAATATAATCATTATTAAATATAAATTAAATTGTTTTTCAATAAATGGAAAAGATATTTGAAGAAGAAGAAAATTAGAAGAAGAAGAAGAAAAAATTACAGATATTAATAATTACGAAGTTGAACAAGTGAAAAAAACGCTCACTCAAATATATCTATAATACATTTCTCTCTCTCGCGATCAACGTAATAATAAATTTATCAGTTTATTTTAATTATCATCTTGTTAATTCAATTACCGTCACTAAAATTGAAAACTTGGATTTACTAAGCTTGGTCGTGATAAAAAGATATCCACAAGATAATAAATCATTAACGTGAAAACGTAACTATATATTAAAAAATGAATTTTTTAATTATATTTTAATAAGTCAGAAAAGGTTTTGTAACATTTATAGGATATAATGTTATCGATGATAATACTTGTATTTCATTGGATAAAATGTAGTCGTTAACATTCAAATTAACCTTATTGAATTATAATTTTAGTGATACAGAAAGAGTACCAGCATCATGCCAATATACTCATTTATTGGCATTCACCTATTTAAAATTTAGTTAAAAAATCTCTTTCAATATTGAAAGCAATTTGTTGTAAAGTTGCTATAAACATGAACTGTAAGTTTGAAGAATTACCTTGATAAAATAATAATTCATAGTGATAGTGCTGAAGAAGAAAAAATTACAGATATTAATAACTACGTAAATAAGTGAAAAAAAAGCTCATTCAAATGTGCAAATTTAATAGAAGAAGTAAAAAAGGTTGCCATCTTTTGGAAAATAAACGAATTAAGTTGAATTATTAATAATTTTTTTTAGTCATAAAATTAAATTAATTAATTATTAGCTATTAGTAGGCTAATATTAGAAAGAAAAGAGAAGAAGAAGAAGAAATAGGAGTCAAGTGCAAATATATGCCCACTAGTTATATATTAAAATCACATTTGAATAAATATAAAAAAATTAATGAAACTCAAAGAGCTCTATGAGAAAGCATTCCGCCAAAGCACTTGGCAGCGTTTTTCTTTTTCTAAATGGCGGATATAATGGATTTAAAAAAAATTTTTCATGCAACATCCCAATTCCGTACATGATTTATGCGTATAATTCTGATTACTTTTTTGTTTCATTTTAGTTTTTTCTGTTGTAAATTTATTATTGTTATCATAGTCTGCTAGGATTCTTAACAATGTTATTTTATCTTTTACTTGAGAAAATTGGAACGCTTGTCTTATGCTCCTATTAAATTGTTTGGCTACTTTTTCAACTATTTCTTCTTCTGTATAATTTATGTATAGTTCTTTGGTGTATCCAAATATTTGTGTAACGTACGACACTCTTGATATTATGCGGCTTTCATAGTATTGTCCGAATGCTACTCTTCTTCTTGATGTTCTTTGTATGCCGTTGCTCAAAAATCTGTTTATAAAAAGATCTTTAAATTCATTATAATTCCTTACATCATCTTGATGTATACACCACCATGAGTTTGCCTTCTTTTGTAATACAGTTTGTAAGATTTGGAGTTTTTTTCTCTCATCCAATCTCTGTAGTGATATGTATTTCTCTAATTCATTTGAAAACTTCATGGGTCTTTCGCCTTGTAAACCTTCGAATTTAGGTGTAGGTATTTTTATTTTGATTTGCGTTGTTTCGTAGCTTATACACTGAGAGAATATTGGTATAAATGCTGCACTTACTAGTACAGCTGTGGTCTACTAGTGGAGCAGTGCTGTCCCGAAACAGTGCAGCATTCGTCTTAGTCTTGCGCTTATGATATACAAAAAGCGCCTACGATATCTGAAAAGCGCCTCTGGTGGACGAAAAGAGAAACTCAGCTGATGTATATTAGTCGTTTTGGGACAGCTGGGCCCCCGAATCTTGTGGCGCTTCTGCACGAATCGACGATGCAGCGGCTGTACTTAGAGTTTCCAGCAGACGAGCCAATGTTCTCTCAGTGTATGTTGTGTGTTTCTTATCTCTTGTATTTTGTCATCCTGTTCGTTTGCTACTTCGTCAAATCTTGTTGTTAGATTATTGTATACAGTACCGCTCAAAAATTCGGAAACATTTTTATTGAAACCAGTCAAACTTTAAAAGCTCATAACTCCAAAACGGCTTGACCAATTGAAAAAAATAGAAAAGATTTTGATAGATCTCGATAAATACTATTGATTAAAAGGTGTATTGCCATTTTTTATTAAAAAATATAATATTTTGACGTATTAGAAATTATTTTTTTTTTAATTTTTTAATCAATTATTTGTAACTTTTTGAGAAACTACTGGATCAAAAAAATACGCAAAACATTTTAAAGAAGAGAAAATTTTCTGAAATTTTGAAGTCTTGCAACTTTTTGCTACGTTTTGTATATGCAGAGTTATGAACGTTCGAAAAATGATCGTGGACAATATCAACTTTTTTTTATTACGATTTATTTAAGTAAGGTGTATAGCTAATTCACGGTGTCCTGGAACAAATTTGAATAAAACAATTGTGCACCCCAGAACTGGCACTGTGAAAGTACTTATACTATCGTTTAAAAACAATCCTCTTCGAGCAAAAAATTGAAAAAGATACATTTTTTTAGATATTTGAAGAAATTCATTAACAAAAAATTTTGTTTACGATATAAATTTTTTATTCAATTTTAAGCTGATACGACAGTTTATATTGAGAAAATTTTAAGTTTTTAATACAATATAAATTCATTTTCATAAAATGAGTCAAGCTATGATATTTAGATATTGTAAGTTGTGTATAAGATGTACGATATATACGTATATAGCTTTTATTGAATTCCAAGCTTTGTTTATTTACATTTTCTGGTGACTTACGAAAATGTACGCTATATTGAATGTCAATTCTGCGCACATAATAGAAATTTAATGTTACTTTTTCTTTGGTGTTGATAGCTAGCACTAGTATAATAAATACTCTAAATTAAATGTGTACAAAATTATATTAATTCGTAGAAAACGAAACGAAATGTTAAAAGTTCAATCGAAAAAACATGCAAAAGATGTTTCTCAGTGATTGCTAGAGGTGTTTCTCATACATTTAGTAAACAAAAATATAAAAATGTGAAGGAAATTTTTTATAATAATTTTAGTAATAAAGAAAAAGATCATGTCATCGCTTGTGCATTGAAGAATAAAATAAAAACTGGTGAAGAACAAAGCAAAGGTCAAAATAATATCGTATTACTATCTCAAGAAAAAGAAGCGCCGCTAAAAGAAGCTGTTGAACCCTAAGAAAAAAACAAAAGTGAATTAAGTACTAAAGGTATCGATAGGACAGTTGATCAAATAGTTGAAAATTACAATAAATCAAAGTTGGTTGCAAAACAAAACTTGCGAAAAATTATAAAAATTGTGTCCACTTGCCAGTTTTTCATGAGAATTCAGATAAAGATATATTACAGTTGATACCTCCTCCAGAATTGCATCTTATGTTAGGATCGGTCAATACCATAGTAAATCATATGTTACAAAATAAACTATGTAAAGTAAATGCTAATCAATGGATTAAGGACTTGTAACGTCAAAATGTTAAGAATTTATAGCAAGATTAGCTATGTTCAATTTTATATTTAATTTTCGTTTTTATTAATCGATCTTACCTTATTACTTTCTTACTAGAATATATATGTATATGTATATATTACTCTTTAAACAATAATTTATAAATAAGCAGCAAAAAAATGATACCAATCTTGCCTTCTTCTAGTAAAGTTAGTATACTCGCCGACTTTACGATTCAGCAATATCCATTGGGTTCGTGTTTTGAAGTTACATAAATTTCTTTGAATAACTTTATATTTTAGGGGTCGTACCCAAATGCCGTTGACAATTTTTTCAATATTTCGACCCCCCGGTCCCCTTTCCGTGACATGTGTAAACAATCAAAGTACCCTCCCTCCCCTGTAACGTAAAATAACTTTTTTATTTTTTATTAAACTTTTAAAAAAAATTTTAATTATATTAATTACTTTTTAAATATTGAACATATTTTTATGTTTTTTATTTTATTAAAATAGCATTTTCACAAAACAACAGAATTCTACACATTGCATATAATAAATATTTATAAGATATTAAATATATTAATCGTCGATAAACTTTTTCACTTCAATTTTATCGAAAAAGATCATAAAACTATGAACCTTTTAAAATACGTTATAAAAATAGAACACGATTCAACAGGCACAAATATAAATGCTGCAATCGGCTTGAAAATTTTTCGTTTGTTTTGACAGCTCACTCGCTAAAAGAAACGGCTTATGCTTTGCACCGTATGGCGGCGCCCGCGTACATGTAAAAGAAAGTAATATACTGTGTTTTAGTGGACAGACTGCGGAACTGCTTGACTTTGCAGTTTTCGGATGAAAAATCTGCTCCAAATTGCTAATATTATGCAATGATCTTTTTGATAAAAAAAAAATAGCCAACGTAGGAGTAAATAACTAACCCCCCCTCCCATAGCGTTACTTTTCGTAGATTTTGATCGACCCCTCCCCCCCAAAAAACTGTCAACGGCATTTGGGTACGACCCCTTAGACAGAACATATTAGCATGCAACATGACATTTAATCTAAGACCCACATAAAATTGACATAAGGCGGAGTGTGAAATAAACAATACTGTATTTTATTTTGAGATGGTCATATATATGACGTCTTTTATAAAATGGTTCTCATTTATTTTCATATTAATACAAAGTTCGTCGTTATTTATATATATAAATCTATATTAAAAAAATCAATTATGACTGAACTGTTATTTTAAAAATTTAACACTTGAATGTTTAAAAAAATTATCTAAACAAAAAAAAATCTCAGAAAAAATATTTAAACTGAATAAGAAAAAAAAAACAAAGTTTTAAAATGAAAAATGATATCTTTTTATTGTATCTAAGAAGGAAAAGACCACTCTCGATTTTTCTTAGCTTTTTTAGTAAATCGCTATATCGATAAATCCTAGTACAAATAGGTCGAGCGTATAGTTTGGTTCTGAGTACATAACCTGTAACAAAAAAAATAGCCTTAATCCGTGGCGCACGATAACCTGTGCATCACCAGGCATAAAATGCACGTTGTGTCCACTGGATAAGGGCAGCTTTTCAGCACCCTTTTACATCCATCACCATCAGGCTTTTGTGCAATGCGCAGCGGTTCTATGAGATCATAGAACGACCACTCGGGGCTTTTTGTCCGAAGGCCTAGTCTTTCCCCTTATTAGTTAAAAATAAATATAATTTTATTAATTATGTGGGTTAATACACAATCACTGTGATATACACTGACTCTATTTTTACTTGTTAATTATTGCAAGTAATCCTGCAAAAAGATATCTTATACGCAGGATTACTTATTGCAAAAACAAAACAAAAAATATGTAAATTCAATTTCCGTCGCGAAGAAAAAAATCTTAAAATCTTTTTTAATTCTTTATTACTTTACACTTGCTTAAATATGATTTATTTAAAGAGCAAGGAAACAAAGAAAAGAATCTTAAGAAAAACAAATAAAATAATCACGTCTCTTTCTTACTGTATACAAAGAAAAAGCAGAAAAGAAAAAAAACTAGTTGAATCTATTATGATTAACACTTTAGGCGGTACGAGAAAAAATGAATATTAGATCCTCGCGCTGCGTGAGCCCGAGCTCACTGATCCCCTCTTCCTAAATTGGTCATCTAGATAATCTACTTCATCTAGGCTGTCATGTAGATATGCGCAGAGACCTCTTTGTATTTGTTCCGAGCGTATATGAATACCCCCATCTACTTACTGTATCAGATAATAACTACATTATTTCACTATGAAATTTCGTGTTAATTTATTTATAAAAAGTACATTATCTTATAAAAAAAATAGTACGCCCTATAATTACTCTATTTCCTTAAGATTTATCATTTAATTTGATTAATTCTGTTTCAAAATCTTTACTAGTACTTAGATACTCTGAAAGCTCCGTGTAAGCTATGGATTCAAATTTAGTTTAAACTGTATATTTTTAATAATGGTTACTTTCTATATTAATTAATTTGAACTCTTAAGATTCTCTTATAATCGAAAATAATGCTCATCTTGAATTATTTCTTTAATAACCCCTTTTTTTATTAAGTTAAACGGTCGAAAAAATTGATTGAATTAAGTGTAATGTTGTACCAACGCGTTAGCATCGCGTCTCTTTGCCTCTCTCTCTTACCCATTATGAGAGACAAGGAGCGCTGCGTTTTACACTTGGCCCCTCGGTGAATGAGATTCGAATACGCGAACCGGGCTACGGCGGGCTTTTCATTCAAATTCGAATTTACGTTATATAGCAAAAAATTTAATATTTTGTTGAAAATTTTTTTATAAAAAATTCCATTATACATTTCTCAATGCTTTTTTATAAAAAATAAATTTTTTTTATGACTCTATATATTTTTTTTTCAAAATACATTAAGATTGCTCTATATTACCGACCGAACCTAACTAAAAAATTTTTCTTTTCATTTTAATAATTCAAATGCATTTCGGACTCGTTGCAGACTGCGGTGTACAAAGAGAAGTTACGTCTATCGGTAGTGCATTTACAGGCAATTCATGCCAAACTTTACTTAATAAAATTGATTTTTTAAGATCTCAACGTAGTATAGAGTGTCTTAAATATGTACAATTACTTAAGGATTTAAAAGATTTGATTAATAAATGTTTTGGAAATGAATTAAAAACAGGCTTTGAAGAAAGCATTGAAAAGTCTCGTCAAAATTATTTATCAACAGGGCTTTCAGTTACACCTAAAATCCATGCTATATTTTTTCACGTTTTAGACTTTTGTAAAACAAATAATACCAGTCTAGGGTTTTTCAGTGAACAAGCCATAGAAAGTATGCATCACGAATTCCATCAATTATGGTTAAATTATAAGGTAAATAAAAATCATTAAAAGTATGACATTCATCTACTAAAAGCAGTTGGACAATTGAACAGTCGTCATGTATAAAATAATAAATATTATTTAATTACATGACACATTTGTGAATTACATTTATAATTCTCAGGAATAACTCTCGTTACCTGTTTTATAGATCAAAAGTTTATTTAAATATGTTAAATTTGTTTATTAGTATTTGTAAACATAGATTATTCTATTATTAATATATTCATATATATTTATTTGTATGTAAATTTTGTTATTGTTACGACACTTCAATCTATTTATAAATTATTATATACAATCATGTAAATAGATAATAAATAAATAAAATTATTTTGTTACCTTATACATTGTCTATTGAAATTTATTCAACTTATTGTGCTAAAATGTAAAATTAATATTTTAAATATACCCGATAAATTGAATAACTTCTAAATAGCGTACTTATTCACATTAACATCTATATAAAATATCGAATGAAAAATATACAAATTTTGTAATATTAATTATTTTAGCAGATATTTTGTTTTAAAAATGTATATTTAAAAAAAAAAAGATTACAAAGAAATGAATTGTTTCAAATATCCAAAAAACTGTATCTTTTTCGATTTTCTGCTCGGCAGATATTGTTTTTATACGATAATACAAGTAACTTCACGGTGTTAGTTCAGGGGTGCACAATCGTTTTATTTAAATTTGTTCCAGAACACCGTGAATTATACAAGTGTTTTTTTATTGGTTGATCTAGTTTATTTTCTTTATTATTGTATTAATTTAACATTTTAGGAAATATAAACATTTTATACATTTAATATAAATAATAGTTTCTACCGACTTATAACATTTTTTTAAAATCAACAATGTCATAATTAAATTCTTGTTAAAAATTTTAATAATTACAGTCGACGATCTGAGTCCCGCCGCCTTCTCCTCTATTGACCCGCTTGTGCATTACCCCCACTCGCTCACTAAAAGAATTTGTTTCCAAACATTCTGAGTCCCGCCGCTGCTCTATGCGACTTTTTCACTTGTAAAAATGGGTTTATTAATTTCATTTTTTTGTTTAGGATACAACAAATGTTTATTGAAATAAAAAGTAACAAAGAAATAATACAATATTGCATAATTCTCATTTATATCTATTGAAAAAAATATAAAAATTAAACTAGATATATTTAATCAATCAATAAAATGTTATTTATTTGAAAATTTAAGTGATTGCTTTATAAATAAAAGATAAAATAAATCTTATTTCATTTCATTTTCATAATAACAATGAGTATTTAGTTCATCAATAAATAATATATTCTTTAATTTTTAAATTTATGTTACCTATAAATAAAAAAATTTAATTTTTATATTTTTTATAGTAAATATAAATGAGAATTATGCAATATTATAATATTTTTTGTTACCTTTTATTTCAATAAACGTTTATTGTATTCTAAACAAAAAAATTAAACTAATAAATCCATTTTTACAAGTTAAAAAGTCGCATAGAGCAGCGGCGGGACTCAGAATGTTTGGAAACAAATTCTTTTAGTCAGCGAGCAAGGGGTTAACAACTCTAAAAATAAGTGCTTGAATGATTTCAAATTTAGATGATTTCATTATGATTTCAAGTGTAGTCACTTTACTAAAAAATGAAGCGATTTCAAGTGGATTCATGTACAATTACTGGGTATTTGATTTCATTAATTGAAAATTAAACATAAACATTATAAAAAAATAAGTCTAAATTTAAATATAAATCAAATACATTGAATAAATTAATTATAAACAAAAGATAGTCCTACAGTACAGTTAATATAGAAAAAGAAAATTATGTATAATTATGATACTGAGGATGTGAATAATTTTCATGTAACTATTATAAATTAATTAAGATACTATTTTCAAATCAATAATTTTTATTAAAAAACCGCTTTTATAATACAAAAATAATTACAATCTGAAGTTAGAAATAATTCTTTTTTTATTGATTACACTGTAAATCATTTTCATGTACAAGATCATTGATTCTTAATCATGCTATAATTGTATGATTAATCACGTTGATCACAATTAAATTGGCTGATTCAATGATGTAGCTTGTGATGGTTTTAATTCATGACCCTAAAAAGAGGTGATGTCAGAGCCCGATAACTTAAAATGATTCGCTCATTTATTGAACACAAGCACCCAAATAACATATGATGCTGTTTGACGCTTATGATTACGATTACAAAATAAATAAGATGAATCATTTTACAAGTTACTAAATTTTTATTTTCACACTAAGATAAACCCTGAAAGTGACTTACAGTGTACATTTAAGCATAAAATAAAACTTTTATTCCCTTTAATCGGAGGTGAAATTGTAGTTATATGATTTTTTATGTTGATATACCCATAGGTGCCGACTTCAAAATAGCGCTATTTTTCATTATAATGTATACCATAAACAAAGAACTTCATCTTTTATATTTTCTTCAACTTTTGAAAAATTACTAGATATTTTCAGAATATTACGATTTTAAGATTTTGTTTTGAATGCACTGATTTCATAACAGATTGAAATCGATTCAAAACTTGGGTGCTTCAATGATTTCAAGAGTTATCAACCCCTTGTCAGCGAGTGGGGGTAACGCATGAGCTAGTCGATGGAGGAGAAGGCGGCGGGACTCAGATCGTCGACTGTAATTAGATTAATTTTTACATAATTTCTTTAGTTTAACACGTCAGAAACAATGTAGTTAATAAATAATTAATATATTATAAATAACAACTAGGGGTGGGACTATCCGGATAAAAATTATTCGAATAATGAATTCTGTTATTCGAAAGATATCCGTAATCCGGATAGTGACTATTTGGATTTTTTATTCGAATAATCAGTATTCGAATAATGACTATTCGAATAATAAATAATCGAGTCCAATTGTTCGAACTTCAAAGAAATAACGGTACACACGTCCACACACCCACACACCCACACAACCACACACACGCACACACGCACACACTGTCGTCCTATGCCATATGAATAATCATAATCTCAAGCGCGCCATCTAACATTTTAAATGTACTACATACATAAGACCAATTGAAAATTTATTCAAAGCAAATTAATATTATTTAAATTCTAATTACGTGTATAAGCAAATACACACGCATACCCGTACCAGCACCCACACTCATACCCGCATCCACATCTGCATCCACTTCCGCATCTGCACCCGCATCTGCACCCGCATCTGCATCCGCACCTGCACCGGCACCTGCACACAGGCACACACCTAGGCATACATGCGCATGCACGCACTCGCACATACACAATTGAATTATTCGATTAAAATTATTATCCGAATATTTTTCGATTATCCGAATACTTTTTGATTATTCGAATATTTTTTGACTATTCGGATTATTTCATCGCGGATAGTATTATCCGTTTATTCGAATAATTCGAATAGTCAAAAAATCCGAAAATAATCCCATCACTAATAACAACAAAAATTATTGAAATTAGATAGTTGTTTATTAGAGTACAGCTGACAGGAGAATGATCAATCTTTTTATTTAATAAATAAACAAAACTTGTTTACATGATGACCGGATAGATAATTAAAATACTTTAACATAATAAACAAATTCTAACCACATCACCACACTACATGTCTCCATCATCCACTTAAAGCAGCTATCAAGGCTCATTCTGAAGTTAATTGGGTCAAAGCTTTACCTTTTGTTTTATTAGGACTTCGCTCAGAATTCAAAGTAGATATTCAAACTTCTGCTGCCGAATTAGTTTATGGCGAACCCCTTCATCTTCCTAGCGTGTTACGTCGTAACAACGATTCTTATTTTATTTCTATATATTTTTTGATTATAAGTAAATAATTTTACTATGCACATTTTACTCATATTATATACATGTAATTCATATTCATTCATTTGTATTTAAGCTTATGTTTAAAATATTCCAAGTTGCAATGACCATATTTACTACAACATTTATTACATCTTTTATATTGTTAGAAATTTCTACTACAATAATCATAAAAACCAAAATAACAAAATTTTAAGCTCTGAATTTTATTTAATAAATGCTTTAAATTGCTACAGTTGTAAAAGGAAAAGTATCTAAGCTTATGCAATATAACTTATCTTTCTTACAATATTCATACTTACAAGTAACACTACCCAAGTGATACTCGCCGATTCGAACCAAACTTTGTACATCGATAGAACACTAAAAAATATTGAACCCGTGTTTTTTTATATTGGCAGAACACCGTTTTAAGGGGTAGAAATCACCCCTATCAGCCCCCAAGCAAGCTAACCTACCTATGTCTGGGTAAAGCGAGTTTGATCGTCAGTTTTTCTTTAACCAATTAGATTTTTTACTCCCAATAGGCTAATTTACCTTGATTCTGATTTACTTTACCCCCACACATCTTTGCAACCCTTAAAAAGCACCCCTACCGATCATTATTTTACAGATTAATTATTCTAGCCTTGAAACAGCGATTTCAAGTACTTGTTTTTCCTGGAACAAATTATGTCTGCCTTTGAGCACGGTTACCCTATATTTAGTTTTATCCAGAGACAACGACGTGGACGTAATAGGGTTATGTCCCCTTTGGGGTGCTGGATTAGAGTGAGTCCCCTTGCCTCTCACTGTTTGGGGTGCTGGATTATAGTGAGTCCCCTTGCCTCTCATTGATTTACAACAATATTTTAGATTTTACAAAAAAAATTAGCATCAATAATTATTATACATAAATATTACTAGAATTATTGACAACATTACAAGTATTTAATTGTCTTAGTAAATTGTAAATCTGTGTATAAAAATTTTCTCTGGACACAGCACCAACAGGCAGCAAATGGTTCCGACCGCCTCTTTACCAATTATCAGCTAATATTAAATATGCTTGCTTATTTATTATTATGGCATAAAGGTTTTAGTTTATCATAGTGTATTATTAACCAAGAAAGATAATGTGACTATTGCATCCCCGTATACATATTTTTTTATATTGGCAGAATACCAATTTAAGGGGTAGAAATCACCCCTATCAGCCCCCCAAGCAGGCTAACCAACGTAACCCTGGATAGAGCGAATTTAATCGTCTGATTATCTTTGAGGAATTAAGTTTTATACCCAAAATAGGCTAACCTACATTGATACTGATCTATCTTACTCCTATGAACCTTTGCAACCCTTAAAAAGTACCCCTACCAACCCCCAAGAGTGCTAACCTTCCTAAGCCTGGATAGAGTGAGTTTAACCATCTGCTTGTGTTTAAAAAGTTAAGTTTCACACCCCAAATAGGCTGACCCACCATAACCCTGATCCATATTGCCCCTACGCAACCCCTAAAAACCACCCCTATCAAGCCCCAAGCACGCTAACCAACGTAACCCTGGATAGAACGAGTTTAGCCGTCTGCTTATCTTTGAGAAATAAAGTTTTATACCCAAAATAGGCTAACCTAAATTGATACTGATCTATCTTACTCCTACGAACCTTTGCAATCCTTAGAAACTATCCCTACCAACCCTTAACTAGGCTAACTCACCTCACCCTGGATAGCGCGAGTTCAACTGTCTGCTTGTCTTTAAGAAATTAAATTTTCAACCGTAAAAAAGCTAATTGTACTTAACCTTGATTTATTCTACCTCTACACGCCTGTCTTATAAACTTTGTGAACCTCGAAAACTACCCCTACTGATCCCTAGATGGGCTATCCCACTCCATGCAGGGTGTACACACATAGCATGAAATATTTTTATGTCCACGACAAAAATTCTTCTGAAATATTTCATGAAATATTTACGAAAGGTTTTTGTAAAATCTTTTATGAAATATTTATCAAATATTTCACAAATGATCTATGATTTATCTTTCACGAAATATTTTAGGAATAATTGTTAAATATAACATGAAATATTTCTAGGAATATTATTGTAACATTTTAAAAATATTTCTCGAAAGATTTTTATAAATCACAAATAATTGATGTAATATTTTTGAAATATTTCTGAAATGTTTTATGAATTATTTCTATAAAATATATCATAATATTTTTGAAATATTCCATGTTTTGTGGGTAGAGAAGTTATACGGGTTATTCTATTAGAAAATGATCTTTTTGGGCTATAATTATGAAACGCTATAAACTTTTAATCTATCTGCTTATTCTACTTTTTATTATGAATCTATTCAAAAACTAAATGGCAGTATGTAGATTTTATCATTATTTTCATTATAATTAAATTTCGATGTAATGTTTTTATAAATTTTGAAAAAACATATCTTAATATAAAGTATTAAATTTTCAAATATAAAACAACATTTAACTCGTAGCATTATGTTTTTATAATTTATTGCTACTTTACTACTGATTTTTGTTACTTTATGTGTTAAGTTTATCTCATAGGTATATGCAGGTGCATATTTTTTGAATTTATTTATAAGTAATTTAATTTAATTTAAATTAAATTTGATTTCAATTTCATTGTGACTTCAAATGAGTTTTTGATTGTGAACATTTGTAAAGCAATTTTATGGATTCTTACGGTTTTTTTTTCATCATGCCTATGAACCCAAAAAATATTTTAAACTTGTTGCTTTCTAGTTTCTCAATCCCGGAATATAATTTTGAATCCTGCATAAATGATGAAGAGCGATCCTTAGCATCTCATCTTACAGATCTAATAAAGTCGTCATGTGATTCCAGATTGATTATCGAAAGTTATGATAGTTTATGCTTCAATGACGATAGCGTAATGGTTGAAGCAGAATTAATTAACGAAGAGATAGACGAAGATGTTAATGATTCTATTGGAGATGAATATTCCCAAGTAGAAAATGAAATTGATTTAGAGTATAAACAAAAAGCAGTCGCTTTTTTGGCGCTCAGGAAAGAAAAGAAAAAGAAGAAGTTTTGATTCGGTTAAAACTCAATTTAAGAAAGTACCAAATCAAAATGTGCTCTACAGATGGGAAAAACAAATTGAGATAGGAGGATCAAGACTAGAAAAGTTGCTGAAAATATCACAACATGTTTTGGAACAGTTTAATATCGCTACTGATAAACATTTACCGGTGCATGATGTAACTTTGAAAAAATGGGCGTTAAAAGCAAGAGAAAATGTTCAGTTATCTTACAAATTATTTAAGGCTTCATCAAAATGGATTCATAATTTTAAAAAGACTCATGGGATTGTATCCAGAAAAATTAATAAGTTTGTTACAACTGCACAGTTATCAAACGCGGCTGAATTATCAGAAGCAGGTTCTAAATTTGTAAAAAATATTTGCTCAGTTATCAAGGAGAAAGGTGAAGCTAATGTATATAATTCCGACCAATCAGGATTTAATTTAGAAGTACATGGCGGTCGTACTTTGTCGATTAAAGGTGCGCTCAAAGTCGAATGTCTTGCACAATCATTAAATTCCTTAACTCATAGTTACACGATTCAGCCAGTTATTTCAGCAGATGGTAAGCTGCATTCTCCTTTGCTTATAGTTTTGCAAGAAACTAATGGGAAATTTGGACCAATCGTAGAAAAAAACTTGTATAAAGCAAACAATATTAGTGTATATCCCTCTAATTCTGGAAAACTAACTTCTTTGATTGCTGCTAGATGGTTTGAAAAAGACTTTTTATCTATAGTAGATAAAAACTCTTCATTGTTATTAGATTCTTGGTCTGGGCAGACCGAGAAAGTATTTGAAAACATAAAGAAAGAAGATAAAATTGTCAAAATTCATACAATACCGGCAGGAGTAACTGGATCAAGACAACCGTTAGATGTTTATGGATTTAGACCATGGAAAAACTTTATTAAATCTTTTTCAGATATAGTCCTGTTACATAATTTTGAAATTAATCTGCACTTACGGAACAACATTTTGAAGTTACAATCACTAACCCATAATCAGTTTTCGTCACCAAGATTCATTAACATGTTCAAATACGCGTGGTGGAAGAGTGGATACATATCAAATAAACCGGAGAAATGTTTAACACCAGTTCAATATTGTTTTCAAAATTCAGATACAGAATGTGTATCATGTAATGAGATTGTAGTAATTAAATGCGCATGGTGTAGCAAAAATCTTTGTATACAGCATTTCTTTGCAGTGACTGAAGAAAATTTACCACACTATTGTGAAGAATACATTAATCAATTTAGAAAAAATTAAAAATGTGAGAGGCAAGGGGACTCACTCTAATCCAGCACCCCAAACAGTGAGAGGCAAGGGGACTCACTATAATCCAGCACCCCAAACAGTGAGAGGCAAGGGGACTCACTCTAATCCAGCACCCCAAAGGGGACATAACCCTATTACGTCCACGTCGTTGTCTCTGGATAAAACTAAATATAGGGTAACCGTGCTCAAAGGCAGACATAATTTGTTCCAGGAAAAACAAGTACTTGAAATCGCTGTTTCAAGGCTAGAATAAATAATCTGTAAAATAATGATCGGTAGGGGTGCTTTTTAAGGGTTGCAAAGATGTGTGGGGGTAAAGTAAATCAGAATCAAGGTAAATTAGCCTATTGGGAGTAAAAAATCTAATTGGTTAAAGAAAAACTGACGATCAAACTCGCTTTACCCAGACATAGGTAGGTTAGCTTGCTTGGGGGCTGATAGGGGTGATTTCTACCCCTTAAAACGGTGTTCTGCCAATATAAAAAAACACGGGTTCAATATTTTTTAGTGTTCTATCGATGTACAAAGTTTGGTTCGAATCGGCGAGTATCACTTGGGTAGTGTCACTAGTTAGACATTCATAAAAATTTATTCTTATTTATTGTAAAGTACCGTTTGAATCATAAAAATTTTGTATTAATGTTCGAAAATAGACAAACTGCGGAATTTCCCAAATCTGTCTACACACTTAAACATATTTACAACAAATAATTGCAACGGTCATAACGGCTAAGCACTTTATGACATGTATTCATACTGAATTTCTGTTATGGCTAATCTTTAATTGCTCATTTATTACACATCCCAAAATACTCCCCTTTTTACCTATATCCAAAAACACTTCATAAGGACACTACAAGGAGACCCCACCCTCTTCCTTCATTTTCTTTAAGCAATCATACGTAATGTAATAGTCATAGTTTTGTAATATCAAAGTGTTCTCTTAAAGAAATTTTCTGTATACATTCAGATCTCACCGAACTTCCAACAGAGCAACACTTACTCAAGAGTTGCTAACATATACATACTTTTAAGTCACGCGCAAATTCAAATTCATATGTAAATTGTCTGCGATAATATATTAAATAAATATATTATAAGTTTCAAAAAATAGTGTTTGTGTCCATTTATTTTATTTTATTGAAACCGTTCTGTGCAATTTTAATTAGGCGCACAGAGAATACGACAAGGTAATCTACTGAGTCGCAACAAAACATTTTGGTCCTTCGAGCCGGATACAGCACAAAGATTCATCAGCAATTTACTAAAATTCAAAAATTCACAAAAATCATAAAATTATTAGTGCGTGTGTGAAAAATTACATGTGGTGATTTCCATTTCATATCAATTAAGTTCCAACATACATCAACATTCAAATTACAAACTGCACCATTCATTGGGAAACATTAAATCATCAAACGTCAAACAACGTGCCTGATATTGAGTCTACAAGGCCGCAAACTACTGCTGAAACTCATACGTAAGTTCATTTTTGTATCACTGATTTCCCATATAATTCAATCCTAATTTCATTCCTTAAAAATGGAGAGTACTTTAAAACAATTAAAATTATCACGCGCAAGTCTAAAAAGACAAATGACAAATTTTTCTAAATACATTGAATCGGAAACTGCAATTGATTACGATGAAGTAACAGACCGGTACGAAAATATTAAAAATACTCTAGAAAAATTCGAGAAAATTCATATCGATATTTGCATGATTGAAGAGACTAAAGAACATGAAACGTACAGAGAGTCTTTCGAAAAATCTTACTACGAACTTTTACGAGATGTAAGAAAATATCTTAAACAAAATGCTCCTCCGGTTACAGAAACAAATACTGAAAGACCTAATAATTCTTCAATGAGTAATTTTCAATCAACAAACTACGAGCACATGAAACTACCAAAAATAGATTTGCCTTCCTTTAGTGGAGCATATGAAGCTTGGTCATGTTTTTATGACACCTTCAAAACTATGGTTCATGATGAACCCAAAATAGCTAAAATCATGAAATTCTGCTACTTACGCTCGTGTTTAAAGGGTGAAGCCGCGACGGTAATTCAATCACTAGAAACAAACGCAAATAATTATGATATCGCATGGTCTTTATTAATACAACATTACGATAATAAACGCGTAATTGTTCATGCACACTTAAAAGCCTTGCTTGAGCAGCCAGTATGCACAAGAGAAACTGCAACAAATGTTCGTCAATTATTAGATAACATAAATACGCATACAAGAGCATTAAAAGCATTAGGCCTTGCCGTTGATTCTTGGGACGCTATTCTAATTCATTGCATGACTGCCAAGCTCGATAAAGTAACACATCAAGAATGGGAAAAATCAATTACGTCCAAGGAACTGCCAAAGCTAACTCAATTTCTTGAATTCTTACAAACACGAAGTCAAATTCTCGAGGCAACAAACGTAAAAATTAATTTTCATAATGAAAATACAATCAACAAAGGCTCATCAAACTCAAATAAAAAAAGTGCATTAAACATTGCAACCAAAAAGGATTACTGTCATTTTTGCAAAGAAGAGCATCCAATTTTCACGTGTGAGAAATTTATAAAGCTTTCACCACCGGCACGATTTGAATTCGTTGAGGGTCAACAACTTTGCTTTAATTGTCTTAGAAAAAATCATAGTAACGATAAGTGCATGTGCAGGCCTTGCAAAAAATGTAATAAAAAACATCATACACTATTGCATAGGGATAGACAAGATTTAAACAACATTCCTAACATCATTAAGTCAAACAATATGTCAAACACGACTACATCATCCAATATATCAAATGATAATCCGAATAATTCATGACTACCAATTTCTTTCAATAATATAAAAACTAGATATTCAAATCAAATAGTATTAGCCACTGCTAAAATTGATTTTCTTGATAAATTTCACAATAAACATACTGCACGCGTAGTACTAGATAGTGGTGCGCAAGCTCATTTCATTACAGAAAATTTTGCTAAATTTCTCCAATTAAAACATAACAAGACAAATGTTCCCGTTATAGCATTGAATGAATTAGAAACTAACATTAAATACACAGTCTCTACAAAAATATTATCGAAAATAGGAAATTATGAAGCAAATATTTCACTGTTAGTTGTACCAACAGTCACCTGCCCACTACCTTCACAACAAATAAATGTTAAGGCATTAAACATACCTCAAAACCTACCTTTAGCTGATCCAACATTTTATAAAACATCTGAAATTGATGCATTGATAGGTGCTGAAATTTACTATAAAATAGGATGCGTAGGTCTAATAAATATAGAAAATCAAAATGCCGTTTTATTAAAAACTAAGTTTGGATGGGTGATTGGTGGTGGTATCAATAATTCAAGCTCGAACTCAGATAATATATCATGCAATTTTTCATTAAGTTCACTTCATAATGACATTTCTAAATTCTGGGAAATTGAAGAAACATTGGAGAAGAAAATTTTATCAGAAGAGGAAAATCAAGTAGAAAATCATTTTCTTAATAATACTACACGCAATTCGGATGGTCGGTATATAGTAAAACTTCCATTCAATGATAAATTAAACAAACTTGGTGAATCCTATGCAATGGCATTAAAACGACTTTATGCAATAGAACGTAAATTAAACAAAAATCAAGAATTAAAAACGCAATATTCAGAATTCATGAAAGAATATGAAAACTTAAATCATATGTCTATTTGCAACCGTGATGAACAAGAATTTTTCCTTCCTCATCATGCAGTATTAAAGGAAAGCAGTTTAACTACAAAACTGAGAGTTGTTTTTGATGGTTCCGCGAAAACTAGTTCAGGTATTTCATTGAATGATACATTAAAAATCGGTCCTAATATACAAGAGGATATTTTTTCCATAATTATTCGATCACGCGTTCATAAGTATATTCTCATCGCGGATATAAAAAAAATGTATAGACAAATACTAGTAGACGAAGACGAACGTAAATTTCAAAAAATTCTCTGGAGAGAAAATATAAATGAGCCTATAAAAATATATCAATTAAATACAGTTACATATGGCACTGCCTCAGCATCATTTTTGGCTATACGTAGTTTACACAAGCTTGCTGAAGATGAAAAACATAAATACCCATTAGCAGCAAAAATCATTAAACGCGATTTCTATGTAGACGATTTATTAACTGGCAGTGATTCTCTTCAAAAGGCTTTTCAACTCCGCGATGAAATAAACAATATTCTTAAAGCAGGCTGTTTTGAATTACGACAATGGTCGTCAAATGATCCTCGATTAGTTGAAACATTGCCTGAAGAATTAACCAATTTAGATTTATTCAAGGATCCATCAAAATCGACGAAAACATTAGGAGTTCAATGGAATCCACAGAATGATACATTGCTCTATTCAATCAATTTAAATTTCAATACTGAAGAACGCGTAACGAAAAGATCTATTTTATCAAAAATAGCCCAATTATTTGACCCAATAGGCTTACTTGGTCCGATTGTGGTCAGAGCAAAATTATTGATGCAAAGCTTATGGAAATGCAATGTTAATTGGGATGAATCAGTCCCTCTTGACATTCACACTGAATGGATAGATTATAAAAATCAATTGCCACTTCTATCTGAAACTTCATTTGAAAGACGTGTTTTAATTAATGAACCAATAAATATACAATTACATGGATTTTGCGATGCAAGTGAGTCAGCTTATGGTGCATGCTTTTATATACGCTCAACTGACTTAAATGGTAATTGCATTACTAGACTCCTTTGCTCAAAATCAAAGGTTGCACCTTTAAAAACCAAAATCACAATTCCTAAATTAGAACTTTGTGCAGCTTTACTACCATCAAAATTATACAAAAATTTATTATCAAGTTTACACATCACATTTCATGAAATATATTTTTGGTCTGATTCAACTATAACGTTAAATTTGATTGATACAGAGCCAAACATATTAAAGACGTTTGTAGCTAACAGAGTATCTGAAATTAGAACGATAACCAGTTACACTCAATGGAAGCATGTGCCCACTAAAGATAATCCCGCAGATTTTATTTCAAGAGGACAGTCAGTTAAAGATTTCTTACAAAACGACATATGGAAATTTGGTCCTATTTGGCTCTGTAAGGATAAGCAAACTTGGCCTATTTCACCTGTCAAGCGGGAACCGCTGCTAGAAGTACGTAAACAAGCAGTATTATCGGTCACATTGACTGATGATTCGATTCTTACAAGATTTTCATCCGTGCAGAGGCTAGTAAGAGTTTTAGCATATTGCAAAAGATTCATAAATAACGTTTCAAAGAAAAATAATAAATTATCGGGTGTTTTATCAGTCGATGAATTGCGAAACTCCAAAAATCACATAATTAAAATAATCCAAAATCAGGCTTTTGCTCGCGAAATTGAAGATTTAAGTAAAAACAAACCAATAAAAAATAATAGCTCCTTAAAATCATTAAATCCGTTTCTAGACAAAAACAATTTATTACGTGTTGGTGGCAGATTAAAAAATGCTCACATATCTTATGATGAAAAACATCCATTATTATTGCCAAAAAATAATCATATAACTGATTTAATTATTAAAAATGAACATGAAAAATCTTTGCATGCAGGTATACAAGCTACATCATATCAAGTTAGAACTAAATATTGGCCATTAAACGGTAAAAACATTACGAAACGTATAATTCATTCATGTATTAAGTGTCATCGATTCAAAGGTACTGAATATAAGTATATTATGGGTAACTTGCCTGAAAATAGGTTAATTCAATGTAGACCTTTTTTAAACACTGGCATTGATTATTGCGGACCTTTTTTAATCAAGGAGAAAAAATTTCGCAATCGTAATAAAGTTAAGGTATACGTAGCAGTTTTCATATGTTTCAGTACCAAAGCAATCCATTTGGAAGTCGTTAGTGACCTAACCACTGATGCATTTTTAGCTAGTTTAAAAAGATTTTTCTCTCGAAGAGGTTTATGTCGAAATATTTATTCTGATGACGGAAAAAATTTTGTCGGTGCAAATAATGATTTAAAAAATTTATATAAATTAATCAATTCAGACGAACATAATCATGCGATAAGTAATCATGTAACGAATAAGGGTATTAATTGGCATTTCTCTCCACCTCGATCGCCCCACTTTGGCGGACTATGGGAATCGGCCGTGAAATCTTTTAAACATCATTTTTTACGTACAGTAGGTAATGCTTTACTAACATACGAAGAATTTAATACGCATATTATCGAAATCGAAGCAATTCTCAATTCTCGTCCATTAACCCCTCTATCATCCGATCCTAATGACCTTATAGCCTTAACTCCTGCACATTTTTTAATCAGTGATTCATTAATGAGTTTACCAGAAGTTGATTATTGTGGAACGCCCAAAAATCGATTAATTAATTGGCAGCATTTACAGCAACTAAAACAACATTTTTGGAAAAGATGGCATAAGGAGTATTTAAATCAACTCAATACAAGAAGCAAATGGACCTCTCACAACACTCAAGACATCAAAATTGGATCAATGATCTTATTGAAAGAAGAGAATTTACCACCCCTTCAATGGTCTATTGGACGTATCAGTAAAGTATATCCTGGCAATGATGGAATCATCAGAGTAGTTAGTGTCACTACAAAAAACGGAACATATAAACGATCCGTTAAAAACATTGTGATACTACCAATAGAAACTTAAGTGAAAGAAACAAATAAAAACTTATTGATCGCAAGCGATCAATGGCGGGCGGCATGTTACGTCGTAACAACGATTCTTATTTTATTTTTATATATTTTTTGATTATAAGTAAATAATTTTATTATGCATATTTTACTCATATTATATACATGTATTTTATATTCATTCATTTGTATTTAAGCTTATGTTTAAAATATTCCAAGTTGCAATGACCATATTTACTACAACATTTATTACATCTTTTATATTGTTAGAAATTTCTACTACAATAATCATAAAAACCAAAATAACAAAATTTTAAGCTCTGAATTTTATTTAATAAATGCTTTAAATTGCTACAGTTGTAAAAGGAAAAGTATCTAAGCTTATGCAATATAACTTATCTTTCTTACAATATTCATACTTAGACATTCATAAAAATTTATTCTTATTTATTGTAAAGTACCGTTTGAATCATAAAAATTTTGTATTAATGTTCGAAAATAGACAAACTGCGGAATTTCCCAAATCTGTCTACACACTTAAACATATTCACAACAAATAATTGCAACGGTCATAACGGCTAAGCACTTTATGACATGTATTCATACTGAATTTCTGTTATGGCTAATCTTTAATTGCTCATTTATTACACATCCCAAAATACTCCCCATCAGCTATAAGCTCAGAAGATACACCAAATTTTCTTGTTCACTTACTACTTTACTTACGAATTTGTTTATTGTTAAAGTATTTTTATTTATCTATCTGGTTGTCATGTAAACAAGTTTTGTTTATTTATTGTATAAGAATATTGATCATTTTCCTGTCAGCTGTACTCTAATAAGCAACTATTTAATTTCAACAATTTTTGTAGTTATTTATAATACATTAATTATTTATTAACTTCAGAAACAATAAACAAATTTTGAAAAAAGTAGATATAGTTATTTCACAGTTTTTTTCAACAAATAATGTCATTATCATACCTTGAAACATAACAATTTTAATAACACTTCAAAATATAAACAAACACGATCACGCGGAGATGTCAAATGTTATGGTATAGTCGAGAGTATAACAAAACTGAAATTTTTCAGGAAATTTTGTGTGTATTCATATGAATATATATTTGTGTATTTTTATATATTTTCGAAACATTAACGGTTTATAACTTCACACAACGTTTAAAGGTTTGTATATAGATCTGTCTCTGTAAAAGTTGATTCCGTCCGCGCTCATTTTTCGAACGTTTATAACTCCGCACATACGAAACGTAGTTGAAAGTTGCTAGACATCAAACTCTTAGGGAATTTTCTCCTTTTTAAAATGCTTTGCGTATTTTTTTGATCTAGTAATTTCCCAAAAAGTTACAAATAATTAATTGAAAAAAATTTTTTTTTCTAATACGTCAAAATATTTTCTAATAAAAAATGGTAATACACCCGACACATCGATAGTATTTATCAAGACTTTTCAAAATCTTTTTTATTTTTTTTCAATTGGTCAAGCCGTTTTGGAGTTATGACCTTTTAATGTTCAATTGGTTTCAATAAAAATGTTTCCGAACTTTTGAGCGGTACTGTATTTGTTGAACTATTGCGTCGTTCTGGAAATCATTTTTTAATCCTTGTAATTCCACGTTCAATTGTTCATTTCTATTTCTCAATTCTTGATTTTCTAGTTGTACATTTTTTAATGCTTCCGTTAATACATCAAGTTGATCTTTTATAGTTAAGTCTTTCATTTCATCCTTGTTGATATTAATATTCATCTCAATAACCAGAGCTATTCATTTCGTTCTCTAATTTTTCGTTCTGCTCAAACAACGATTTTATTTTCTGTGATTTTTTGCAGCTTTGTTAGTATATTCTGTTTATTTTCTTTATTTTCTGTGATTTCTTGCATTATAATGCCGGATCTTTTCTTCTGCGCCATTTTAATTTTTTGTTTTAACGTAACAAGGCTTAACGGAGACTAACGTGAAGAAATTGTTATTTTAATTAAATCTTTTTATCTTATAGTTGACTTCAATAATCACCAAAAGCATAAAATTTTAAATTTGATTAATTTCGTAATAATACAGTATTCAAAATAATTTTTAAGCTAAATTATTTAAATCAACAACTCAAAGATTTGTACAAATTTATTGTTTTACGATATTGTTTTTTGAACTATTTAATTGTCTGTACTTATTGCAAGTATCTACTGTATGTTATATATTTTATATTTTTTTTCATTTCTATAAAAAGTAAAATTCAGCAGTGCGCAATCTGTGCTATTTGTTAAATGTTTGATTTTAAATATAATTATTAAGATATATCTTAATAACTTTTAATCCAAGATAAAGAAAATTTATTTTCTATTTTTCATTAAAAAACTTTGATAAGTATCAAAGTTGAGGTTAAGTGTTACTGTTCAAGTTAAGTACCACTGCTTTTCACTTTTACTTTTAAAATTTTATTTTCAATATTCTATGTTATATTTCATTTTGTTATAATAGTTTCTGTTGGAAATAGAGGTTTTGTGTTCCGGGATCGGAAAGAAAACACTTTTATTTATAATATTAAATTGGTTGATATGTATTCTAAATTATATTAAGTACAGTAATGTTCTTTCTTTTTATAAATGCCTGAGCTTTACTTTACATATGCTATTGTAAAGAGCTTGTCTCTGTCAATAGACTGCTTGAGCTCGCTCAGCTGATTTGCTGAATCGTATGTATGGTCGAGTACTCATTTACCGACGGATGGCTATACGCATACAAATGAAAGACTTTCTTTTATTTTGTATTCAATTTCGCTTTTACATGCTTTTAAATTAATCTTAATTCTTTTCTGTTTTTAACAAATTTTTCTTTGCATAGACCTTTAGTTAGTATATCAGCTATATTTTTATCAGTTTCAATTTTAACAATATCTATTACGCTATTTTCATAATTTTCATTAATATAGTGATATTGCACTTCAATGTGCTTCGAATTTTTTGTAAGATTACTAAATTTACCTATAGCTATCGCACCAGAATTATCTTCATAAATTTTAATTGGTCTATCTATATTAAATTCGAATGCATCATTTAATAAATCTTTTATAAATAATATTTCGGTCACTGCTTCTGACATAGCAATGTATTCAGCGAAAGTTGAATTTTTTGTAACAGTTTTCTGTTTATGAGTTTTCCAATAGACTTTATTACCAAATACTCTAATGACAAATCCTGTTGTGGATTTCCTATCAATATGATCACCTGCGTAATCTGAATCGACCATACAATCTGATTTTTCTTTCTATACATTATTGTAATACGTTAGTTTTATATCTTTGGTTTCATATAAATATTTTACTATTCTTAAGGCATATTTAAAATGTGTTTCATTATAACAACTTTGGTACCTACTCAAATAATTTACACTGTATGATATGTCAGGTCTTGTCCCTGTACTAATGTATAAAAGTTCGCCTATTAAATTTCTATAACTAATTCTTTCATCTATTTCAGTTGTTTGTTCAAGTTTTAAACTTGTCTCTATCGGAGTTTCATAGAGCTTTGCATTTTCTAAATGATATTTCACAGCCAATGATTCAATATATTTTTGTTGACTTAAAGTCATTACACTTTTTTCTTTATCATGAATAATATCGATTCTAATATATCCTGTTATTTTACCTAAATCTTTTATTGCAAATCTTTGCATTAATTTTGTTTTTATTTTCTTGATCTTACTTTTATCTTTACATCATATTAAAATGTCATCGACAAATACCAAAATATATATAGGATCATTGCTTGTGTTATTTACATATAAACAATAGTCATGATTGCTTCTAACAAAATTTAATTTTTCAACATAGTTATTAAATGTTTCATACCATGCTCGTGGACTTTCTCTAAGACCATAGAGTGCCTTTTGGAGTTTACACACTTTATTTTCTCCAGTTTCATAACCTTTTGGTTCATAAATATAAACTTCTGATTTTACTGTACCATTGAGAAATGCTGTCTCAACGTCCATTTGTTCTATATCTAAATTATTTACACAACAATAGCTTAACAAAATTTTTAAAGTTTGCATTATTCCTACTGGAGAGTATACATTTTCTAAATATTCTTTTTGCTGAAATCCTTTTAATACTAATCTAGCTTTATAAGAATTATCTCCTTTTCTTTTAAATATCCATTTATCATAAATTATTTTCTTATCTTTAGGTTTGTCTACAATAGTCCATGTTTTATTTTTATTTAAACTATTAATTCCAGAATCCATAGCTTTTTGCCATTCTTTACTTTCTGTGGAGTTTATCCTCGAATGTATTCGGTACATTAGCGTTTACATAATTAACATAAATATAATGCGTTATTGGGTTACTATATCTTTCTATAGGACTTTTCTTTCTCGTTGAGGTTCTGTCAACTTCTAAATTATCTTTTCGTTTTTTATAGTATATTATTAACCAAAGGAGAGAAGTTGACCATTAAATGCTCGCGCATGGTTTGCCCCCAAGCGCAGCGAGGGGTCAAATACGCGAGCAATTGATGGTCAACTTCTCTCCCGAGGTGAATATACGATTTTTTCTTATTCCCGGCGAAAAGTCTGCGCAACAATAAATGTTCATTTATAAAAAATAAATAAAAATTCATTAAAATTGTTGCGGCTGTAGTGCGTCCGCACATCGAGTAGTGGACCTGCGCACTAGCGTTTATTCGAGTGAGGAAGAAGCGGCATGCGAGTGCGAAAGAGAAAGAAAGCAAGCGAGCCCAATGTATCAAGTCTTTTAAACCGTTAGATAATAATTCATTAAATAATATCAAACTCGGTTTTGAAGCAATTTTATAATTCATTGTTTGTAAAATTTATTTAGATTAAAAGTTATCTGTATTACAGTTAGTATATATATATATATATACACATGATGATTTCTTTTTTTTTCGGCATATCTTAACCTTAATTCTATTTGAATATTTTGTAATCTCAATCGAAGATTACGAAAAGAATTTCTGTAGAAATATTATATTTGATAAAATTGAAAAAGTGCATGTGAAATTTAAATAATAAATAATATTATTTTTTTTAAATTTTATTTAACGTTGCTTTATTTATGCTATCATTACGATGTTATTTAGCGACAAGGTCGTTTCAATCTGTTTGTGAACAAAGCATGTATATCGTATACAGTAATGCTTTTATCAATCAGCCGCCGAGAGCGGGATTAGAAAAATTTATATTACTCGCTTTTTTATGCATAAATCGATATATCGTGTAAAAAGAGAGTCTTCGTGAATGTAGCAGTAAAGTTTTGCATGGATAAGTATCTGAGTGCGAGAGAGACAGTGAGCCAACCAGCGGTCTCTGAATCGGTGCACAAGTTTAGTGCGCAACTCAGCTTAGCATTTAATGGGCTACTTCTCGGCGAGATAGGGGGGGGGGGGGGAATTTCGCACACTTTTCGCCCGGGGATAAGAAAAAATCTTTTATTTACTTTGCTAGAATCATTATTTATTTTATTATTAGAATTTGAATTTTTACTATTATAATTTTCATTATAATTTATTTCATTTTCATCTACTTCATTTTCAGAATTTATTTTACTTTTACTACTTTCATTTTCTAAATTTAATTCAATGTAATTTTCATCATTTTGTTCAGTACAAATTAATTCTGTATCTTCTTCAATTACTTTAACATGTCTGGCATTTATAACTTTATTATCAATTAAAACTCTATAACCATTGTGTGTATCCTACTAGTATACCTAATTTAGCTTTATCGTCCCATTTACTCTTTCTTAATACTTCTGGTACCCTTACGAAAACTTTGCTTCTATATATTTAAATGTTTTTCATCAGGTTTTGATATTAAAAGTATTTCGTATGGAGTTTTATTTTCATGTGTGTTGGCTATTGTACGGTTTTTTAAATGAGAAACTGTTTTCATTACTTCTGGCCAACACCTTATAGGTATCTTGGCTTCTCTTACTAAACATCTGCCTATATCCATAGCTGATCTGTTGAATCTTTCTGCCACTCCATTTAATTCATGGGCGTAGGGTGGACAAGGTAATAATTCAATTCCTTTGTATTTAATAAATTTATAAATTTTTTGATTCAAATACTCTTTACCATTATCACATTGTAGCTTTTTTACTCTTTTATTAAATTGATTTTTAACTAAATTTACGTATTCTATAAAACATCCTGCAGTTTCAGATTTACTTTTAATACAATAAACTCTACTACATTTACTATAGTCGTCTATAAAAGTTAAAAAATATCTTTCTCCACTATAACCAGCTGTGCTGTGTGGACCATTTAAATCTGTATTAATTAATTATAAAATCTCAGTAGATCTAGTTTTCTTATTTTCAAACGGTACATTAGCCATTCTACTTTGAATACAGTTTGCACATTTCATATTATTATTTTCTAATTTATCTGGTAAACCATTCAATAATTTTTCATTAACTAATTTATTTAAATATTGAAAATTTCCATGGCCTAATGCTCTGTGCCATTTTTCTTTATCTGTTAATTTTACCGTATTTGCATAAACATTTTCATTATATTTATCTATAAAGCTTTTCATTAAATACAAATTATTTATTTTTTCTGCTACAGCTACTCATTCTCTATTTTTATTATAAATTTTTGCTGTTTGATTTCTCGATACAATTGTGTTATTTACACTTATTTTAGAAAAACTTTACAAATTTCTACTCAATTCTTTTACATAATAAACATTCTCAAGATCAATTTCCTTTTCATAATAATAAGTTTTAAAATACATTATAATGTTACCTATTTTAGTAGCTTTTAATATTTTTCCATCTGGCAATTTTACATTAACTAGTTCTTTTAATACAATAAATTTTTCAAAATAACTATCATTATTAACTATATGGTCAGTACAACCACTATCTAAAAGCCAGTTTATTTCATTTTTATTTTTACTTTCGCAAAGGCTATAGGCGGGTTACCATAGTGAAATTGCCCCCTCTTAGAATCCTCATGGCTCATGTACCATTTGATGGAGGTTGAAAAAAAAAACTCCCACACACCAATTTTCAGCCCTCTAACCCTTGCGCATGCGCAGTAAAGTCAGAATAAGTGTTTTTTCAACTTTATTTTATTTTGACGTCCCTTTACATGGAAGACTCTTGCAAAAATATATAAGGGTAGGTTATTGTATGGCAATTAACCAAAAATTTTTGCAGATTACATAACCTTAAATATCAACCTTAAAATTGATATTTAGGATTTAAATCGTTATTTTCACACCCTTGTTATTAAGGTGCCAGATTTGAAATTGATTTTTTAAATACATTTTTACCCCTTATTAATGATAGTTATATTAGCTAAAAAAAAAAATGGTGCGCCACCCTGATTTTCTCAAAAAACCGATATTTTTGCACTTTTTTCGTATTTCCTATAGGTTATGTTACAATCTAAGAATCCAAACAAAGATATTTGGTGTATTTTATTCCCCTCTTTACGACGGTACTATTAGTTTTAAGGATAAAAGGCATTTGACCCTTATTTTTTGCAAAAAATCATTTTTTTTGCACTTTTTCATATTTTTTATAGGTTATGTTATAAGTTAAGAGCTTGAATGACTTTTTTTTGCGTATTTTTTGACCACCAAAAAAAAAAAAAAAAGCTACCACTACTACTATTACTACTACTACTTCTACTACTACTACTACTACTACTACTAATAATAATAATAATAATAATAATAATAATAATAATAAAAATAATAATAATAATGGGCAGTTGAATACCCTTACTTATAATAATTCTCGTAGAATCTGAAATCTAGAAAAATCCAAATTAATTTTATAGAAAGATAATTTTTCTGCATTTCGCTATCAAAAATAAATTTTAAAATGAACAATTTGTTACATTAACGGCAGGCCGGAGTAGAACCTGATACCGACCGAGTAACAATTGAGTTGTTTGTTATTTACTCAAGTATTAATCGGTGTATCTTCAAAATAATGGTTGATCGCAATAGATATTATTATTATGAATATCTATGCACAAGAAAAAAAAAATCTACCGATTTGTTTTTGAGAAAAGTAAGGAACGCCGAAGTAAAAGATTATGTTTATAATATTTTCGCGTTCCTTACTTTTCTCAAAAACAAAGCGATAGATTTTTTTTTCTTGTGCATAAATATTTGTAATAATAATATCTATTGCGCATAACCTTCAATTTGCAGATACACCGATTAATACTTGAGTAAATAACAAAAATGCCAATTAGACAAGGACAGCGAATCCGGCCTGCTCTTAATAATTCTCTTTCCAATAATGTTAATATTATTTCAATACTATCAAATGAGGTTGAATAATAAATTAAATAAGGTTCAGTAATTAATTAAAGATTTACTTTAAAGAAAATTAGTCTCTTTATTTATATAAATATATTATTTTCTATTTGAATTAGGATACACATCTGGATAGTTTTTTAAGCATAACAAATGTTCATAATAGGAACTTTTTTTACTCATCATCGTCACTGTCTTCATTAATACACACTTGTATTTTATCATTAAAAAACATTTTAGAAAGAATTTCAGCTGGTCTTATGATTTTTGATAAATATCTTCCATGTGAAAGATAATATACTATTGCAGCAGCGTGCGCACAACATCCAACAGTGCGGTTACCATTGGGACAATCGCAACAATATCTGAGGATACTGGAATAACCAATACCATTTGGTTTATATTCAACGAAGCATTTGTATTGTTTTTTATTTACATGTCTTGATTGAACTTCGAATTTAAGAAGAGGCCAAACTATCTTTCTCTGTCTAATAGCGTTTTTCATTATTTATATAAACACTATCCTTTATAACAAGAAAAAAATAGCAGCCCCCGCTAGATATTAGTATAATTAGTAAATTTTGTAATAATAATCAAATTTTTTACCGCATAGTTTTTGACTAATTAGAAACCTACTAGCCATCTAGAATATAACCTATCTTTTTTTGGTAGGTCTCTAATTATTCAAAAACTACGCAGTAAAAAAATTTGTTTGTTATTACAAAATTTACTTATTATACTAATATCTAGCGGGGGCTGCTATTTTTTTCTTGTTATACCGGATAGTGTTTACATAAATGATGAAAAACGCTATTAGACAAAGACAGATAGTTTGGCCCCTTCTTAAGAATATTTTTATGTTCTATGGAATATCCTAGTTTCAAATTATTATCTGAATCTAACATTTCTGCTAGGTATGATATGGTCTGTTTAAGTTGATATGATCCTGTAAAAAGAATTTTCAAATCTTTTTCTGTTAATTCAGGAAAATCTGGTAAATCAGTCGAAGTTATGATCTGAGATGGTAATTTACGACGACACCATCTTTTTTCTGCCACTAACTTTGCTAGTGTCTTTTCAATATTCCTTCTCGATTGCATGGTATTAAATATTTCATCTTGAATGTCATGATCAGAATCTAAGCGTTTGCCAAATAAATTATTTAAACAGCAAGCAATTCTGCAATACAATCCAGTATCCTTTACCATTTTATTGTCAAGTTTGTGATCTAATAATCTGAATTTTTTTTTCAATTCCATGTACTGCTTCAACAGCCCACCTTATTTTTGTTACGAATCGTGTTTCATTTGATTCTTGTGCTGAAAATTGTGATTTTGAACCTTTGAGTTCAGGCATCAGAACAATATAACCCATATCTTCTAATTTCTTTTTAATATCTCGAAAGCCTCTGTCTAGAACAAAAATATCGCCTTTGCGGAGCCATTTCTGTAAAATTACTGGCATTCTTTCAAATATTTTCATTAAAATTGCAGCATCATTCATGTTAGCGAGATAAGGTCCTAACTGGTCAACAACATAGCCATTTGTTGAACATATTGTAAAGGGTTTATTGAGAGGAACTTTTTTTTGACCTGAATAGGATTTTCTCTGATACTCATTATTAGAGCTTTTCTCATGCCTTATATAAGTTCCATCACAAATCAAAATAAGTTGGTTGCCTGGATATAATTTTTTCGTCATTTGAGAAGTTTGGTTTTCAATCAAGTCATTTTTGTCTGCATTTTTTAATCCAAAATAATTTGGTAACACGTCTTTTTCAAAAGATGATAAGACTGAATGACAAAAACGAGATACTTGTTCGCTCTCGATATCAAATATTGAAGAAATAACTTGATTAGAGTTCCCTGTACGCATTTTAAATAAAAATACTACGATGGCTTGAATCACTGTTCTTGCACAGGAATCTTTAAGAGAAGTGAGTTGTAATTTAAGTTGGATGATCTGTGCCCAAGATAATCCTGTAAACACTTTTAATTTTTTTTCTGGCATAACAAACTCGGCTACTTTATTTAATAACCTTTCATCTGTTTTTGCAGATATTGTACTTAGTATTTTTGATAATTCATTAACATCTAATGTACTACTGGTGGAAAAAATCTTCATTTTATTCAATCCATCTTCATAAAATATTTTTTTAATTATATGATCAGAACAGCATCTATTGCCATTTGGAATAAATAAGTTAATTTTACTGAAAACTTGAATTCTTGCTTCAAAAGGCACTAACATTATATTTGTGCGTTTATTGTATCCACAAATAAAACAATACTTATGTGTTGCAATCGTTCTTTGCATTTGTAATTCTATGAATTCTGGTTCTTCTTTTTCATCAACTTTGTACGACGAATCTGTATTTGTCTGAGATGATGAACTGATACTTATTTCAGATAATGATTCCGAAATATTAGATTTTTGAGAGAAAACATTTTCTGCAGTATCATCAGATATTTCAATTTTAGAGCTTGACATTTTTTTTACCACTTGCTTTCTACACGGATCACACATTACATCATTAATGAAAATATCTTCTCTGCCAGATACTACTTTTGCATATTCTAGTTCTGTTTCGCATTGAATTTCTTTTTTTCGACCACTTATTTTTCTTAAATAAATATTGCATATAGAACATTTTCGATCATCATATTTCATTTTTTTGTTAGCATTTGCTTCGCTATTAGATGCCATGTCTACTATTATCCAACAAAAAAATCACTTCTGAAACAATAAAAAATAAACAAATGTTTTTAAAAATCTAAATAATTTTCATATCTATATAAATTTCATTATCCTTTGTTAAAAACTTGTTAATTGTTTTAACAAACTATTTAAAACATTCATCATGAATAAATATAAAAATTAATAAAGTCGTTAAGTACTTCAAAGATCCCAATTTTAACTTAGAGTTTTAGTTTTCAATCACACAAATATTATATAATTTTTTATGATAAAGCTTAACCGCTCAAAGCTTCTTAGAGTAATTATCAATCATTCCTCCGAAATCATGCAACACACATGAATAAAGCTATATACAAAAAGTTACAAATAAAATAAAAACAAATTGATAAAACAAAAAGCTTTAACTTTCACATAATCTCAACATTTAATATCTGAATGTCAAATCTATGTTTCAAGCGTATACTTGCAAATAGAAAAATATTTTTAAAAATATATTGTTTTTCAATTTTTAAATCTAAAAAAGATAGAACAAATCTACACGAAAATCTAAATAATTATCATATTTATATAAATAAATAATTTCATTATCCTTTGTTATTATTATTATAAAATGTAATATAAAATTGTAAAAAACTACTATTAGAATTACATTAGCAAATTACCACTTTGTAAACTTACTGTCAAAAACTTGTTAATTGTTTCAACAAACTATTTAAAGCAATAATATAAGAGACAAGAGCAAAAACAAAACAGGACTCTCCATAGCTTTTGCATTCTGACTTATAAAATATATATATATATATATATATATATATATATATATATATATATGAGCCATTCTAATACTTTTTCTAAAAAGTGTTCGCAGTGGGTCTCCAGAATTTTCCATTGACCATGGCATCTTTTTGTACTATGAAACTTAGGAACCCATGCCAAATTTTAGCCTTCTAGAACCAATAGATGCCGAGAAATGGCCATATAAAGTCCAAAAATGGGCCCTTTTTTGGCTGTTTTTCGCTAGTTTTCAAATACTCCTCATTAATCCAATATTGCACCAAAATGAACTCACAATACGTCGTTTTCTTCGTTTTGAACTAAACTTTTTAGAAATCATTAGCACATTCGGATTTATGGAAAGGGCTTTGCTACATAACCTTAAAAACAACGGGCGTTTTTTTGACTTTTTTCAACTTTTCATCCTTCCATAATATCACGAATTTTCAATATTTTTACAATCGGCAAACGGCGTTGGAAACCTCTTGAAAAGACCTTCAATTTAACACTTTAAATGTTTAAAAACATTAAAAATTGATGGAGTTATTGAAGGTTGAAGTTCACAAAATTCGTAAAAAATGCGTTTTTGGCCATTTTCGAACCCCTAAAGCTCAAAATAAGGTGTCTTTTTTTTTTTTTCATTGCATAAATTTTTAGTTTTGATATAAATATATGAAATAAAACCGTTTCCAGAGGACCGTTTTTTGATTTTCGAATTATTTTTCGTGCATCTAATTATTGCTTTTTTTAGACATTTACAATGCTATATGCTCGTATGTATAGCGTTCTATACATACGAGCATAGGGTATCGTCCTAAATTGACTTTCCAAATAAATTCTTATACTTTTTTACATGTCTTAAAAAATATTTCAACACCAAACTCAGATTGAAAGTTTTTCACCGACCTTAGGAAAAATACAAGTGACGGAAAAAAATTTTATAAATACTGAAAAATTGTCTTTTTTGAAACACTGACATGAAAGTTGTTATTATTTTCACGCGCTACTACAGATTTAAAGAAAACATGTTAATCAGACCATAATAAACTACAGGAAGTTAGCATTTTATCTATATTTTAATATGCTTTTTTATCATTTTTATCAATTTATTTTATTTTTATTAATGCACAAAAAAATATCTTTTTATGTTTTCAATTTTTGGTTTCATACATTCATTGTATACTAAAAAATATACAATAGAGATGTTCGTTATGCATGTGAAAAACTTACATTATAGGAATAAAATATTCTGTGAGAAACTTGTTTCAAAAAAAATATTTCGAGTAACACACTTCAAGAATGTTTAGGAAGGCTAGAAACTATATTGTAATTTCTTCTTTATATCATTTCTGAAATTCTTATCATATGTTTAAGTTATCGTTGGCTATCCTACATCGTAAAATCGACGTTTCAGTAAAATAAAAAATTAATCAAACAAATTTTTGTTATTATTCATTATTATTAGGTTCAGAAAACAAAACTTAGAATCTATAAGAAATTACTTAATGTCGTAAGAAAATTACGGTATCTCATCAACTTTCTATAAAAATATAAAAATTTATTAAAAATATCGAGAAAAGTATAAGTTTTATATATAAGTTTTAAAAATATGAGATCATCGACTACATTGTAGAGGAAAATATATAAATTAAAAATTTAATAGCATTTATGCTTATAACCTCGAAATAAAATAATCTTCTACATCTTTGTCAATGAATTTATTAGATACAAGAGAAGTCATGTATTAGAATTTATTGTATATGCCAGTTTATGCAAATTTGGAAATTATTAAAAAAAGTGAAATATTTTCTGTAATTTTTGCAATACAAAAAATTACTTCGTTGTAAAATGAATAACACCAACTGTTTTTACTCATTAAGAGCTATAGAAATAAGAAAAATTTCCCCATAAGAGTGCTTTTAAAATAATTAATAATGATTTTCAAAAGGAGAAAGTTGAAGGTTTTCTAGAATTATTCATATGTTATAAAATCTTTTATTGAATTTTAACAGTATTAGATATTGAATCAAAAGAATATAATTTAGCTTTTAAGGGGACGCTGTATCTGTCTATCCTTTTCTAATTAAAAAATGTAAATTTTTGGGAAAACTAGTTATTATTGATAGAAATTAATGGTTGTCCGCAACTTGTATAGTGAAAAACAATATTTTGTCTGATAAGAGCAAATTAATTTTGTTGCTTTTTTTTTCAAGTAAAGTTTGACATACTTACAAAATCCTAAATTAGGCTAGAGAATACGTTATTTAAGTATGTCAAACTTTACTTGAAAAAAAAGCCACAAAATTAATTTGCTCTCATCAGACAAAATATTGTTTTTCGCTATAGAAGTTGCGGACAACCCTTAATTTCTATCAATAATAACTAGTTTTCCCAAAAATTTACATTTTTTAATTAGAAAAGGATAGAGAGATCCAGCGTCCTCTTAATGTACATTCATCTATAGGTTCAAAGCAGTGGTACTGTCTTCTTCCGTGTATTGTTATTGCAGACGTAAATCTCTTCTGAAGTTTTTTACCTCTTGCAATTACATCATTTTCGCTTACCCAAGGAAATCTGCAATATTTTTCAAGTGAAATGCTCGATTCGTAAATATAGTTTGTATAATATGTTGTGATTAAATCCATACCTAATTTCTGAAACGTTTTCGTTCAGATAATTATACATTTCCTCTGCATCTGTTATTTTTTCACCATGCAATGCAGCCCTTCTAGCATAGTTTTTCGCAACTGCTCCTATGCTATCACAAGTGCTTTTTCCATGAGATGTAGCGAAAAAATTATACGATTTCAACTTAATACCGAAATCTTCTTCATGGTAGCATACATTTATAAGGTGATTCCTGTGATAAGTAAATTCATTAGATGTTTCTGATTGAAAAAATTCTTAAGTATTGTTAATAAAATGTTATTTATGTAAAATATTACTTATGTAACTTTATTTATGGAAAACAATATTTCGATTTTTAGAATTAATTGTATTTATCAATTATGTTATTAATCTTCTATATGGGTCATAATAATCTAGTTTTAATATTGATGTCGCCGGTGATTTTACATGATTCATGGAATGAAATTTAAACAAAAAATGCAAATGCATCTTTCTTTGGTCAAGTTTTAAATAGTACATTCATAAAAATATTAATTTTTTTAAAGCTCTGTGACGTAGGTTTAAAAAAATGGTCAAATTTTCTACGTCAGCCCCTGATGTCCCTGAAAAAATGGAATTTCGAATGAAATATTGAAGTAAATAATATATTTGACCTAATCGACTTTGTGTATTTAAAAATAAACGTTTAAAATATATTATGTTTACACATGAAGGATAAAAATTCGTATTGAAACTGTTTTTCGACGAAATGGTTGTGTCGCCAATTTTCGTTCCACGTCTGTCCCCATCTTATTAACTATAACATTGAAAAGAGGTCATTCATTTAAATAAATACGTTATATTTTTTTCGATGCAAGCATGATTTTTGTAGTTTAATTGTAAGAATATAACATATAATATAAAAACATAATTTTGACTTTTGATTTGCAATTTTTTTATAATCCCAATATTAAAACTATATTATTATGACCCATATATTACTCACTTGTTTTTGTACTGTGTCGGTGCACCATCAGAAAAATTAATTATAATTTTCATAAATGGAAACATTTTTTTTATCTCCTCCAGTACTTTTTCATAAGCCTGGTGTTTTGTGCTCGCTGAAATAACGCAAAAAGATTGCGTTTTCAGCTCATTACCTTCTTTATAATAAAATGAAACAGTAAATAGCGAAGCAGTAGTATTATTGAAATACCACGCCTGTGCAGAGTCCTGTGCTACGAAAGCATAATTTTCTGCGAAATCTGAAATCAGTAGGCTGGTATTACTCTCTAATGTATTTTTTGAAAATTTTAAATAATCTTTCTGTTTTTCAGAAATAAAATGATGTTGGTTAAATTCCAAACACTTGTACTTAAATCTTCAATAAAAAAGTTTAATGGTATTTCAAAAGATTTCAAGCTCGTTTTAGAACTAAATGAACTGTCACTATCTTTACTTTCTGTTTTTTCTATAACCCAATTTTTATAATAAACATTTTTCACGTTCAGATCGATATTAGATTCTAAAAATATGCGTATACCATCAGTTTTTGGACAATTTTTACAATAATGAAGCATACAATCTCTATTATCTTTTGAACAAACACCTTCTTCTAAAACTTCTCTGTAGTTCATTAAAGGAATTACAGCTGCCAACTTTAGTTTTACATTTTGATGTTCGGAGCATACACATATAATATGAGTTCCAGGTTCTCCAGCACTTACGCAATTCATTGGCTTCAGACAAGCGAAAAAAGAGAAACTAGGTACTTGACTTTTATTAGTTTCTGTTATCCATTTAGTGTACAATTCTTTCAAATCATAAAGTAATAATTTTTTGGTTATTGGAATAGACTGCTTTCCAGGAACCTTTTGCATGCGCACTTGCCTAATACCACTTAACGCTCTACTATTTGTATCATCTAAATAAAATGCTATGATCTCGTTTTTAACTTCATCTGTGATTCGAGTATACGTTTTTCTTATGCGCTTACTAAAAACACCTGAAATGTGGTCATACATAAATTTTTATGATTCGTCGTTGAACAAGTATTTCTCGATAATTTGTAATTAAAATGATTAAATCAAGATAGATGCATCATTGCATATTAAATTCTATCGTCCAAAGTAAAAAAACCGTCAACTGTATTTCGATTGAAACTGAGAAAACGGCGAAAAACTTGTTGTATGAAGAAATACGATATTTATAATGAGTAAATATTAATGGTGAATTTAATTAGTGAATGAAGGATCATTTAAAGCATGGGATGAAAAAATAATTGTTAATTTTATTTTTTACTATTAAAAAATGTAGTTAACTATGCTTGTTTCTTAAAAATATTTGGCAATAAACGTTAATGTTACTTAGCCTTTTATTCTTAGGAGTATGAGCTTTTTTATTTTTGTAAAGAGGCCTACATTCTGAAATATATCTCAGAAAAGAGAGCGTCAATAAATATTAATGCTCCTAAAAATAGTAAATAGTGACGTATTAACTAATATCTTTTAAATTTGTGTAAATTAAGGGAATATAAAATACCGACATTACAGTTTTCCAAATTTTTTATTATCAATCCAAAAATTTGTTAAATATCTCTATATTGCAGCCTTCCATTTTAACTAACAAAAAGCATAATATAAAGATATTTCGAAAAATTTTTGAATTCAAATTAAAAATTTGGAAAACTGCAATGTTGGTAACTATGTAGAAATCATAGATCCTGTTACATTCCCTTAACGCTTTTTTCTAGAATTAAATTTTCAATTCAGTCAGACTTTTTATTCTTTTCATCGGTGTCATTAAAGATTAATGTTTTTTTTTTTCAAAATCCTCAAAAACAGTTGAATGCAGAATTTCGTTATGATTCTAATCATATGAATAAATCTATTTTTTTTTAAATGTTAGATTACGGTTGTTTTACTTTAGAAGGTAGAATTCTATATCAATAAACTTTTTGAATAAAAACAGGATAATAAATATGTACATAGTGAGAAAATAATTTGTAATTTTAACACACATAAGTGTTAGAGATGAAATACAAATTTTTTTGTGTTAAAATTAATAAGTACACACATGTTTGTAAAATTTACAAACCTCCGAGTGTTAATTCTATAACAATTTTTGTATTAATTTTAAAAGTACACATACATTTTTAAATCAAAAATTTTTTGTGTTGATTTTACAAACATATTTGTAAAATTTTAACACAAAATAAAATTTGACGAATTACACAAAATTTTTTACAGTGTATTATTTTCTTTTACCTTCATTCCTTTTTAACTTTTTTGCTTCATAATACATGTGACGAGTGCACTGGAAGTATTTTGCAAACATTGTAAATTGCCATTCATCTGGTAATACGGTCAATAATAATATTTTTTCATTCATATCAAATACTGAATTGTATCGATCTTGGATGGATTTTATCATACTTTCAAACCATGTGTTTTTATTAAATGTACTTTCAAGATTCTCAAATTTTGGTAACTGAACATTATATGCTATTTCAAAAGCATTCGAGAAGTTATTGACAATGTTTTCCAATATATTAATACCACATTTTACTGTTTGCTCATCATTATTCTTACTTCTCTTAAAGATTGGCATGCCTAACACGTCCAAAATCTAATCAACTGTTCGTTTTCCTTGACTCTGTGATAAATACTCTGAGTTCTCACTATTTTGAGTTAGAGTATTACTTGTGCTTAAACCCTCTTGAATATTTTCAGTAATCAAAGTTTCAGCAAGTGTTTTATTATATTCAGATAAATCTGATTTTACCACCGCATAACATCTAGAGCATAATTTATGATTAATGTTTAATTTTATTTTGTGAACTTCATTCAAATAATTAACAATATTTTGATCTATTCCAATCAAATTTTTGTCTACGTTCTGTCGATGTTTTACAAATGGATCAGCACAGAATATATTAAGACTTAAAGGATCGCTAACTTTCTTTCTAAGATAAATATTACAAGATTTACACAATTTATTTCCTGGTGGAACATCAAAACCACATATATCTTTTATGTTGATTGAATATTGTAAATTAACAATCATTAAAGATTTGTTTACTTTTTTTTGTGTTTCTGCATTGGATCACAGCAATTTTTCTGATTTATTATGTACATGATTAAATATTCAGTGTAGTGAAAAAGGCAAATAAATCCCTCCTCATTCTTAATATTAATTTCTGGCACTCTTAAAGACAATAAAGTTCTTTCATTATCATCAAGATCTATTATTTTTTTCCTTGACTAACGTCACAATTTTTATTGAAAATACTTCCTAGACAACACTGATTTGCCATAATTTTTCAAAACTTTAAAACCCATTAATTCATTACTTTGCTTTATCACCTTTTAAAGTTCTAGAAGAAAAAAATAGAAAAAACTATTAGGTTTAATTTATAGAAAGTTAAATTAATTAGATGTAAAAATAGTTTATAATATTTATAAATTAAAAATTAATATGATTTTCGTTAAAAATATAGATGTATAGAATGCATGCTCATAAAGACATGTAATTACAAAATGTTAAGGTACGAGTGATTAAACTATTAAATTACTATAATACCTATGCAATAAAAAACTATTAAAAACTCTTCAGTATTACAAATATACAATGTTTACAATAATAGAAATAAATAAAAGTAAACATGTCAGAAGATTTTTTTGCATCAAAATAAAATTATAATAAATATTTGAAGTTACAAATTGAATAAAGAAACGTAGGATTGCATTTAAATGTTTGAAATTTATATTTAAATTCTAAAGGTTAGATATGATCAAAAAATAACAAACTGAATTTATATTATGCTCAACACTTATAAATTCTTTAAAAACACATTTACATCAATAACTTTTACAATATATTTTATTTTTTGTTTAAAAGCTATATTTGCGTATATGTAAAATCAAGTAGGGGAATTTATTTGTTTAACTACACTTGAAAATGAAAATACGCTGTAATCAAGTAAATATGAGGATGCCTATGCAAGTACAAAAACAACGAGCAATTTTAACTTAAACAAATATTATCGCTATACAATGGCAAGTATTGATAAAATAATTAGTGCTTTTAAAAATAACATAGGCCCAAATTCATAGTCGTGTCTTGAGTATTAAGTATGACTTAAAACTTAAGTATCGTTACTTGAGTATCAGCTGTTACTTTGATTGCGTGCTACATGAAGAGTAACGATACTTAAGTTTTAAGTCATACTCAATACTCAAGACACGACTATGAATTCGGGCCATATAGACGTAAGGCTCGAATTTATAGTAGACACTCAACACTCAGCACTCAACCCTCAGATCTTGAAGTTACATTGTTATGTGTTTCCTATAAACGTAGACCCACGTTTATAGGGAACACAGAACAATGAAACTTTAAGATCTGAGGGTTGAGAACTGAGTGCTGAGTGTTGAGTGTCGACTATAAATTCGAACCTAAATAAACAAGATTGAATGTGCATTCATAGTACTGTAAATAATGAAATGAAACAAGAGCAATCTAGATGGAACATTTTCAACTTTCTATTGAACACAGACAATGTTAAAGTGTTACCCAGGTTTTCGGACGAAAAATTTAACCCAGAAAAATCCTTCTATAAGCGTCTATCTTCTTTGGTATAAGGGTGAAATTAGATGGAAGGGAAAATAGGCTACGAAACGTCATAGTACGTCAATTCCGTATCCTTGTATTCCGTCAAATTTTTTCCCTATATTCTCATAAATCGGAATTTAGCTGAAAAACTTCAAAATAACCTACAAATGTGCCCGCAAATTTTAAATTAACAACAAAAATTTGTTTGATTAATTTTTTATTTTACTGAAACGTCGATTTTACGATGTAGGATAGCCAACGATAACTTAAACATATGATAAGAATTTCAGAAATGATATAAAGAAGAAATTACAATATAGTTTCTAGCCTTCCTAAACATTCTTGAAGTGTGTTACTCGAAATATTTTTTTGAAACAAGTTTCTCACAGAATATTTTATTCCTATAATGTAAGTTTTTCACATGCATAACGAACATCTCTATTGTATATTTTTTAGTATACAATGAATGTATGAAACCAAAAATTGAAAACATAAAAAGATATTTTTTTGTGCATTAATAAAAATAAAATAAATTGATAAAAATGATAAAAAAGCATATTAAAATATAGATAAAATGCTAACTTCCTGTAGTTTATTATGGTCTGATTAACATGTTTTCTTTAAATCTGTAGTAGCGCGTGAAAATAATAACAACTTTCATGTCAGTGTTTCAAAAAAGACAATTTTTCAGTATTTATAAAATTTTTTTCCGTCACTTGTATTTTTCCTAAGGTCGGTGAAAAACTTTCAATCTGAGTTTGGTGTTGAAATATTTTTTAAGACATGTAAAAAAGTATAAGAATTTATTTGGAAAGTCAATTTAGGACGATACCCTATGCTCGTATGTATAGAACGCTATACATACGAGCATATAGCATTGTAAATGTCTAAAAAAAGCAATAATTAGATGCACGAAAAATAATTCGAAAATCAAAAAACGGTCCTCTGGAAACGGTTTTATTTCATATATTTATATCAAAACTAAAAATTTATGCAATGAAAAAAAAAAAAGACACCTTATTTTGAGCTTTAGGGGTTCGAAAATGGCCAAAAACGCATTTTTTACGAATTTTGTGAACTTCAACCTTCAATAACTCCATCAATTTTTAATGTTTTTAAACATTTAAAGTGTTAAATTGAAGGTCTTTTCAAGAGGTTTCCAACGCCGTTTGCCGATTGTAAAAATATTGAAAATTCGTGATGTTATGGAAGGATGAAAAGTTGAAAAAAGTCAAAAAAACGCCCGTTGTTTTTAAGGTTATGTAGCAAAGCCCTTTCCATAAATCCAAATGTGCTAATGATTTCTAAAAATTTTAGTTCAAAACAAAGAAAACGACGTATTGTGAGTTCATTTTGGTGCAATATTGGATTAATGAGGAGTATTCGAAAACTAGCGAAAAACAGCCAAAAAAGGGCCCATTTTTGGACTTTATATGGCCATTTCTCGGCATCTATTGGTTCTAGAAGGCTGAAATTTGGCATGGGTTCCTAAGTTTCATAGTACAAAAAGATGCCATGGTCAATGGAAAATTCTGGAGATCCACTGCAAACACTTTTTAGAAAAAGTATTAGAATGGCTCATATATATACAATCTTTGCAGTTACTCACTTTATTATTCATTACATATAAATAAAGAAATTCATATGGAAATATAAGTTTGAATTTATAAACGTAACTCAATTAACGATTGTATCATCTGTCCTGTGGGCACTTACTCTATAATATACATACATACACACACTTATACTCCCTAGTAACGTATGGGTACACACCCAGGGGGGTTGCTCTAGAAAATTGCACAACTCTGTATCACAGAGACAGAAGATATGAAATCAATGTGCTGAACAAAGATAGCATATATCGATATACTAAGTTTATCGCTTCGGAGCAACCCCCCAGTAGTACGCGTGTAAGTACATTCACACTAGTAAACATATATAAGTGCCACACGCAACTAGCGGTGCGCAGAACTAGCGCCGAATCGTGTGCTCTGGTCGCAGTGTACAAAGTCCGTCACTGTGTTTGCAACCTTTAGAAAGATAAGTTTTCTATCTTCTGATTCCAAGGTGACTGTATCGCTTATTGAATAAACCAAGCCTACAAACCTATTTTCTAGTGGTTCTTATTTCTACCTCGACTACCATCTCCGAGCACGAAGAATCCGAAGTTCTATTTCTTATCATGATAGAGACGAAGACAGAACGAGGTTTAAGTATAATTGTTACTTGAGTTGGGTCTATGAATTCGAGCCATAGATCCAAAATTAGGCTTGAACTCATAGTCATGTCTTGAGTATTAAGGATCACTTAAAATTAAAGTATTGTTACTTGAGCATCAGCTGTTACTTCAATTAAGTGTTAAATTGAGTGTTGTTTGAAGTAACAGTTGATGCTCAAGTAACGATACTTAAGTTTTAAGTCATACTTAATACTCAAGTTACGACTATGAATTTGAGCCTTACAGTCGATGTGTGTGCTCAAACTCAAACCTCATTCTGTTTTTGTTTCTCTCACAATGAAACCTTATTCTGTCTTTGTCTGCTTGAATTTGAGCATCCACTATAAATTCAGGCCAGTTTTCAATGAGATCACTTAGATAAACAAAAACTATGACTCGCATTTAGAAATGTAACTTGAGTATCGGTTGTTACTTCAACCTTATTCTGTCTTTTGATTTCTGTCTTATGATAAGAAAAAAAGACATTTAAATACGTTTATTGATTCGAACCTATGTATATAAGATTAGCCTAAAATAAAATATATATATATATATATATATATATATATATATATATATATATATATATATATATATATAAAATCAATCAAAAATGAAAAACAGAAAGTAAAATATAATTCCAAGCCCTCAAAATCTACTGCAACCTGATCATAACGTCAAACAACTGTAGAAATCAGATTGTTCGACACTATTTGAACGTATTATATTAAAAACCTTGATTAAACTGATATCACCATAACAAGCAGAAAAAATTACACATAAAATCGTTATTTCAGCTCTCAACTTTTAGCACGAACTATAAAAAAATCGAGAAAATATCGGTTTTTCTCGATAATTAGGGTTGCAAACTACTTTTTCTTGAAAGTAATAGCACGATTATAACGAGCAAAAAACAAATACGCAAAAAAAAAGTCATTCAAGCTCTTAACTTATAACATAACCTATAAAAAATATGAAAAAGTGCAAAAAAGTTGATTTTTTGCAAAAAATAAGGGTCAAATGCCTTTTATCCTTAAAACTAATAGTACCGTCGTAAAGAGGGGAATAAAATACACCAAATATCTTTGTTTGGATTCTTAGATTGTAACATAACCTATAGGAAATACGAAAAAAGTGCAAAAATATCGGTTTTCTGAGAAAATCAGGGTGGCGCACCATTTTTTTTTTTTAGCTAATATAACTATCGTTAATAAGGGGTAAAAATGTATTTAAAAAATCAATTTCAAATCTGGCACCTTAATAGCGAGGGTGTGAAAATAACGATTTAAATCCTAAATATCAATTTTAAGGTTGATATTTAAGGTTATGTAATCTGCAAAAATTTTTGGTTAATTGCCATACAATAACCTACCCTTATATATTTTTGCAAGAGTCTTCCATGTAAAGGGACGTCAAAATAAAATAAAGTCGAAAAAACACTTATTCTGACTTTACTGCGCATGCGCAAGGGTTAGGGGGTTGAAAATTGGTGTGTTGGAGTTTTTTTTCAACCTCCATCAAATGGTACATGAGCCATGAGGATTCTAAGAGGGGGCAATTTCACTATGGTAACCCGCCTATAGCCTTTCTGTTTCTTTTACCATGAGGTAAAATGATATAATTTACCATGGTTATCCATGTTTCTGCATTATGGTTGTCGTTACATTGAGTAGAAGATTCTTTTCTTTGCTAACTTAATCTGTTCTGTCCATAGCCTCGTTGTGAATACCCCCTTGAATTTGATCGAGGAGATGCTCGTTGAAATCCTCGTTGATCACGACCTCCGTTGTAATAGGCTCCTCTACCTTGACTGGTATGCGTTCCTCTGCCTTGGTTGAATTGTGGTGTTCTCCAACAATCTTTCTTGTTGTGGCCTTCTTTCCCACAATTAAAACATTGTCCTTTTGTGTTTATGCTAAAAGTGCTGACATTTCTTTTACTTTCACTTTTAGGTCTTGTCATATTTTTTTCTTGAATTTTAGACTTTACGTATTCTACTGTCCTTTGCTCTTCTGGTATGACATCTATAAAGTCACCAATAAAGCTGTAACCGGGTGGCAGCGCTTTTATTATATATCTTATCTTTTCTTGTTCATTTAAAGTTCCACCAGCTGCTTTAAACTTATTACAGGCTTGTTCAAAATCTACAAAAAAGTTTTCAACTTTGTCCTAATTCTTCTATTTTACATCTTCTAATTTACTTCTACATATTATTTGTAGAGCTGTAGATTTTGTAGAATACATACTGTCTAGCTTTTTTAACATTTAAAATGTTGTATTGCATTCTCTTATATACTCTAATTGTTTATCTGATATCAAGCTTATCGGTATATTTTTTGCCTTTAAATCTGCTTTTTTCCAAGCATCTTGATTATCTGCTGCATTTAATTCTCTTGTTGCTTGCTCTTTACACTCTTTATATTCTAAAATATTCAATAATCTGAATTCCCAGCTTAAATAATTGCATCCATCAAAAATGGGAATATAAACATCATCAATTTTCACTTGTTTAGCCATTTCTCTTTCTTTTTCTAATTTTATATTTTTATCAATTTCTTTTACTGCACTTAACACTTTTTTCAGTTCTTTGAGGAAAACTTTTCTTAAACGATTCTTTTCTTCTTTATTGAGCACTGTATATTCAGCTTTTGTCTGTTTCAAATTTAATCTTTCTTTAATTTTCTTATTAAATTCACTTTTTAATTTTCTTAGTGAATTGGCGTTTTCAATCTTTTTATTCTGTCACTTTTTCAATTTTCTCGTACAGTCTATTTATTCAAAATTATTATTCACTAATCTTCTTCTTATAATTTATTATTTTTACCTTTTTTTCGCTTGTTTTCTTTTTCTTTCCTTTTATCTTTCAAACACGTGCTCTGATTTAACCTCTAAATAATTTTCTTCTAACCTGACTTTTTGTGACCACGTGGCTTTAATTTTTTAATCCGTTGTCATCGAACGTATTTTCGGCTTAATTTTTTTCTGTTTTCTTCCTCTTGATTAATAATAATTTTTCCTTTTCACTTTTCTATATATTTTTCACTTTACTTTTGCCTTTCAGTTATCTTTTTTGATTTAAATAATCTACCACTATTTTGCTTCACTAACCACGTTTTTTTAATGTTAGGCATATTGTGATTAAATTTTACACGTATCTTATTTATTTTTATAATAATAATTTTTTGTTTTCTATCTAATTTCTCTATTTTGGTTTCTAATGATTCTATATTTGTTTCATTTTTTTATATTAATACGTATGAAAAATCTATATTTTTAGCTTGTGTTTTAAGTACTTCTTTGACTGTATAATATTTGTAACTTTGCTTCTGTCTTTCTTATTAATTTTTGATAACGCTTATTGTAATTATTTGTTTTTATTGTAAATTCTAAAATGAAATCACTTTCATTTCTCTCATTTATTTTGTTTTATTTAATAATGTAGAGTTTAGTGGAGTAGTGGCTAAGGCGCGTGACTCGTATTCCCGTTGGCGCGGGATCGATTCCCCGTCTGGTCGCTTTTTCGCTGTCTCTGCCGTGGGTATACACCACGTTAAATAATACGTCACTGAAGAGTGGCGTAGTCCGACACCACAAGGAAAAAATGTCAAAATTTAATGTGTGCTTAGTGGGCCTACATACCACTTTAAAAATTTGTTCAATTCTTAAATGGAGCTTGCTCCGTAGATAATTAAAAGAAAAAAAAAAGAAGCAAATTTACTTTTATAATCTCTTTACTTTAAACTCTGGATTTTTCTATTATTTATTGTATCTACTGAATTTACTAATGATTTCGTATTTTCTAATTATTTAATTCATAACTTTGATAGAAAAAAGCCTGGATTCACGGTGTCATTATCGTGTATTTTATGGTTTGCAACCATATCATGGCCACAAACCCAGTCTTATTTCGACGGAATATGGCCAGCTCATGGACTTGACAAAAAATACAAATTCATAATTTTGAATAGATAAGTGAAATTTTGGAAATTATAATTTAGAATTATTAGAAAATGATTCATTTTAATTAATTATCATCATATATTATTTATTTTTATAAATCGTTTATTTTATAACTTATTTTTCATTAACTATTTGTTATAAACTATTTATTTTCATAATTAACAATAACATATTTAAGTTTTATTCATAAAGTTATAGTTAATCTTCTGACATTATTTACAACTAATAACAATTACTTGCTAGTATATCACTCAAATAGACAAAGGTTATAATGAACAATACAAACTTTATAGGTTATAATTTATGTCAAAAATTAATTTTGTATTAATATAAATTAATGAGATATTAGTATTATTTAAAATTAATTGTAGTCACACTCATATAAAATATCAATGAATTAAGAACTTAAGGTATCAGGCTCAAATTTAAGCCTGAAATAAAAATTAAATTTAAATGTCATAATAATTTTTTTTTAATAATATCATTTAAAAAAAGTTCTTTTACCTTAGATACATAAAATACAAGACTTTGGCCCATGAATAATTTTAAGTAATCTCATAAAATGATTGAAATCCTTTCCTTTATTCGAACACTTGATTTTGGTGGTCACTGCAAGCTTTCTCAGCCAATTTTGAACGAATGGACTTCAAAATTTCCAGAGATCTTTAATTTATATATATTCACAAAATAACACTTTGATTAAAAAAAAAAGAAAAAAAATTTAAAAGTTCGTCGAACAATTTGTTGAAAATTAACTGAGAAAGCTTACGACAACCGTCAAAATAAAAAATTCACATTTTTGACTGATCAAAAGGATTTTGAGCATCGAATGAAATATTTTAAACATATTCATAGACTTTATAAATAAGTAGAATTAGAATATTCTGTCTATTATAATATCAATACAGATCCATGTAATGTAGGTTGTATTGTGATTTCACTTTTAAAGAGTTCATTTTTGGTCTAGCGACAAATAAAATATTTAATAATACACATGTTGGACTATTCGTTTTAAAATTATGGCACTCAAAGTTCTAAAATTTTGCAAATAATTTTAAAGTGTAACATAATGTTGTAACATAATGTCAATGCAAATCAATAAGTTGTGTTCTATAACATAATATTGAGTTCTATAAAAGGATTCATCATAGACTAAATCAAATATAAAACCGCTTACCAACTTTTTTAAGCAAAATAACAGTACAATCTAAATTACTACTAAATATACAAAGTATCGAAGCTTTCAGAACAATGAGTTTAAAAAAAATAATCTAACACATATCACGAAACATTTTATTTAACATAAACTAAAAATGAAGTCACCAAGCTTTTCAACTAACTAACAAAACTTAAGAACCACATTAGCGCGTCTATTTTCAAAGTTAATGGTTAGATTAAGATGTCGAATATAAAGTCGTATTAAAAAATTAGGTTATGATAGAAAAAATTTATTTTTTAATTAAAATCTAAAGAATAGTGAATTAAAAAATAATAAAGAAGAATAGAAAAAGTTCACAATTGAAGTTAAGAAGGGGCCGAACTATCTGTCTTTGTCTAATAGCGTTTTTCATCATTTATGTAAACACTATCCGGTATAACAAGAAAAAAATAGCAGCCCCTGCTAGATATTAGTATAATTAGTAAATTTTGTCATAACAACCAAATTTTTTCACTGCGTAGTTTTTGAATAATTAGAGACCTACCAAAAAAAGGTAAGTTATATTCTAGATTGCTAGTAGGTCTCTAATTAGTCAAAAACTACGCAGTGAAAAAATTTGGTTGTTATTACAAAATTTACTAATTATACTAATATCTAGCGGGGGCTGCTATTTTTTTCTTGTTATACCAGATAGTGTTTACATAAATGATGAAAAACGCTATTAGACAAAGACAAATAGTTCGGCCCCTTCTTAAACTTGTTATACTATAAATATAAGTTTATTATAGTAGTACGCACTAATTACACATTAGAATAAGTTAATATTATGGCCAACTCATGGTGAAACTTGACAGTGTAATTACACCGTACAAATATGATCATATGTTGGTAGACACGCCATATTTTATGCTAAACTTTCTACCAGAGAAGATGTAATAATTATTCTTATATTGATTTTGCTTTATTATTAAGTGCTGTTTGTAATTTTATTTATAATTTAGCTTTCGTAAATTTTAATTATCGCATTTATGACGGTTTTCTACTACTTTGATTCTTATATAACAAAAGAAAGCATTAACGTTATGCGGCGTGTTACAATTTAATCTACTTATAATTTTTCACCCGCTCTTTCTCTTTTACAACAAGAACAATATATTTTAATCTTTATTTTTAATTTACAATTTTTTCATTTCGTGCAAAACAAAAATCTTTTATGTAATTTATATGCGGTTTAAGCTGGTGGGCGCTAAAGATGTGACGTCACCGATTTGTGTATCTCTAGGAGATGCTTCGAAACAAAAACACTTCCTTACGAAAACCCAAAATGGCTTTCGCTTTTATTCAAAGTTCAACGAGTCTTACTTCACACTAGCACAAACTTGTATTTTATTTATTATGCGTTTGAGTTACCTGTCTAAACCGTACACCATGCCTAGTAGATTTGGGTTTCTATGCTAAGCAACTCTTAAAATCCCTGGAAAAATAGTGCTTAAATTGGAGGAAGGATACAAGTCTAAGGACAGTTGTGCCTCATGTATCGCTTTTCTCGCATGACTCAAGTATCGTCGCACACTTGCAAGCGTGGTTAAAGACACAAGCCTGTGCTTCACTATCTTACACACGCACTTGCAAGGCCTGTTTTATGGGCGAATCGCCTCTTTTATCGTGGTTAAGTTTATTAGAAAGAAACACTAAACTTTCACTGAAATCAACTTAATAAAACTCACGATAAAAGTGAGTCTCTAAGCGGAGATAAACGGGTACAGAGACCACACTTTCGTTGATCTCATTCACCGTGTTTTGTCCTTGTTTAGAAATGAAATACTCGTAAACTGGTATTTTGTTATAAAAGAAAACTTTATTATTCCGCTGGCGATACAAGAGTGAGCTCACTCTAACTTCTTTGTTTCCATATAGCTGGGATGACCTCTCACCTTTCGCATTCACACTCCTTTTTTTTCTGCAAAACCTAATAATTGTAGCAAAAAATAAGAAGAGAGCCCCATCTCGTATGATAAAAAGCAATATTTTCTTTAATGAGGAAAAATTATTTTTATCGCTTCGTTTTTAAGAAAACTTTGAAAAACTGAATTGTTTATCCTAACCTCTATTTTTTAAGTTTTTGAAGGTTTTCTTCAAAATGAATCGATAAAAATAATTTTTCCTCATCAAAGAAAATATTGCTTTTTATGATACAAAATGGGGCTATCTCCTTATTTTTTCTACAATTATTAATTTTTGTAAAAAAATCAATTCTTTGATTAGAAAAGGACAGACATACTCGACTTTCTCTTAAGAGCAGGCCAGATTCGCTGTCCTTGTCTGATTGACTTTTTTGTTATTTACTCAAGTATTAATCGATGTATCTGCAAATTGGAGATTGAGCGCAATAGATATTATCATTATAGATATTTTTGCACAAGAAAAAAAAATTCTACCGTATTTTTTATAAGAAAAGTAAGGAACACAAAAATATGATAAACACTTTCACTTCAGCATTTCTTACAAAATAAAAAATTTGAATTGGCTTATTAAAGCTTATTGAATTTGTTACATAGTTTATGTTATTAGTTCTTAGTTACATATAATCTACGGCTACATACTTGACATATTATAGTTTATATATAACATACATTTATATCTTATGTTAAATACATATAAAAAAGTAAATATTTAAAAGAAAAGTATTAAACTTTTAGCAAGTGTTTCGAATGGTATCTTGTAGACTCATGTCCACAAAGAAAGTATGAATCATTAAAGGCATTTCCTCGTGTTCATGAGTCTAGAAGATATGACTGGTATCACAAGAAAAGGATTAAATATTTCGAAAATCCAACGAAATAATTATACTTTTATAATAATGATAGCATACTTTTTGGCAATCAAACGTATTTTGAAAAATAAATCAAATTAATCACAATGGCTTAATAAACGTATCACATAGTATATATAGCTAGCCTATATAACACAAGATGTGAAGGTATGTTATATATAAACTATAATATGTCAAATATGTAACCGTAGATTATATGTTGCTATGAACTAATAATAATAACTATGTAACAGATTCAATAAACTTTAAGAGTACCATAAACGAAATTTCCAATTCAAATTTTTCATTTTGTAGATTACAATATTTTTTACAACATATAATATGTAAATAATATTTATACTAATCATACTTTATTTTAGTTAGTTACCAATCATTCAAAAATTAAAAAAAATTTTTTAAAAACTAAAAAGTAAAAATAAATAAATAAATAAATAAAAAATAATTTTTAAAAAACCCTTTCATTAAAAAACAAAAAATAAAAAAATAATTCAAATGTATAAATACATTATAAATTATGTTCCTGCTTAATATTTTATTGAAATTTTATATAAAAGCGTGGAGAATATTGAAAGAACATTTAGAATTATATTCTCCACGCTTTTATATAAAATTTCAATAAAATATTAAGCAGGAACATAATTTATAATGTAATTATACATTTGATTTATTTTTTATTTTTTTATTTTTTGTTATTTAATAAAAGCGTTTTTTAAAAATTATTTTCCATTCATTTATTTATTTATTTTTACTCTTTAGTTTTTTTTTAATATTTAAAATTTATTTTTTTCTATTAATTTTTTTAACGTTAAATAAAAGCATTGTTTTAAATATTTTTTTTATTAATTTTATTTATTTATATTAGTATACAAATGTGCACGCTTATTTGTACATATTTGTAAACTTTTATATACGTAAGCGTATAGATGAGTGTTTTTTGCAAAACTCACACTCTTGTATACATTTTATTAGTAACGCCTATATGTATAAGCCTTTACTGAGAATTGAGTAGCTTTTACGAATAGCCGCGCAAAGAAGAGAGACCGATTAGTCGTGTAGCGCTGGCTATATAATATTGCTTATATATAATAAATTTTTAATTATGAAAAAATTTTCTTTTAATTACAGAATCATGTGTTGTCATGCAAAATACATATATTCTGAAAATTTCAGCCTTCTAAATCAATGGGAAGTACGTTAATTTTCAATCGCAAGATTTGGCGACATATTCAGAGGCAGTCAAGGTGAATACAAGCGTATAAAAAAAAAGAAAAATTTCTTGGTTAAAAATTATAATAATTCAGTCATTCATAAATTTTAGTGAGTACTTTGCTAGTTAAAAACTAGTGTAGCTCCTAGTTATACAAAAAATTAAATGATTTCTTTTTTTAACTCAACATTTAAAAAAAAAGTTTCCTTCCGAAGTATCGCCTTTTGCAAACGAAAAACAACGTGTATCCTTTTCTACTCCCAAAACCGAGGTGTCGCCTTTTTCAAACGAAAAACGGTGTGTATCCTTATTACGCCAGCCCGACGACATATATGTGCAAATTCAAGTTTTTAACATATTTGTATTAAACAGACGGCATTTTTAGCTCGTTCCAAAACTTAAAAAATTGATTTACTAAATTTGATTTTATAAAGAAGGAGCCAGACTACATATCTTTGAGTACAAGATGAAATTTTATTATTTTACGTACCTCTAAATGATTGTAGCGTGTTCTTCTCTTAACTTTTTACGATTCCATAAGATAGGTCTGATTGCTTTTAATAATCACATATTCTTTTTCTTTAGTGAGTTGAATTTTGTTGAAAATTGACGGAAATACAGGACCTTGAAGTTTCGAAAAATCGCAAAAATAGCACTTTCGTTCATTTTCAAGACACTGGAATCATACCTGGAAAAAAATATATTCATTTAAAACTCCCAGGATTTTTAGTTTCGCAAAGAATTAGTTATACAATGTATAATATTGCGAAAATCGACCGGGGCTTTACCCGTGTTAGTTACACATCTTAAATAATAATTTTTTAACATTTTTTGATGCAAAACTGTACCAAGTCTCTCCCTGCACGCGTTGTCATTATTAATAAACATTTTGTATAGCTTTCATCATAAATATGTATTATGGTGCTATGAAAGGCCTTTAATTCAAGCGATGGTAAAAGTTTTTAGGTGCTCTGGAACCAAAGTTGCAGCCTTTTTAACAAATTCTAATTTTCAACGTATAAAATCTGTGAGTTCTATTTTTACTTAATTTTGAGAGTTGCTCTCAAAATCGTTATATTTTTCATTGCGGAGTAAGCAGAAACTTCTGTGAAAATGTAAATAAAAAATCCTCAAACCTACCAGTGGAAATAAATAAATACACATAAATGTAAATAAATGTACTTAAGAGTAGGCCGAAGCAGTTTTAATTACCGACCAACAAGTGAAAATGTTATTTTATCACAAAGAAAATAATTATACTGTTTTCAAAAGAAATTGTTATCGAGCGCAATTTTGTATACATACATGATTATATAATAAATGTTTTTATCATAAAATTCACCATATTTTAAACGAAAAGCAAGTAACCGTACCTAGAGTTTAATAGACAGCTGTAGTATAAAATTTTTTATTTTTTAAAATTTTCTTCAATTATTTCTGGCGAGCGCAATAGAAAATGTATTTAAAATTTTAATGCATTCCATTACATATAGTAGGAGAAAATTGAACAACGGATTTTTGATTCTCGGTCGGTATTGAATCTGCTCTAGCCTGCTTTTAAGTGTCGTATTATGGTTTTATTATTAAGAATATAAAATTATTTATATTTTTTTTACATTCCATGCGCGAAGTAACACGTGCGAAAACTGAGCTTCTTACACGTTGTGTCAAAAAATACAGTTCGATACGTGTGCGAGAAAGCGATTTCTTTCTTGTGTGATCTTTTCACCCTCGTTTCGTTCGAGCGCAAACTGCTATACGAGGAAAAATCACTTTGGCACACTAGTATCGAAATACACTATAATACACTTATTATGTAACGTAGCGGATATGTATGCATTTATAACGGTGTAGTATAACGGATATGTATGCATTTCTAACGGTGTAGTATAACGGATATGTATGCATTTATAACGGTAAGTATTTGGGAAAAAATACGAAAACTAAGCGACGGTGTCTAGAATCGAACCGGGGACCACCGAATGAAAAGCGAACATGCTAATCATTAGTAACACGTCGCATCAAGTACAACGAGTGTACGTACTAGAGGTGGGACTATCCGAATAAAAATTATTCGAATAATAAATTCTTTTATTTGGAAGGTATTTGTAATTCGAATATTAATTATTTGAATGATTTATTTAAATAGTTGAAAATTATTCGAATATTATTCAATTTTTTGAATTATTTTATTACGAATAGTACTAATCGTTTATTCGAATAATTCAAATAGCTGAAAAATTCGAAAATAATCCCATGCCTATACACTATTAATATTTCTTTGCTGGTGATGAGAATCCCTTTCATTGCGTCGATAAGCCCGAATATATATCCATTACAGTAACTATTTTAATTAACTATCTTTTATACAAAGTCATGTAAAATTATTTTTTAACAATAATAAAATTAATTTGTTTGTTAATTAGGTAATTGATTACTCTTTTTATAAATAATGACTCGCTTATATAAACGATTAGACTGTTTATACGAAAAAAATAATTTTAGTATTCTTCATTTGTACTTAACCCTTTGGAACTTAATTTTTATTTATCTAAAAATTTTCTGATAACTATTTTAGGATGATAAGTATGAATTAAGCTATTTTTGTGATAAATTTTTTTCTCTTTAGTCTTCTGTCTTAATCACGGATATAATAACTTAAGCCTAGGATTAAGATAAAAAATAGGCTAGTAAAAGCTAATTCACATATTTATTTAAAAAAATTTAATTTACTTTTACAAAATTAAAAAAAAACCAAAATTATCAATATACGTTGTAATTTACATTGGGTCTGAAAGAGTTAATTATTGTTTTTTTATAATTTTTAGATAGTTTTAATTTTCCGCTCTGTAATCTGTAATTACACAATAATAAACGATAGCTGTGCTGTATGATATAACGGCTATTTTTGAAAACAGTAATAGTCCGGGAGCCAATGACCGATTTCGGTGACCAATTTCCTCTCGATTGAAAACTTGTGAACTGGTTAAGAAAATTAAATACAATGTGTATTTAACAAAAAATTGTTAAATACATAAAAAATTTAGCTTATGCTATTAATGACCCAGGTTACCCACAAAGAGTTAATTCAAATTATATAAAATACTTGACTTGATATAAAAGCATGAATTTATGTATACAGGCGCTCACAAAACTTTTAATTGTCCATGTATTTTTCTTCAAAAACTTTTAAATAGTTATTATTTAAAAATATTTAAATTCCAATTTATTAAATGGAAGTTTTTTGTAAAAATTAGATTGTTTTTAATTACATTTGAAAAATTTATAAACTTAATAACGGTAAGTATGCCAGTAAAATATTTATAAAACAATAATATTGTTGAAAATATAATAAGAATGAATCCCATATGAAAAATTTATTAAACGCTTAAGAGACTGCTGTATACCGACACAGATACCTGTTTTACCGACTCTATTTAAAATTTATTTTTCATAAAAACTAGTTACTGGAGGCAGAAATAATAATAAAACTAATAAAGAGATGGTTTCGATGCGTATAATAAATAGCAATATTTTCTCTGATGAGAATAAATTAATTTTATCGCTTTGTTTTCTTGAAAAGTTAGAATAAGTTAAGAATCGTATTTTCCAAGTTATTCCAACTTTTCTCGAAAATAAAGCGATAAAATTAATTTATCTTTATAAAAGAAAGTATCAATTTTCATTATACAAATCGAAACTATCTCTTCATTTCTGCCTTTAGCTGCTAGTTTTTAGAAAAAAAAATAATTTTGTAATCAGAAAAGGACAGAGAGATACGGCGGTCTCTTTAAAGGTAGCCTCTTTTAACAAAATAACGAAAAGCGAGAGAATGAAATTAAATAATTATAAAGTTGTTTGAAATATAAATATTGAAATAATTGTATGGTAGGTCATTGATTAAATAAACATAATAATTAACAGCGAAAATCGGATTTGCAGCTTATCGATAATGCATTTTTTCATGAATACACAGCTGTTTTACTTTATGCATTAAAATTTTTAATATGCTTTCGTTTAAAGAAATTTTATTTAAATTTAAATGTGCATTCTCAAAGAAATAAACAAAATAAATTTTTCTTTTGAAGCTAATAAAGATCACTGATATTTAAAATAAATTAATAAATTTTGAAAAGATATTATAACACAATATAGACTACTTTATTTAAGTTTTTTTTTTAATTTTATCAACACTTTTTCAAATATTATAATTTAACATTACTGCAAACATTCGTAGATTAAAAAAAAATTATTTTATTTACTCATTTATTTAATTTAAAACTATAAAAAAGTGTTCAAAAAATATAATGATTTTAGTGTTTGATAGAATTTTGACGTTTCTATATAAAGTCATTTTTAACTTTTTTAAAGATCATTTATTTTTTAACATTCTTTAATAATAAACATTTTTAATTCGTTATAAAAAAAATTAAGTTTTCATACAAATTCATCAATAAAGACTAAAATTTTCATAATAAGCATTTGTATAGCAATATTTTTATCAATTCTAATAAATTCAATATTTTTTATTTTACAGCTTTTGTGTTTACTCATAAGTTATACACTCAAAATTTTTAAATAAATAGCAATATAAGACCATAGTTCTTCGCTTTTACAATTAATTATATAATCAAACAATCATTTTTAAAACAAATTTTTGAACAAGAGTATTTTATTGACATTTTATGAGTAATTACATTTAGAGCGAACATTCCTGAATTGAAAAAAATTTTTTTTCGATAATTTGGATAATTGGGTTATTTTATCTCGATTGGAAATTCGTCAGATGATTATTAACACAATAGATAAAGTGGTAAACTCTCGACTAATAATATGCTGGTAGAAAACTCATCCATCAGTGTATTTAAATAGCCGATCGACGCTCACGTCTGGCTCTTGCGATACACCTTCCACTGCATCAGCTGAAGATCTTTTCCCCGTCATACAGCCAGCTGACGTTTTTATTTATTTAAAGAATTATGTAAACTATTATCTGATAAATTTTCAAGTGAGAGGAAACCACTTGAAATAATTTTTTTTTACATGTTTATGTGTCTAACTGGCGTATAATCCACCATGTTACGCCCAGTTGGCGTTTATTTTCTATCAAAGTACAGTTTAAACTATCATTCGACAAAATTTCAATCGGGAGGAAATGACAAAATGATCTTTTTTTTACGTGTTTGGGAGGTCGTCGTGGTCTAACCCACCCATGATGCGCCAGTTGACGTTCACCAAGCTACAATGTACAGTTTTTTTTAACTAGTTGACAAGTTTTCAGCCGAAAGGAAATCATTGACCTCAATCGGTTGCTGACTCCCGGACTAGTATGTATATCTCCTTTCCATCAAAATTTCAAACTAAAACTAAGTGCTGTGCAATGTAACCTAAAGACTAAAGACTTGATAGGGGGTCGAACTATCTGTCTTTGTCTAATAGCGTTTTTCATCTTTTTTATAAACACCATCCGTTCTAAGAAGAAAAAAATAGCAGCCCCCTCTAGATAAATGTATAATAAATAAATTTTATAATAATAAGAAAATGGTTTTATCGAGTAGTTTTTGAATAATATGAGACCTACTAACAACCTAGAATATAACCTATCTTTTTTGGTAGGATTCATATTATTCAAAGATTACGTGGTAAAACAATTAGGTTGTTATTACAAAATTTACTTATTATACTAATATCCAGCGAGGGCTGCTATTTTTTTCTTGTTAGATCGGATGGTGTTTATAAGGAAGATGAAAAACGCTATTAGACAAAGGCAGATAATACGGTCCTCTCTTAATAGAAAAAACAGTTTACTCTATAAATAATAAATTTTGTATGAATAGAATATGCAACACATGTTCCACTGAATTGAAAAAAAGAGATTTTTTAATTATTAAAGGATCATATTAAACTGATTGAGGCCATGGGCAACATTACTTATAGCTATTGATACTTATCCAAGTAAAAAATACTTAAGAAGGAAGTGCATCTAACAAAAGTGTTTTAGAGCTACTTATACCTTTTAAAATTTTATTGAAAAAATTATCGAAAGGTGTATGGGATCTGACGGCGCATCATTTCATCGTTGAAAACCAGAAGAATTTTTTAAGTGACTCCAAAAAGGAATTAAATCTAGATACTTGTATAATAATGTTATACTTTGTTAGGAAATATGCTTTTGTTGCACAGGATGCCACCTTAAGTTTTTATTTTAATAATACGACTGCAACGGTTCATCCAATAGTTATGTACTAAAAAAATTAAATGACATTTGAATTGAAAGTGCAAAGTTTTTGTGTGATTTCAAATACTTTAAAGCAAACTGCTAGCATAGTCAATATTTTTTTAGAACAAGTATTTAATTTAATCAAAAAAAATTTTTTCTCTCATACACAAAATTATTTAGTTCTCTGATGGATGTCTAACTCATTATAAAAATGAGTAAGTATATACTATAATGTATTTAAGGTGATGTACTAAGTTATTTGGTTTATGCATAGTTACCGACATTGCAGTTTCTCAAATAATCATCCTTCATTAAAAAAATTTCTGAAATATTTCTATATCAAAACAGACAATAAACTCCCCTTCTTAAAGATTTTCTTTTAGCTTGTTCACATACTGTGACTGTTTCTTAGCGAAAAAATCATGAATCTTCAATTTTATTCATTTTTCGCCCAGCGTGTTGAGAAGGTCATAAACGTTCTCAAATTTTAAAGTTATCGTAAACCGATCTGATTAAAACCACGATTCAAATTGAATTTCAAAAATATTATTTTTATCAATAATTTCAAGCAAATGTTCTCGTATTATGGAAGTATTAGGGCATTTTAGACAGTCACCTAAGAAACACTCATCATGTGCATTTTTACAGAAGATTGCCTGAATACAGTCATGATAATTCGTAAGAGGTAGTTTACTATTTTCTGTTACGCACTCTAGCTCAGCAGCTTTTAGCATAAGCTTAACGTTTTCGTTGCTTCCAGCTGAAACACAGTATACTAATCTCAATTATATTAATTTTGTTAACCCAATTTTAACGTGTTCGTATTCTTTTTTGAATAAATAATAAATTTCGTTTAAATTGCTAAGAAGTAACTTAACTTTTCTCGTTTGCCGTTGTCCTGCTTTACGGATATGCAATCTTTTAAGCCTGGCATAATTCGATTTATGTCATCCTTTTCATAAAAACTTTTAACTAAATTCGTAGTTTCCAACGAAAGTACTTTGCCACGTTTTTTTCAGGGATTGAGAAAACTCCCTTTTCAGCTACTAATTCTTTTGCTTCTCGAGCTTACCATTCAGCGCAACCTAACTCTCTGATCAAGTCATTACGAGACCAAAAATCGGGAGCAAGAGTGAGTAGTTGAATTCTATCTTGCTTCGATATTGTATTAGAAAATTTTCTTTTTATTTGTTAGAGAACTGTTACGCCTGCTTTATGATATTCATCACAACAATTTACATTAGCTTTCCTTGTATTCGAAACAGGTAAATCTGTTTTACGTTCGAATTTTTTTCTCTCCCAAGTGATAAAAATACCTTCCAATATGTATATGAAGATAAAATTTATCTCATAGAATGCTCGAAAATATATTTTTCCTCGCTACAGCGTATTTAGTGTTGGGTGTAAAAATGAAAATGAAAAAATTGAAAATGAACCTCAATTTTCAAATTGCCATAGTAGGTAAGCAATGAGAGTTCTAGCTCCCCCCACCACCACTCCCTCGACTCACCTGTGCGACTAGCGGACAGGTGCAAATCGTGACTCAGCACTTATTACGTCACAGCCCACCTACCACCCACAGTCACCCACTACCCGATGATGTCACCGCCCACAGCCACCCACCACTCGATGACGTCACCACCCACCACCCGATGACGTGAGCCCCCGTGTCAAAAGCAGATGCGCACGCAGCAGCCGACTCCCCGATCCCCGATCCCTGATCCTAGAGTTTAAGCTGAGAGAGAAAAGTTAAGTCACGGAAGCTTCTCCCAAAGACATCGCGAATCCCTGATCGGAAATAAAGTATCAGGTTGCATTAGCAATTGATAAATAACTTAGTCATGAGAGACCTTGGTAAAATAACTACGCAATTTCTTTATCATAAAAGAGCTTTCTACAAGTTTTATTCTCGATGTAAAATAATTTAAGCTAATATATATATATATATATATATATATATATATCATCCTATATTATATAGTTATATTAAAAATTCAGTTTCAGCCCCCCCCATCACCCCCCACTGCCCCCCACTCGTGTAATGACTCATATAACAGTTTATAACTTGCATGCATTATTATGTTAATTAATATAATGTGGTATATCTAATGAAAAACGAAATTATGTTTTTAATACTAAAATTTTATTATATAATACTTTGATATTTATACATTAATAAAATTATTAATAGATAAAAAAATTTGTTCTTTATATTATTAATTAATGAATTAAGACTTCTTGTTAAAACATTTACATGAAGAATAAGTAATTATATTTATAAAACACATGATATATCTGAAAAAACAAATAATAATTTAATTATGATTGTTTATTTATATAAATAAACAATCGAGTTTCCACACCACCTTACATTTCAAACTAGTTATTATGATGAATTGCATTCATATATTTAATTTAATTGGAAATGATGTTGAAGTAAATGATATTATCGATCAACATTCAATGGATTATTGAAATAATCAAATTGAAGACCACTTAAATTATGAAGAAGAATATGAATATTATTTAGAAGGCTTAAATGATAATATTTCAGAGGATACAGAAATTTCTCAATTAAATAATATTATTAATTCATATATTGGCGGGAATGAAGAAAAAGTTGAATACAATAATTGGAATAAAGTACCAGAATATTATAAATATTACGTTAATAAAATTATAGAATATAAAATTCAAATATGTGAACCAATAACAGAATATTATATTAATCAAAATTATCAAATTTATTTTAGATATTTATTACGATTAGTTAATATTATTAAGAACATATTTGATCAAAATTTATAAAAGTAAGTAATAAAAAGTAAGTTTAATATTTCAAAATTATTTTATTTTATATATATACAAATTAAAATCATTAAAATAATATAATGATTTAATGATCTTATGAATATTAATAATAATTACATCACTTATTTTTGAATATTAAAGTAAACAAATTTTTAAATTTTAGTATAAAATATTGATATATCTTAAAAAATGTAAAAATAAGTCAAAAAGATATCAAAAAGGAATTATATCAAAATAATCCTATAAATCTTAAGACATAAATAAACATTATGATATATCAAATATAATACTAATAAAATTTTTATACCAAATAATTATTTAAAAATTTTTATATAGTTTTAAATTTATTATAATTTTGTTCATTAATATAATTTAATTAATAATAAGTTATTTTTTCATTTATATATTGTACGATATCACTATTTTTTTATTCATATTCAATACATAAAATAAATTATATTATAAATGTATAACTAATCTATGCAATATTATCTATAAAATAAAGTGGTTTTTAGGGCTCCTAGCGAGGGTTTCTACTAATCAAAAAATCTAACGTGCCGTAACGTTACCTCTATATTTCACACAATTAAAATATATTAGTTAAATTAAAATCTATATTTAAATATTGAAAAATTTATACAATTAAATTAAATATATGAATGCAATTCATCATAATAACTAGTTTGAAATGTAAGGTGGTGTGGAAACTCGTTTAGTTTATAAGGTATAAACAATCATAATTAAATTATTATTTGTTTTTCAGATATATCATGTGATTTATAAATGATTAATTTTTCTTTTATTGGTAAAATATATGTAAGATATGCAATGGGGGTTGGCGAGCAGAGCGAGCAGGGGGGTACCCCCCTAGTATATATATATATATATATATATATATATATATATATATATATACATATATATATATTTTCTTCCTAAATTCACTATGTATATATATATATATAGTAAAATTAGGAAGAAAAAAATTCTAAAATGGCGAAAATTTCTAAATTTTATTACGTATAAGATATAATAGAAAACTATTACTTCTAAAAAGGTGCAATTTTCATAAATGTGTATCTTGCGAATCCCTTTATGTATTAACGCAAAAAATTAATATCTAAAAAAAAAAATTTCAAAATGGCGGAAATTTAAAAATTTTAATACGTATATTGGTAGATCACCCATCAAACTCATTTCATTCAAGTCTTTGAAAATTTCGTCCATTTTTCGCTAGGACCAATAGTTTTCGAGATATTTCAAAATCAAAATTCTCAAATTTAAAAACTTGATATCTCGAAAACTATTGCTTCTAGAGGGGTGCAATTTTCATAAATACTTATCCCTTAGCCTTCTTTATTTATTATTACATTTTATTTTATAACGTGATTCCAAGAAATATTGTGCATAAGACCTTTGATCTTTCTAGAAATCACGTATTAAAACGTAATTCCAAAAAAATATTGCGCATTGATTTATAATCTATCTTTCTTTCATTTGAAAAGTAAACAACTACATCCGGTGATTTATAATTCCAAGAAAAAACAGTGAAATAATTCATGATTGACATTTTTAGAATTTTGACGACGCAATTCGTCACTATAAAAGGGAAGATAAACAACCCCATTACTTAGTATTGGTCTGAACTTGAAACAATTCACAATTCTCGGAGTTATAAAAGAATCATGTCAGCATACGAGTGCAAAGAGCTTGTAGATACTATGCTGCAAGCATATACTCTTCTGGCAAAAGGAGATAATAATCGAGAAGAAATTCTTACATGAATTAATTATAATATATCTACTATTGCCTTACTGAAAGGTGTTCAGAATAAATTAAAGTATTTGTTGAAATGTGGTGAAGGTGTAGTGCAAAGACGCAAGAGACGAAGTGATAGAGTGAAATAGGAGGAACTAGAAGCTGCATTTAACGAACGTATCAGATTGGGAGTGATAATTAATTTGAAAAATATAGACATTTTTCAATTTATGGATGATTCACTCCATTTATTTACAGCGCGTGTACGAAATATCTTGAGAAAAGAAAATGCTGTGAAAGTGTACGTCGTGTTAGCAGCAGAATATATTTTAACCAAACCTACTGAAGTAATAAGTGAAACTAAGTATTTCAACACAAAGGCTGAACCAATTTTACAATCAACAAATTTAAATGAATGGTTCATAGAAAATGTACGTAAGCCTATACAAGTCGATATGGACGAATTCCAAGAAAAAGATTTAGGCTGGACATTACATTCAATAATTAATATGTGTGTCCATATAAACAAGTATAACTCAATGAGAGGTAGTTCGTTCATTGAACTACCTCGTGCTATTAAAAACAAACATGCTTGCGTCAATGTTGAAAATTTCGATGATGAATGCTTCAAATGGGCCGTTCTTTCAGCACTACATCCAGTTCAAAAAAATTCAAACAGGGTCGCCACATATGAAAAATACAAAAATGAATTAGATTTCGAAGGTATACCATTTCCAGTCCAACTAAAACATATTTCAAGATTCGAAAAAAAAAATAATATTTCAATTTTGTTTATTTTGAAAAAACGCTCGGGAAAATTTCATGTTGCTCCATTACGCATAACCAAAAACAAAATGAATACGCATATTAATTTACTTCTTGTGCAAAGTTTTTATATTGACGATGATGAAGATGTGAAAAATAATCATGAGGATACACACAGCAATTTCCACTACGTTTGGATTAAAACTTTATCAAGACTCGTATCCATGCAAGTATCAAAACATAATGGTCAAAGCTATTTGTGTAACAGGTGTCTACATTACTTTCATACCAAGGCTAAACTGGATGCTCTTGAAGAAGATTGCTCGCAGATAAACACGTGTAGAGTTAACTTACCAAGTCTAAAAGAAAATATTTTAAAATTTAAAAATTTTCATTATAAATTAAGGGCACCATTTATTATTTTTGCCGATTTTGAATCACTCCCCGAAAGTATGGAATATAAAAGAATTTATCAACAACATAAAGCTTTCAGTATTGGATACTACTTCAAATGTAGCTACGATGATACACTCTCGTATTACCATAGCTACAGCGGTTCTCAACCTGCAGCATGGTTTGCAAAAGAATTAGAAACGCTTGCAGAGAACATTGAGACTGTTCACTGGGGTCCTATACTAATAGATACATTAACATGCCAGCAAGAACTTGACTACCAAAATGCAACTACTTGTCATATATGTGAAAAGTCCTTGGGAGCTGATAGAGTTCATGATCATTGTCATTTAACTGGTAAATATCAAGGTCCAGCTCACGAGAAGTGTAAGTTGAGTTATCAGGATTTACGCTGTGTTCCAGTTGTTTTTCATAATCTTACTGGTTATGACTTACATTTCCTCATAAGAGATATTGCTCAAAATTTTCCTGGACGTGTAAATCTTTAACCACTGAATAAAGAGCGCTCCGTATCGTTTACAAAACGCATTGACGGTAGTGAAATTAATTACCAATTTATAGACTCTTTTAGATTCATGCCGTCATCTCTGGATGAATTATCATCTTACTTGGAACATTAAAATATTTTACCATCTGAATTTATGAATGATGCGAAATATGGACCACTGATCGAAGAGAAATTTAATTTACTCAAGAGAAAAGGTGTTTTCCCATATGATTATTTAGACTCTGAGAAAAGGTTGACAATTTTACCGACCAAAGATAGATTTTACAGCGGATGAAGATATCGGATGAAGATTATGAACATGCTAAAAGTGTCTGGGATAAATTCAATATTTCAAATTTAGGTGATTATTCAGATCTCTACTTAAAAACTAATGTGCTACTATTAGCAGAAGTTTTTCAAAATTTCCGCTCTAGCTGTATTACTACCTATGAGTTAGATCCAGCACATTATTATACACTTCCTGGGTACACTTGGGATGCAATGCTCAAGTATACCAACATTAAATTGGAATTACTAACCGACATCGACATGATAATGTTTATTGAACGTGGTATTAGAGGAGGTATCAGTCAGTGCTGCAATCGTTATTCAAAAGCCAATAATAAATACATGGATGATGCATACAATCCAGAAGAACAATCCAAATACCTCATTTACTTCGATGTCAAAAATCTTTATGGGTGGGCTATGATACAATACCTTCCAACTCGTGGTTTCAAGTGGGTTGAAGGTGATTTTAATAAAATGAATTTTTTTATGCCTGTTGATTCACCTATCGGATACATCTTGGAAGTGGATTTGGGTTATTTTTTGTTATGATCATCACAAAGACTTACCATTCTGTCCAGTATATGAGAAACCGAAAGGTTCAACATACGAAAAGCTCATGACAACACTTCGCCCAAAGAAAAGATATGTAATACATTATAGAAATTTAAAACAAGCCCTTGACAATGGATTACAGTTAAAGAAAATTCACAGAGTAGTACAGTTTAATCAATCATAATAACTAAAAACGTATATAGATTTAAATAGTGATAAGAGAAAAGAAGCTAAGAATGAATTTGAAAAAAATCTGTATAAGCTCATGAATAACGCAGTATTTGGAAAAACCATGGGGAATGTTAGAAATAGAGTTGATGTCAGACTGGTAACCAAATGGGATGGACGCTATGGTACTGAAGCTCTCATCGCTCAACCAAATTTTCATAGTCAAACTATTCTGGATAAAAATCTTGTTGCTATACAATTAGGGAAAACTGAAGTTTACATGAATAAACCTATATATATTGGATTATGTATACTAGATTTATCTAAGACATTAGTATATGATTTTCACTATAGTTATATGAAGAAAGAATTTGAAGATTTATGTAAGCTGCTTGAAATGTTTTAGCAAGATAAATAATCAACTCATGTAATTCATGGATGTTTGTATCAACTTTTTTCATTTTTGCATCATATTCATCAATTAATTCTTGAATGATCATATCAAAATTTTGTTCAATTTTCTCATCACATTCATCCCTTGACTCTTGTATTTCTAATTCTAATGCATCAAGGTTTTCTCTTAAGTCTCCAGTGACTCCGTATATGCTTCGAATTTCAGATGCAATCATACTTTGAAAAGTTTGTAAATTAACTGCATCATTCGATTGCTGAGGAATGCCAACATTACATAACCTCTTATTTTCAATATCATACTGTCCATCTTCTGTAATTTTATATCTAACACCTGGAGGACCATGTTAGCCACCAGCTTGCTGTAATTGTCGTCCGAATACGTCAACACTCATCATGCAACTGACTAAGGAAACAGCAATACTTTTCAATATATAATATTGGCTTCACGTAGCTCTTCCATTATTGAATGAATCTCATTGGTATAACTATGATTTCCAGCTTCTGTCTCTGCCACTAATAGCCGTAAGTGATCAACCAGTTCATTAGGGTCATCCCAGTACACGTAATCCATTTGTGTACCTTTTCGAGCAATTTTGTAGCGTGGTAAGAGACCCCTTCCACTAGACGATTTCCTCTTTCGAGCTGGAGATTTATAAAAAAATTGAGCAATATAATTTTTAAATTTGTTACTATTTAGTTTGTGAAGTGACCCATCAGCATGGTAATTTTATTTATATGCATTCGTTATTTCAACAATTTTTCGATAATTTCTCAAATCATCTTCCGTAATAAGTTTTTCATCTGGTTGTATTCAAAACAGTGATTCTAGTAAGCCTACAGTTTTTGGATGTTGTGTGTCAAGTACAACCACATGATCCTTACTGAAATTTATTGGTGAATCACTAATCATCATCATCCTACCCACTTTACGAACTCCATAGATATTATCTAGATATGATTTTTAATTTTTCTGAAACATCCAAAAATATTTATTGGTAAGCGAATCCATTTCGTTTCTACCATCGTCATCGTCGTCGTCAGTTTCACTTTCTGCAGCTGTCTCAAAACTTGTATGAGCTGGCAGTATTGTATCATCAACATTTTCATTTATAATTTGCTTATCATCGGAAATGTATCCATCTTCAGAGGGGTGCTCATTCTCAAAAACATGTTCATTTTCGGTAAGAGTATGCTCAACTTCATCTTGCAATCTGAAATTTTTTTTATTTATTTCAGAAATGTTTACAAGTTTTTCAAGTGGATCAACAACAGGTTTGAATGTTTCACTGAAAGCTTTTTCGAAATCAGCTTTATCCTGTTTCAATAGCTTATGTTTACGTTTAATTGCTTCTCTAGATTTTACAATCTGATGGAGAATATTTTTTTCACGTTGAAAATTCGCCATGTTGACTGCCCAACGTTCTACAATGTACTACTTGATTTACACTCCATTTTCTATATTTATGACAAAACAGTCAAAACCTTTCCTATAACGACCAGCATTTAGCTCATGTTCTTTGTCAATTGTGGGGAATGCATATTTACAATTTCCCCAACATGACAAACACAAATCCTTAAATTGTGTATATGACATATCAGGATTCACATGATCATTGTATGTGTGCTAGAGATTCATATCATCTCATCTAAATATTACCAGTAAATTCACATTGTTTCGAATTAAATGTTTAGGTAGATGAGCATATGACTAAAATAGATAGAAACAATCTACATTTTTTTGTCTACCCATACAGAAAAATGCTCTTATATTATCTTGCTTTTCACAAGCCACATCATCGAACACCATTATGGAATTTGGAAGAACATCTCGGGGAGCTACTACGGCTTCGTGCTCACTAAATGTAAAATATTGTATACCCTTTATCGGCTTCAGCAGTTCCTCGAGAAACTTGTACTTTGGCTAATAAAGCGATTTTAAATATACGTAAACGTTTTCGAATTTCAATCCATTTACATGTGTTATAAGAGTAAGCAATGTATTAGTTTTACCACAGCCTGAAGGACCACAAAACACAGCACGCATACTATTGGGTAATAATTCTCCATGACATTTCTGCGACGTTTGTTGCTGTGTAATAGTATCAAAATTCGACACTGGTAATTTGACACTTTGTGGTTGGAAATCCATGTTCACTGTTTACTTTTTTACAGCTGACTGATCGCAATACTATAAATAAATCATTTATATAGATGTGAGCTCAGTACTCAATCAACCATGAAGGTGTAAGGATCATTATTGTGTACAGTAAAAAGAATCATGATTGTATACAAGCGAAAAAGTGGGTATGGTCTTATGAACACCCTCATCAATAAGCTTTCATTTGAACTTCATATACCGGGCTATCAGTACTGTGGACCTGGGACCAAACTAGCAAAACGTCTCGCTTGTGGTGATTCTGGAATCAATCCACTCGATGCAGCCTGCAAAGAGCACGATATTGCTTACTCACAAAATCGAGGGAACATTGAGGCAAGGAATGCTGCAGATCGAGTATTAGCAGAAAAAGCTTGGCAATGAGCTAAGGCTAAAGATTCAGGTATTGGTGAGAAGGCTGATGCCTACGCTATTACAAAAGCCATGAAAGTAAAATCAAAATTTGGAATTGGTTTAAAGAATGAGAAGAAGAAGAAGAAGAAGAAGAAGAAGAAGAAAAAAAGCACGCATGACTCTATCAAGAGAGGTTAAAGCTACCTCTAAGTCTTTGATACCAAATACCGATACTAGTAAAGTCATTCGTACAGCTTTGAAAGGTGCTCGTATAGCCAATAAAAAAGCTGGTGGTAAAAAGAATATTCGAATTCCACGCGTTCTACCAGTTCCATCAAAAGTTGGCGGATTTTTACCATTTTTAATACCACTCTTTGCTGGTTTGAGTGCTACGGGAGCATTAGCAGATGGTGCTGCTGGTATAGTAAAAGCTGTTAATAATGCTAGGGCCGCGAAACGACAACTTGATGAAAGTCAACGTCATAATAAAACAATGGAAGCTATTGCTCTTGACAAAGGTCTTTATTTGAGACCACACAAAAAAGGCTATGGTATTCATTTGAAGCCATACAAAGGGAGACATATAAGTAAAAAAAAAAAAAACTTTGATGTAAAACTACCTAAAAAGGCTCTGACTGATGTTGATTTAATGAAATACGCTAGAATCTTAAAAATTCCGTATTTCCGTGGAGTTTTTATGCGAAACGCACTGCCAACTGGTGGACCATATTACCGGAAATCGGCAATAATTAGCCTGGATGATGAGAGTGGACCAGGCTCACATTGGGTAGCTTACCGCAAACGTGGCAATGATGTTGTATATTTTGATAGCTTTGGAGACTTACAACCACCCTTAGATCTTATGCAATACCTCAAAGTTAAGAACATTAAATATAATTATGAGAGATATCAAAATTATGAAACTTGTTTGAAATTTCTGTGTAAAAGCTTATAAAACAAGTGTACATTGGTTAATTAAAGTCAGTAGCGTCTGGGCAGTCATGGAACATTCATTGACTCTGAGTTTATCAGGAACGTCATCGATACTGGAAGCTCAATATTTTCCACCAATTGAACTTTCACAGAATAAAAATTACGTTCTCGGATTAGTAGAACTTTTAACTTTCAACTCAGTACCCAACATTGATTCAAGAAACAACAAGTTTTATGTCGGTGAGGAAGTAATCACTTTACCGACTAGGAGTTATGAAATTGAAGATATTGAAAACTATTTGCAAGAAATTCTTCTACCAAAGGGGATTGTTCTTAGCATTAAACCAAATAATAGCACTCTTTGTAGTAGAATAAAGTGTAGTCACACGATTGATTCTCAACCACAAGACTCCATTGGCAAACTGTTGGGTTTCACTCGACGCTTTCTAGCTGCAAACGCAGTTCACCATTTAGATTCACCTGTAGCTATTCTAAAGGTGAACGATTTACGCGTTGAATGTAATATTACTGCTGGCGCATACATAAACGAACACAAAGTACACACTATACACGAATTTTTTTCCAGCTGTACCTCCAGTCTATAAAATCATTGGAATCAATCACCAGCAATCGTATTGATTATATACAGCTACGTATTGTGGATCAAGACGGAGATTAGACTACACATTAAACTCACATCATAAAATGGGTATTGTGTATAACGTGAAAGTTGGTCGAGGTTATATAAACAGTACACCATGTCAGCGTGTAGTCAATCGTCAGCGAGTTCTCAAAGCATTAACACGTCAAAACATCTAGTTTCTCAAAAGTCTCGGTCTAAGAGTCATTCCTGGAAAAAAGAAATTTTCACATTCTTTTGCTGTGTTCAGAAAAATGGCAGAAATACTAAGCATACAGTAACCTGTAACTTTCGATGAATCCGTGGTACATTATGAGATTCATGCTTATCAACCATATACTCCATCAGCGTATAACAATAGCGATGAGATTCGCATATCAATACAACATCAAGATCTTTGTCTTCTACCATCTCGCAGCTCGTTACACGTTTGTGGAAGACTGCTTAAAGCTGACAATACTGTTGTCACAAATACAAAACTAGTTAATAACGCCATCTGTCATCTCTTTGAAGAGATTCGTTATGAAATAAATGCCATTGAAATCGACCGATGCAAGAATGTGGGATTGACAAGTATTATGAAAGGTTTGCTGTCTTTCAATCCTAGTCAGAGCTATCATTTAGAGAATGCTGGTTGGCTTGATATTGGCAAAACTCAACAGGTTACAAATAATGAGGGTTTCTTCGATGTATCAATACCACTGACTAGGAGAGTATCACATCTCCGGATCATGGATTTTACTCACACTTTGTGATAAGTTTCTAAATGTCAAAATATGAAAAAATATAGAATTTTAGACACCAACGCTCAATATTTCCCTAGTTATAAACAATTAAAGAAAATCACTAAAAAAGTTACTAGATTTTTAAACGCATATAGTTTTTTAGAATTGATAGCTAGAAGCTTAAAACTTTTTTTCAATGAAAGCTGAGCTCAAATCCTCTCGATTTCGTAGTTATAACATGTCAAAATATTATTTTTTCCCAAAGTTATAGCGTGATAAACATTAGACCCAATTTCAGCTTTTGTTATTAATTAATGTTAAAAAAAAAAAAATCAGGTCCAATGCTTATCACGCTATAACTTTAGGACAAAATAATATTTTGACATGCTATAACTACTATTTCGAGAGGATTTGAGCTCAGCTTTCATTGAAAAAAAGTTTTAAGCTTTTAGCTATCAATTCTAAAGAACTATATGCGTTTATCTAGTAACTTATTTAGTGATTTTCTTTAATTGCCTATAACTAGGGAAATATTGAGCGTTGGTGTCTGAAATTCTATATCTTTTCATATTTTGACATTTGGAAACTTATCACAAAGTTTGAGTAAAATCCGTGATCCGGAGATGCGATACTCTCCTTGTGAGTATGATTTTAGGCTTTGCCGAAGACTATCGTAAAATTGTAGTCAACACTAAGCATGAACTCATTCTCACTAGATCGAGAAACGATGTAAATTCTGTTATACAAACATTGCCAACTGGTCAACAAAATCTCGAGAATTTCAAGATTGAATTGATTAATAGAGTGGTTAAGGGGATGTAAAATGGACACTACACCTGTACTCATAAATATTCACTATCTTTACATTTTATAGCAAAATTTTCAATAAAAAAAATGCGTTAAGTTGTAGTATGTACCATTAAGATTATTCAGTTTAATTTTTAAATGGATTCATTTATTAGTTATTGAGAATTTTGGGTTCCAAAATTATTTATTAAAATTTTTCAATTTTGTACAGGTATTCAAATATCTTAAAAGTTAATGAATGAATTTATTTGAAAACTTATCAAAATAATCATCATAGTACATACTACAAGCTAATGCATTTCTTTTCTGGAAATTCAGCAATAAAATAGAAAGGAAGCTAATATCTATAAGTACAGGTGTAGTGTCCGTTTTACATCTCCTCAATGCCTTATGTAAATGTATCAGACAAGTTCAAGATACAGTAACTCAAGTATTTGGAGAAAGATAAACCTATTGCTATAAGTTTTTGCTCATGTGAGCTATATGAGTATCCGCTGCTCCCCAGCACCACAAAGCACGTTTGGTCTGTAAAAACATCAAATCAGCTGGAGAAACCACGTTTCGTCATTATAGGTTTTCAGACCAATCGTAAAGGACAGAGAGAAGCTAATGCTAGTTGGTTTGACCATTGCAATATAAGCAACGTCCAACTCTTTCTCAATTCTCAGTATTATCCTTATGGAAATTAAAATCTTGATGTTGCACATAACCAATACGCTCTACAATATGATATGTATATTAATTTTCAAATGGCATACTGCAATAAAGAAGCAGAACCCTTGCTCAAAAAGAATGAATTCTTAACTCACGCTCCTCTCATCGTCATAGATTGCTCCAAACAGAATGAGTCATTGAAGCAGGCTCCAGTGGACGTACGTCTTGAATTTGAGATTAAAAAAGACTTTCCAGCTGGAACTTCAGCCTACTGTTTGATATTACATAATCGTACTGTTGAATATAATCTCATAAGTAGGGATGTTAAAAAACTTATCTAGAGGTGGGGAGATCAGTATAAATTAAGAGGTGAAGCTGCAGCAGTCAGTCACAATGGAGTACGTATTAGATGTACAAGGTTTTAAGCAGCCAATCAACGATTTTGTGGTGAAAGAATTGGCAATAATTCTACTCCGTGATAATTCTAGAACATTGGTATTCATGTTTAAACCGTCACAACCTTGGTATAGACTTTCTGCTGAGTATAAATGTACGAACTTGTGGTTAGAGCGAAATCATCACGGATTATCTTGGAGTTCAGGTGAATTGGCATACGAAGGACTCGAGAATGTTCTACGAGAAATATTGAGTGATGCGCAAATTGTATACGTCAAGGGTAGTGAGAAAAAACAGTGGCTCGAAAAGTTTGGCTTTTACGTGTGTGATCTCGAAACTCTTGGTTTTCTATCATAACAAATACTGAATTATAATATATTGGAAAAGTTATGTCCACATCACAAGTTTTCATTCAAAGTGCACTGTGCTCATTGTAATGTGCTTCTGTTAAAGAAATACTATCTTGATAATACACCATCGCTTGAACGATCACTCAAAACATTCTTTCAAATGGAGCACCTGTCATTCATGAGCCCCGCTGATATAGCTTACTTACCCAAATCTTTCCTCACAACTTTAGGAGCAAAAAGTATCGAACAGGCCTGGGATAAAATTCCAGAACAATTGAAACGTGATCCTGAAATTCAGGCTTGTTTGCGTTGTCGTGAACACACAGAGGAGACTCCATTTGCACCATTGAAAAGAGATTGCCTACAGTGTGCTAAAAATACTTGAAAATGAAAGAAGTACATTTCAAGGAACAGCCTGAAATACACGTAATGTACGTGTGGAAGTATGCGAGTCAGGCGGCTCGCCATGGAGAATGAGAACAAATTGCACGTGATCATGAGCGTTTTAAGATGCGCATAGAACGACTGAAACATATTATTAATCCTGTACTCAAAAAAAATATGCTAATTATTTTAAAAAATTAATGAAAATTATATTTAATTGTGCGTTTTTATTTCTCGACCCTCATCTCATTTAAATAATAAGATATAAAGATTAATTTTTTAAATAATACTTAACAGTCTTCTTATTCAAGTCTTATGATTCCAAGAATTGTAATTTTATCCTAGAAAGATCTATTGTAGTATATTAGCTTTAATTATTTTGTATTGAAAAATAAAACTTCTAAAAAGGTCTTTTATGATAAAGAAATTGCGCAGTTATTTTACCTAGGTCTCTCATGACTAAGTTATTTATCAATTGCTTACACCAATCACCGGATGTAACTGTTTAATTTTTAAATTAAAGAAACGGAACTGCACTGCGCAACATTTCTTAGGATTACATCATAAAATGAAATTTCTAGACTACATACATATTTCTTCATACGTTTATCAACGTGCTAGCTTGCTATAAAGAGGGTAAAGAGTATGTTCTAGATCAGTTTACTGGAAGCAACACTTAGAGAAACAACTCTGATTCTATGATATTAAATAAATAAAAAATTATTAAAAATACAGCACTAAGGTACATATTGAGAATTACTTATTTATTTTCTATTAAAAAAAATATATATATATATATATATATATATATATCATCATATTCCAGATGGATCTTGAAAAGTTGAATAAAATTTCGCAAAATAAATTCCAATTAACATAAAAAATAATTGATATAAAGGATAATACCATACATTTGATCACCCGACTAAAAAAGGTCAACACAAGATACGGTGAAAAAATTATTGTTGGTGTAGAAGACGATTTCCAAATTTTTATACCCAATCGGGTATCAAAAACTTTAATTGAAAATGAAGATTTTTTAAACGATGTTATGGATAAAGTGAATAAACGAAAATTATTGTTATTAATCAAAAATTAAAATATTGAATAAGTGCTGAGTCACAATTTGCACCTGTCTGCTAGTCGCACAGGTGAGTCGAAGGAGTGGTGGTGGGGGAGCCAGAACTCTCATTGTCTACCTACTTGCCATAGCTCTGTTAATTTTTTATCTCTTTAGACGTTCTTTTAATGAAAGTGTGCAAAATTCAGTCTAGTTTTAGATGCCGTTTTGATTTTTGCGATATGAGTTGATATCTCTGAGTTATTCATGAAAAACCAAAAAAAGCGATTTTATCAAATGCAATTTTCTCAAAAATTATATATTTTTTTAAAATTTTCATATGTTTTCATACATAAAAAATACTAATTTTAAGGATGGGTGAGAATATGCGGTTTCGCCTTATTTTTTTTAACCGATTTTTAAACGTTTTTTTTATATTTTCCATTTTAAAGCATTGATACCATGGCGCATCATGCCATTTTTTCAACTATTACGTCTTTTAACAATTTGTTTATGCTTTCATTTATTAATTAATCAAAAATCTTCAAAATAAACCCTTGATCAAATTTTTTTATCAATTAGAATCGAAGTCATAATGATTTTAAGTTTACAAAAATAGAAATTTTTTTTTGTTGATAATTAAAATTTTTCATTTAGTTTGAATTTTGCGCTCACGATTTAAATTTACTTTGTAAGGAGTGCCATATGCCACCATGAATCTGAATGGAATCAGTCATATAATCTACGGTTACATATTTGACACACTATAGTTTATACATAACATACATTTACGTCTTATATCATATAGTATCTATGTGATGTTTATTAAGCTATTGTGATGAATTTGATTTATTTTTTAAAATACGTCTGATTGCCAAAAAGTGTATTATCATTATTATAAAAATATAATTATTACGTTGGATTTTCGTAATGTTTAATCCTTTTCTTGTGTTACGAGTAATATCTTCTAGACTCATGACCACGAGAAAATGCCTTTTAATGGTTAATACTTTCTTTGTGGCCATGAGTTTAGAAAATACCACTCGAAGCACTTGTCAAAAGTTTAATACTCTTCTCTTAAATATTTACGTTTTTATATGTACTTAACATAAGATGTAAATGTATGTTATATATAAACTATAATATGTCAAATATGTAACCGTAGATTATATGTAACTAAGAACTAATAATATAAACTTTGTAACAAATTCAATAAACTTTAACCTGCAGGCGGCCGGGGTGATGCCGATCGGCGTCACGTCAATGTCGGCCCACATTGCTAGTTTATTGGGAACTTTCTGTATGGAAAGTACCATAAACGGAATTTCCAATTCAAATTTTTTATTTTGTAGATTGCAATATTTTTACAACATATGGTATGTAAATAATATTTACACTGATTATGCTCTATTTTAGTTATGTTAACAATCATTTAAAAATTCAAAAGAAAGAAAAATTTCCTCGCAAAAAATTATTTTAATTTAGTCATTCATAAATTTTAGTGAGTACTTTGCTAGTTAGAAATTAGTGTAGCTCTTAGTTATACAAAGGATTAAATAATTTCTTTTTTTAACTTAACATTTAAAAAAGTAATTTTCCTCCGACGTTTCGGCTTTTCAAAACAAAAAATGACGTGTATCCTTTTCCACGCCAAAAACCGAGGTGTCACTTTGTTCCGACAACCCGACGATATGTTGCCACACCTCCATTTGCATGGTTGAATAGTCGGTTAGTATGGCAGCACTTGTAGCCTCTGAGTCTGGCATGTTGATCGAGTTTGAAGTGACTCTTGAAGGCATAATAATGCCGGTTGTCTTTCGCATATAATTTTCTATAAGTTTTCTAAACGTTTATAATAAGCATTGAGGTTTCACTGTAATATTATCTTTTTTATTTCGTTTTTATTTTTATAGTTTTAATTCATTAATATAACGTATAATATTATTAAGTGTTATTAATTTCGGAAGTAGGGTTCGAAGAAGATTATGTTTTAATTTTTTAATAATTTTTGTAAACCTAATTTTCATTCCTTTTGTTTCCAAGAGAGGATACAGGGTTTTTAGCATTGTCGTTAAGTCAACTATGTTCGTTGTATGTTCTTTAGCAATTTCTATAGTTTGTTGACTTGAGTAGGCTTTATCGAGGAAACTTTTAGAGTTTAAAAAGCTCTGTGGGAACTTTTGAGGTTCGTCGTTTATTATGTTTTCAAGTGATAATAATTGTTCGTTTAAATCGAGAAGAGTAGATGTAGTCGCGGAGATTTTACGTTTTTTCTTGGATTTTTTAACTTTTGATGAATTTTTTTTTTGTTTATTTATCTGATGATTCTTTCTCTTCGAAGGAGACATCTGAACAGGATTTGACTTCTGACACCCCTATTACCACGTCCGTAGTGCTGCATGGTTGTGAGGATGCCATAGATTCGGTGTTTGGTCTCTTAAACGTTATAATATTAGTTTGCATATTATTATCTGTGTTTTTACAGTAGAATTAACTTGTACGTTGAATGAGTTTGTTGGGCTTTGTGAGCTATCGTTTACATTTTCGGAGTTGTAAGTTTCGTTGGCTGGTCGTACTTATGGTAAGCTAAACGATCAGGTTTTTTTGGATTGTTCAACGATTTCTTTAGATTGATAAGCCCAATATACTCACGTTGGAGCAGAAGAAGCCGAAGCCCTGTGTAACTTTACCAACTATAAGAACGATTTGTTCACTCAGTGAAGTGAGCCACAGTAAACACGTCTACTCTCTGTGAAGTCACAGAGTAAATTGCCCCCTTAAAATTTATATGTATATATTTGTTGCACGTTTATTTATAAAGTGGATGAAACCTATGTTCGTACACATATACGTGTCTGAAATGTGGTCATTCCTATAATATTTGTCGTATCTGTGACGTATTTACATTATGGAAAACCAAAAAATGTAAATGACACCCATATGAAAATATAGGTCTTGAGGCTAACTACACATAAAAAAATTGAGATATAGAGAAATATCCTTTTTTAGAAAAAGGCATTTTTCATTTGTAACAAAAAATGCAATTGCACTTTTGTTTTTTAATAAAAATAAAATAAAAAAGAAGTAGAATCGAAAGATCGTCTACCATATCACTAAATGGAAGTAGATTAATTTTTAAAGGTCAGTAAAAAGACGAAATAGAAGGGTTCAAAAAGAAAAAATTTCAATTTTCGAGAATTTTAAGTTTATAAATCACTTTTAAAAAGAGCATAAGAAACACATTTTTGAAGATATCGATAAAGAAAAAAATACGTATGTACTTATTTTAAGATTAGAATAATATAAAAAACTTCTGTAAGATAGATGCAGTCGGCCTGCATTATTTGAGATGGAACGGTCAAAAATGCACCTAAGTTTTTGCAAATTACAATATGTCGATAATTGAAGGTCCATTCAGATAAAGAGATCAAGTCAAAAATGTCAATTTTAAGATATAAGAAAAAATATATAATAATACTGACGTAAAAAATTTCGATAAAAGTTTATGAACTTTAAATATTTAATACGTAAAGCAAATTTGACAATGATTGCAGTTAATTTAACGTATAATTAAATAGTTATTGATTATTAAAAAGTTGAATCGACCCCTTATTCCGAAAATTGCTTGAATTTTTAATAAAAGAACACAAAAAATAACGTGAAAAAATACAGAAATAACTTTTTTATAATTATTAAACATTGTAAAAAATAAAAAAACATTTTGTTTAATCAGTGTATATCTATATATACTTATTTATAAAAAAAAATTTCTAATAAAAAATAATTTATGATCTGTAGATTCCATTTTTCTCATAAGAGAAAAAAAGAGTTCAGACGACTTAACGCGTTATTCCACGCAGTCCCTCAACTGAACTTATTTAAATGGTGGGAAAACACCATTTAAAATCCCCAAAAAACGCGTAGGTTGATCCTATTTCAAAAGACTAAAATTTTTGTTTTTTTTCATAACAATTTGATAAATTTTGGTTCGATCAGGAAAAATTACTGAAACTTTTTAGGCACGACCGCTCCACGGAGTGCCTTATATTTTTACCGACGCAAAAAGGGCATACCACCTTTTTAATTATATTAATATAAAATAAAATAGGTTGTATTCATTACATCAAAAACTAAAATAGGTATTTTTTCTTTTTTTTAAATTTGCCTTAATCACTGAATTAACCATGAAAAACGTGCGTTTTTTATATAAAAATCGCAATAACATAAAAACAAACAATTCTAGAAAAAAATTTTTTTAGCAAAACTTGTAGAATTTTTTAAAATACAATTTATTTATCTTGTAAGTTATTTGCACTTAATAAGTATTTTTCAAGATAAGTGCGATTTACGATTGAAAAATAGGCTTTTTGACTTAATATCTATATAAATAATTGAAAAAAAAAATTCAGCATAAAAATGTATAATACATTATTAAAAAACTTTTTAATTTAAAACACTTTTTGAAAAAAAATTTTCTTTATATTAGAATACAAAAAAAACTATTTTTTCAACACTTTTTCGCAATAACTCATTAGCAATAAATTATAATAAAAAATTTTTACAACAAAATTGCTTCATTTTTTTGAATTACAACTTTTTTACTCTTAAATTTTTTGTCTATGATAAGTTTCTCTTTAAATGATTGTTGAAAAACGTTTAAAAAATTAAATTGTCATGTCATGACAACTTTCTATTATGATAATTATTTTCATATTATTTTGAGAAAAATAATTTTTTTCTGAATTCTTGAGGTTTTTCTATTTTTTGCCCTTTATTATCTCAAAATAGAGTGACCTACAAAAGGAAAATTCATTCTGATGATTAGTTTTTTTACAAAGTTAAGTCTTCGATTCTAGAAATTCGGCCTACGCTCTGCTATACTATTATCTCTATTTTCGAAAAATTCACTATTTTTCTGAGGTTTTTCTATTTTCCGCCCTTTATTATCTCACAATAGAGTGGACTGTAAAAGGAAAATTCATTCTGATGATTAGTTATTTTACAAAGTTAATTCTTCGATTCTAGAAATTTGGCCTACGCTCTGCTATACCGGCCGGTATAGTAGAGCGTATACATGCCCTTAACTTTTGAAGCATATAAAAAATCATCAATTTTTTACGCTATTTCATTAGCGCATTTTAATTACCTATAACTTTTAAATCACTGAAGCTTTTTTAATGAAATAAAGTTTAAATCAAAGCATTTGATTTGCGCTTTATTTCATCTCTTATGTATTTTTTTGTAAGAGTCTATTCGACGAAAAGAAAAAACACGGGTTCATTTTTTTCATAAAAAAATGATATCTTGCAGTTTCAGCCGAATCTGTTTCCCGAACGTGGGGACCTCTCCTTGTTAGTGGTCAATATCTGTACTAAATTCATGCTTGTTTTATTGCAATGAGTATTTCTACCACCCTATCTATTCGAATCCCTGATTAAAAAATATTTAATTTTTCAAATTCTTTACACTTTGAAAAATTAATGCATGAACATTATCTTTTCCATGAATAATAAAATTAGTTACCTTTCTTACTAGAAAATCGAATCATCTCTATCCTTGTTCTTGTTTAAAGCTAAAAGCTGTTAATGAAATTTGGCATAATTCTCCTCCTGGTTCTAAACTTAAAAAGCATTTTATCTACAAAAAAAAATTAATGATTTATTATTCCTACTTTTACTAAGCAATAATTTAGTAATTCAAAATACATACAGGAATCTTTCTAATAGGAGGTTTAATAACATTTTTTCCAAGATTTTTTTAAAAATAAAAGATTTGTCGTAATTAAAGTTGATAAACTTTTGTCTGTTGGCACATCTTTTAAACGCACTATACAAATAAAATATACAAATTAATAATTATTAAATATTAATGATTTAAGAAACAAAAATTATTAAATCTACTCTAAAATTATTGTAATTACTAGCAAAATCAATTTTTTAAAATAATTGATACAATCAAAACAATGAATTGTTCTAAATTTTATGGTCAATTGTATAATTTATCAACAATAAATTTTAAGAACTCACTAATGTTTCGTATCTTTAACGCCAGCATATAACATAAATACAGTAGCAGATAAATACAAAATATTTTATATTTGCTAAATTTTTTTTATAGTACGATCGTTTTTCATCACAATATAAAAGGCGGTACTAATATAGGTTATGCTAGCATCAACAAGCTATTCTGACATTTTACATGAATTAATCAACATCGCATAAATATAATCATTGAGAAACCATATTTTATAAAATTTGTAAGCCAATTTTTTACATTTTATATAAGATTAATAATATCGTTTGAAATTTTAAAGTTTTATTAATGTCGAAATAAAGCCCGACGCCGAGTTTGAGTAACGCGCACGAAATGATCCAACATATAATATTTACAAAAACTTAACTTTTTAACATTTTTCAATAGCCATTGTTTAACGAAATCAAGTTGAGCTAATACTTTAGAAGAATAAAAAAACTTCAGATTTGGTCCACCATATTTTTTTGAGCTCTGAGACATCTTGGTGTTTTTTTAATTAAAAAGAGACGACAAACGGACGATCACGATGGAAAATCGCGCGCGTGTCTTCTTTATAGGCTCGTATTAACGGCATGTCGGAGCTGCAGCAATCGAGTTTTGCTTTTTTTATTTTATCGATATCTTTTTAAATTCTTAAATTTAACAAATATAATGACTTGTCCGCACTAAAGTTATATTAGTAAAATAATTTTTGTTGAAATAAAAAATCATTTGGACTTGTTATTTTTTTATGAGCTTGGATTGGAAATTAGATATCAAACTCGACAAACCTAACTTTAAAATACGATATATTGAAAGTTTTTATTATAACTTTGTATGTATAATATTTTGGTGGTTTTCTTGAGTTGTCCGCACTAGAGTTTAATCTTACAAATTTTTTTTTTATAGCAAAAAAACTCAATTAAACGCATCGTTTATTCATAAGTTAAGATTGGAAATATTATTAGAAGGCGGACAACTTCGTAATGCTCTTAATACACCCGGCGCAACTCAAGTAACGATTGCTAATCAAACCTCTTTTTGTTTTTGTCTTTTTCATAATGAGAAAAAAAGATAAATGATGCCAACCGTTACTTGAGTTTTGTTTATGAATTAAAACCTTAGCTTTTTGTATCCTTTTTTTCTTTTTTTTAAAAAGGGAACAGTCTCAACGCCGCAACACCCTATATTTCTTGTTTTCAATGTTGCGCCCTATTATTAGGTTTGTAAGCCTCTTGTCCTCGTGGAAAGCTTAGCTGATATGTAGAAGATGTCCAAAAGGAACAAGTTGCTGGGTAGGAAAACAAGAAAAGAACTCTCTTTATTACAAGTGTAGAAGTGTGCTTTATTATGTGAGGAAAACAGAAAGGATACTTATCTCACTAGAAGTCGAGAACACTCTGACTGACTTCGTGTGTCTCGCATATCACATAGCTTATATTTCCAGTGCTTACTTGCGCACCGCAGGTTGCGTGTGACGCTTACATATACGCTTACTTATACATACATACTCAAGTCTGTGTACCCACAGTACTCCCCCCTAAATAACCATCTATGGTTATTTACATAAAAAATGTATGCATATTTTTACATAATCAGTGGGTAACTTTATTTACATATGATCTCTTTTTACATACTTGCGACTGTTGATATTTTAATACTGTTACATGTTACATAATTACTCAAGCAATTACTTTTACATGCATTTATCTTTATGCGATTACTCTCGCTCATACCATTTTACATTTGTATTCCTTATGCACTTATTCTCATACATGCAGTCATTCTATTCCTACATTCCTATATGTACTTATGCGATTATTTTCACACATGCTTTGCACTTCTTTACACTCACATCTTATACTCATTACATACATAATCTAAGTTATTTACATCTTTATACTTTTATTACAGATGTATTTACATTTTTATGCCTTTAAAGGCTTCTATATACAACGCTTAGAAGTCCATTTTCGTTGTAGATTCTTGCGCCATACCTTGTCACTGCTGATAGCATTTACCTTGTTTATACACTGTTGTGCGTATGGCTCGTTAAATTCATATAGGTAGACTTCCGCCAATCTATAGTCCGCTTTTTGGATGAGATCATGCGTCTCATTGATTTTATACAATAGGCCTCTGGCCAATTCTACCAGAAAAAACATCTCGGCTTGGCTAACGGGACTCTTTAGCAATACAAATATCAGAGGAGAGCCGAATCAATTTCACCTATATATAACATAAAAAACAAACATTATTAGTATAAATGCATTAAAATATTATCTAAAATTAATCACATTTTACTTTAAAGTGAGACACTGTTGTAAAAAATCTAACTTTTTTTTACAATCATTTTCCCTATTTAACATTACATTATCTGTTTTTCTGTGTCTCAGAATATTAGGTATAAATCTCTCTCTCTTTTTATTATTTTCATTATTTTTCTCGCTACCTATTGTCTCGTGCTCTACCCATTTTACTGGTTTTTTAAATTTCTTTATTATTTGCTACTTTACCTGTCTCTTTACACGTATCCGTAATGTCTATTTGGTTTTCATTGAGCTCGTCGTATTCGTTATTACTTACTTCATTCAAAGTATACTTTGGTACTTCCTGTATCAGGTCACCTTCGTCCAATGCTCCAGTTATCTCATACTCTTCCCAATCTGTGGGTGGAGCCTCACTGTGGATCTGAGCTTCGGTTACTACGACATTTTCTTCCTCTATTATATTATTCTCGCTCAGTTCTCTGCTGCTTCTATTTGTTTGGTTACTACTCTGAGGTGTTACTTCCCTACCTAATTCGCTTTCCTCTGGCTCAATTTCATTTGCTAAAAAATAGGCTGGTCCAATCTTTCCACGTTCACGGTTTTCATGCCTAGAGATGACCTTATATGGTCCTGAATATGGTTGCACTAGAGGTGGTTTAACTGCTTTTATTTTTCCTAACACATGAGTACAATTCGCTAGATCTTTAAATACGAATGTTTTTCCTGAACAGTTGTGTATTGCAGGTACAGGTCTCACCTGCCTCGTGTATTCTCTAAATTCTGCCAAAAATAGATCTTGTTCTCTTGCATCTATCTCTCTGAACTCGTACATATCACCTAATATGGTGAGCGTTGTTCCATAAAGAAATTCTGCTGGTCTGGCTTCCGTATCTTTTCTTAAACGCGTTCTCAACCCTAATAAAACAGTCGGGAGGGTTCTGGTCCATTCCCGACCTTCCATATGACACATCAGTGCTGCCTTACGATCACGGTGCCAACGCTCCACCATGTCGTTCGCGGCTGGATGGTATGCCGTAGTACGTACTCTCTTACATCCTATCAGTTGTAACAGTGTCTAAAACATGCCGGACTCGAACTGCTTGCCTTGATCCGTAGTAATTATGACAGGTGCACCAAAACGAGACACCCACGTGTCATAGGGCACCGCCTCCGGCCACCCAATATACCTGTCTATCATGGTCACAATATATCTGTAACCTTCGCTAGGCGGCAACGGATCAACTAAGTCGACATGCACGTTGGTGAACCGACCAAATGGTTCGCTAAAAACTTATTTTCCCTAGCTACTTTCGATCGTTGGCATTCCATACATGCTCTGCACCAGGATGTTATCTGCCTGTTCATATTTGGCCATACGTACTGCTTTCTTATCATCTTACTAGTTGACCTAGCAGATGGGTGTGCTTTGCTATGAAAGAAATGACTGCTCTCAGTGCCTTCGGTATATACGGCCTGAGAGAGTCTTGTGCTATTTCGCAATAAAATGGCGTGTTTTCTACGCCATATTGCAATTTTACCAGCGTTAATTGATGTTGCGGATTATTTATTATATCCTGCAGTTGTTGATCTTCCCTTTGCTGTCTAGCTATTTCATCCAACGAGAATATTGTCGGAAATCGGAAATCATTAACTCTCGACAATGCGTCTGTTATTACGTTATTTTCTCCTAGTAAATAGCAGATATTCCACGGGTCTTTTATCCTTCTTTTTAATATCCTTTATGATAGCTACTAGATGTCTCTGTACTTTTGCGGCTCTTGGTAAGCTTTGTCTGTAAAAGTTTACCATTTCCAGAAATCGACGCATCTCGTCTTTTGTCTGCGGCTTCTTGAAGGCTTGTATCACTTCGACCTTAGATGGATCTGATTTGAATCCATTTCTGTCGATTAAATGGCCCAAGAAGATAAATTTATCGACTCCGAACTGACATTTATCTATGTTCAATTTGAGGTGGAATTTCTTTAACCTCTCTAGAACGATCTTAAGATGTTCTTGGTGCTCCTTGTCTGATGAAGTTGCAACCAAGATATCATCAACGAATGCGTACACAAAGTCCAGGTCGCCCATGGCCTGGTTTATGTATCGCTGAAATGTCTGTGCAGCATTCCGAAATCCGAATGTCATCACTAGGAACTAAAAAAGTCCGATTGGAGTCGTCACCGCTATCTTTGGTATATCCTCTAGGAATATAGGGATCTGCAAAAATGCTTTCTCCAAGTCGAGTGTGGAAAAAATAGTTTTCTCTTCTAGATTATAAGCAAAATCCTGGAGATTGGGAATAGGGTACTTATCTGGTATCGTGACTGTGTTCAACTTTCTATAGTCGCCACAGATCCTCCACTCACCATTTTTCTTGGGGACAATATGGATAGGTGTAGCCCAAGGGCTTTTTGAAAGTTGGCAAATACCTTCTTTACACCATCTCTTAAATTCCTACTTTACCGCCTGCAGCTTATCAGGTGCCAATCTGCGCTGTTTCTGCGCTACCAGCGGTCCCACTGTAGTGTTATGGTGGTACACATCTACTTTTCTTTTAATTGTTGGCTTTTCAAGCCCAAGTACTGATGGAAATTCTTTTATTATATGTGCGTACCTATTCTTCGGATCTATTAACGACACCTGCACGTGCGATACTTTCTTTGCAGTGACTGAGAATGACTCACCAGTTTTTTCTCAGATCTGGGAGCAAATGGTAGTGCTTGATGACGTCACCACCTAGTATCGTGTATGGTACGTCTACTACAGTAAACGTCCATTTGATTTTGTTTCTAAACCCGAAGTTATATCCCCATAAACTATACTATATGTATCTATTTGCGTGTTGTTTGCTGCGTACAATTTAACGGGCGTTGCTTTTTTTTACTATTCTTCTTTTTCGGAACTAATGATAATTCCGCACCCGTATCTACTAAAAATGTTTCGTCGACTACTTTATCTACGACGTGAAGGCGTATTTCTTCTGTATCCAACGAGGTTACCCCCTCTATCCGCCGGTTCGAGAATTTAAATATACTCTATCTTTATTACTACTTCGTGTTTGGCTTCCCTCTCTCCTAACGCTATTACTTTTCACTACCTCGCATGTAGGTGATTTAGACCCTTGACTTTTTCCATCTACGGTAGGTGGAGTGGACTCATATTTTTTCTCATAATTAATCCAATCGCATGGTCCTAAGCATCTATACGCGCTTTTTCCATATTCCGCGTGATAAAGACAATAATTTTTGTTGTTATTCCGATTATTAGTTCGCGAACGTCCTCTACTTCTGAATTCATTCCCTACTTCACCAAGCGTCTTCTTGATAACAGCTTTAATATGAGCCTTGATACCTACATTATCTGCATAGGGTCTATCGTTTCTTTTCTTATCTAGACTTACTATATTAACCATTTTACCGACCTCTTCCTCACACTTATTTTTGTACACTTCATCCGCGTTTATTTACAACGGTTCCTTCGTTTCTTAGATTTATTTCTCCCACCAGATGCGATTTGATACCCGGCGGAAGGTTATATTTCCATACCCTTAAGATAACCTCGCGTTCTATTTCACCGTCTGCCACATTGAGCAATTCTCTTAAATATTCCGACGGTTTTTCTCCGTGTGCCCGACATTTCTTAAATAATTTATTAAACCTTTCTTCTTGCGATTGTCCATACGTATCTATTAGGTATTTCCTCAACCCATTATATCTATTTCCCGGTTTTAATGTTTTTACTAAATACGATGTTTCGCGAACTACGTCACTATCCAAATTATTCATAAGTAATACGAACGCCACGCTCTCGTCCGTAACATTTTGCAATTCAGCCTGCATTTCAAATAAATAAAACTACGTTTCCGGGTTATGTTCCCAAAAGGGAAATTTAATTTGACGGGTTTGCACGAGGTTGTTAGGTACTATTATAATACCGTGTTGTTCACCTAACCTAAAATTCTCTGGTGCGTCATCAATATTATCTTCATTTACGCGTGTCGGTATTTGCTCATTGTTATGCACATCGTGTGCTTCTGATTTCTCTCCCGGTTTGTTTCGGTTTAATTCGAGCATCTCTATTCTCTTTATTAAAACTCCTAAGCTAGTTTCATAATCTTTTTTCATTACTAATATCTGTTTTTTTATAATAATCTTCTACTCTTTGCGTACCGCTTGCTCCTAATATGCTACTGCTATTCATCATCTCTTGATCCGCAAGAGTTCTATTATTATCAACTTGTTTTTTTGAATACACCACGTTCTCCTTTCCTTCGGCGTGCTATTTCATATATTTCCTGAGGCTTCATCCGTTCTGCCATTCAATACTACATTTGTTGGCGTGTTCGTGGTAGCCATTTTGTGATTCGAGGTCCTGCACAACATAAAGTAATCCACACTATAAATCTTAACCGACCTTGATCGATATTAATCAGTCTTATGTTGCCTAGATTGTATAAACAAATTAAATACAACACGAAATAAATAAATAAGTTAATACAACACTAAAATAGATAAATAAATAATTTACGTTATATGCATAATCAAATAAATACTCACGAAGATACAAACAAATAAATAAGTAATCGCTTACAATTACCGTTCAAGGTCAATCACTATAGGTGTACAGGGCCTACACGAAATAAAATAACAAATAAAATAACCTCAACAATTATTTACAATTAAGATTTAAAACTACCGTTTATTCGTCTCGCGTGCCTGGACAATGTGATATTTACAATGTTTAGTTATACTCGCGTCTTACTGGCATGTAAGACCTCCGCATGCCCCCTCGAGAACACCCAAGAGATACACAAATGTAATGGTTAGATGTATCCCTCAAGGTCATTTATCAGACCACAACATGCCAGCAACGATATATTCGAATCTTTTGTTCTTGTATATTACACGAATTTATTTATTTCCACGCGCACACAAAACTTAACCTCGAATCACCTCTATTTAACTTTAAATTAACCGGCACGTCTCGAATTTTCTACGCGTTTCTTTCTAACCAAACGGTTAGAAAACCAAACGGTTTCACTATACCCGTACAATCAAACCACTTTTGTACTTTTTTTCTTATTACACTTTTTTCCGCTACTAACAATCTTATTCTTTCCTTTATCTAATTTTTTTATACTTGTGTGTATTGCACAGATTTTCTTTTCTATTTCTTCTCTATCTTATAACTCGTTCCTTTTTTTCTAAGAAGGAAGAGAGAGAGAGAGAGATTTTCTATACTCCCCCCAGTCTGCACGTGCTATTTATTGCAAGAAAAAAACAAAGAATTTTATATTAGGCATATGACTGCTTGCGACCGGCGCAGCCACGACCCACGAGCAAAGAGACAAACAAATTTGATGGTTTGCACTATGTGCCGAGTCCACACCGACACCAATAATCCCCTTAAAAACATTTAAAAAAATCTACTTTTCCTTTTCTTAAGTGCAGCTCGAGCAAGCCAGTCTCTCACTTACTGTGCAAATATTTATTTTTGTTAATCAGTATATACATATATATCTCTCGCACGAACAATTACTTGTACTTTTATGTTAGTTGTATATATATATATATATATATATATATATATATATATATATAAACATTTTTTTGCTGTAATTTTCAAGATAAATTTCTATTAATTATAATTAAATGTATGTCATAAAAAACTATACTTTTAATTTGAGACAAGTAGCTACAACGCGCTCGCGGTAAATATGTTTCTAACCTCAAATGAATTTCCGTTGAGAAAATGGCTCTGCTCGGCGATCCTTGCTGGCTAACGGCTTTTGTTAAGGCAACCTGCTAGCTGTTGCGTTGCTCTGTCCCTCCAAAGAGTCGTCGGGGTCACCAATCTAAGCGATATATTAGGTTTTCAAGCCTCTTGTCCTCATGGAAGGCTTAGTTGATATGTAGAAGATGTCTAAAAGGAACAGGTTGCTGGGTAGGCAAACAAGAAAAGAACTCTCTTTATTACAAGTGTAGAAGTGTGCTTTATTATGTGAGGAAAACAGAAAGGATACTTATCTCACTAGAAGTCGAGAACGTTGTGACTGACTTCGTGTGTCTCGCTTATCACATAGCTTACATTTCCAGTCGCTTACTTGCGCACCGCAGGTTGCGCGTGACGCTTACATGTATGCTTACTTATACATACATACTTATGTCTGTGTGCCCACAGGTTTATGAACAAGAAGAGAAAGAGAGACTATGTACGAGAGATAGATAGAGTGAGTTTGTTCAAAGAGAAAGTGTATATTATATATATATATATATATATATATATATATATATATATTTATCTTCTTCCTATATTATATAGTTATATTAGAAATTAACCCTCGGACCCCCTACACCCCCCACACCCCACCACACCCCCACTCCCCTCTATAGCCCCTCCACAGCCACCCACAAAATAACGTAGAATCGCTTAAAATATTACAATATTTTTTATTGTTGCTTTTGGTTTAAGTCCCTTCACACCCCCCACATCCTCCCACACCTCACCACAGCCTCACTATGGCAACCCCACAGCACCCCCGTAATCCCTCCACTGCCCCCCCGCACATAATGTATTTATTAAGTATAAATAAATTAATAATACATTTGATGTAAAATTAAGTCTAAAAAAGATATAAAAAAGGAATCATAACAAAATAATTCTATAAATCTGAAGACTTAAAACTTAACATAATAATATATTATTTATAGTATCAAAATTAATTAATGCTAGAATTAATACAAAAATTTTATTAAAAAAATATTTAGTTTCTTTATTTCTATATAAAAAATTCAATTTTAGTATATATTTTTTATATTCTAAATAAAACATAAATTATAAAACAAAATGATTTCTATGGCTACTGGCGAAGGCTTCCACTAATAAAAAGACCTAACACGCCATAAGCGGTACCTCTGCAAATCTATTTATTTAAATCCTCCTGAAAATAAGTTTTTCATTATAGTTTATCTATAAATGATTTAATTTGATAAAATACATTTAATTGTAATATATATATACATGATAAATATTTTTATTCATTACTTACAAAATCGTGTGTCTTAATATGTCTTTTCAAACTATCCAATCTATGGAAACCTTTTTCGCAATATTCACATATATGCAAATATATGTCATCGTGACTTCTTGAATGTCTGATTAAATGATCTAATCTACTATATGATTTTTTACATTTAGTGGAGATTATGATGGAGGCCACTATGATGTTATTAATTTTAACAATAATAATATTAAACAAAAAATTATTCAGATTAACAATCAAATAAAGTATAATAAAAGAAAATTAAAAAAATATGTAAATGAAACAGTTTTTACAAAAAACAAAAAATTAAAAAAAAATAATAATGTTGTAAACATAAATGAAATCAAAGAAAATGAACAAATTTTACAAATAAATGATTTTAATTTATTAAATAATAAATTAAATAATAAAGAATCACAAAGTTTAGTTGAAAATAAAAAAATTAGAATTATAAATAATAATAATAATGATTTTAAAATTAATAAAAATTAAAAAAATATATTTAATAAAATGGATTTAAAATGTAAATATTGTTCTGCCATGTTTTGGAAAGAAGAAATTAAAAAATTCAATTGTTGTCAAAAAGAAAAAATAATTTTATCACCGTTAAGTAAATATGAGGAATTAAAATCTTTATTATTTTATGATAAAACTTTTCGATATTTAATTAGATATTGTAATAATTTATTTAGTTTTGCAACATTTAATGCGAACGTTATATATAGTAATGAAAAAGTAATTAACAATTTAAAAATTCAAGGACATATATGTCACAGCACTCCAAATAATTTATTTCCAAAAAATAAAGAAGATCCCATTTGTGGTCAATTATATACATATGATAACGTAACTGCTATTGAAAAAAGATTAGAAAATAATGAAAAATTAGTTAAAGAACATATATATATACAATAACTAAAATAATGAATAATAATCCAATAGCAAAAAAATTTAAACATTTACATCAAATAGCTAATATTGAAAACATTCCTAATTATAAATTATATTAAAAAAAAAAATAATAAACAGAAACATACTTATAATAAACCTTTAACATCAGAATGTAAAGCTATAATTTTATCCAATTCAGGCATTCCAGATAATTATGATTTATGCATATATCCTAATAATAATTGTGAAGAAAAAGTTAATTCTACATATTTAAATAAATTATCTCACCATGTAGATCCAATGGTATTTCTTTTACTATTTCCTAATGGTGATTTAGGATAAAGTATAGGATATAATAAACGTCCTAATTTAAAAAATGAAAAGTTAACAATTCTCCAATATTATTTATATAGAATAGCATACAGGAAGGATGAAATAAATTTTAATCCAATTTTATATTGTGGTAGATTAACAAAACAATATATTATTCATGCTTATATAATGATAGAAAATAACAGAATGAATTTTTTACTTAATAATCAAAAACAATTATGTATACAATGTTATCAGGGTTTATTAGATCACATTCAAAATAATGCTTTAAACATTTCAGAAAAATTTTGAAATTAAAGAAAGACTAGGAAACCTTTTTATTTTACCTGCTACATATATTGGAAGTCCAAGATATATGCAACAATATTATCAAGGCGCTATGTCAATAATAAGAAAAGTAGGAAAACCAGATTTATTTATTATGACATGTAATCCAAAATGGAAAGAACTTAAAGAAATTAAAAAAAATTTTCCAGTAGGAACAACTCCTAATAATATTCCTACTATTACAGTTCGTTTATTTAATGCTTAATTTAAAATGTTATTAAATGATATTGTTAAAAATAAAATATTTGGAACTGTTATAGCTTATGTTTTTTCAATTGAATTTCAAAAAAGAGGTTTACCACATTCACATATTATTTTGAATTTACATCAAAATAATAAATTGCTGTCTACAGATTTAATTGATAAACATATTTCTGCAGAAATACCTTTTTCAGATAATAAATATTTACAAAAATTAGTTATTAAAAATATGTTGCATGGTCCACATACAGAAAAATCACTATGTTATAAAAAAAAAATAGTAATATATGTAACAAAAATTTTCCAAGACCTTTTAACGAACATGCTATATTTAAAGAAAATAAATACCCTGAATACAGAAGAAGAAATAATATAAACAATAATTATGTTTATAATTTAAAATATTCTCATAAAATCATTTCCGTTGATAATTCTATGGTTGTTCCTTATAATAGTTATTTATTAGCTAAATATAATAGTCACATAAATATTGAACTTTGTGCAACTATACAAAGTATTAAATATATTTTGATTATATACATTGTAGTATCTTACAAATTAATATTTGTAGTATCTTACAAATTAATATATTTAAATAAAACTCCAATTTATTTATATCTTTTCTATTCCCTGTCTCAGCAGAACTGACTCCTCTTTAGCTTTCCTCGGAAGTATATCTTTTAGATTTTCTCTTGTTTATTTTTAACCGACTTCAAAAAGGAGGAGATTCTCAATTCGACTGAATTTTTTTTTTTTTTTTTTTTTATATGTCTGTTACCTCATAACTCCGTCATTTCTTAACCGATTCGAAAAAACTTTTTCTTATCTGATAGAGAATGTCTGCAGGAAGGTCCCATACGTGTCCTATAATTATTGGGCCAATATTCGGTTTGTATGACCCAATTATCAAATTAAGAAAACTGGGAGTTTTGTTTTCTCTCTCTCTCTCTCTCTCTCCCTCTCTCTCTCTCTCTCTCTCTCTTACCTGAGCTTGAATATGTATACATGCACACATAACGACACTGTGCTGTTGAGCTTTCTTTCTTTCCTGCTATATGTTGCTTGGTGGAGTACTAATGCATGCGTTATGAATTAATAATGAAAGTTTAATGTAATTAGTGGGTCTACCTATATTTGCGTTTTTAGTAAGGGGATTCACTAGAAGATAGAAAAAAATTTTTTAACAAAAAACAAAACCGACTTCAAAAAAATGCACTAAACAGTTACAAATAATTTTTGATCTTCAATAATTATACGCATACTACGCATCTAACTCAACACATGTGTAGCAAACATTTTATAGATTATCTAATCATTTGTAAACTGCACAAGCAAATTATATTTTTTGTGAATTAAAAAAAAATATAATTTGCTTGTGCTGTTTACAAATGATTAGATAATCTATAAAATGTTTGCTACACATGTGTTGAGTTGGATGCGTAGTATGCGTATAATTATTGAAGATCAAAAATTATTTGTAACTGTTTAGTGCATTCTTTTGAAGTCGGTTTTGTTTTCATATACTTCTCTGGATCAGCTTCTAGGTGGCTCTACTGATACAAGAATATGTTTTATTTAAACTCATACACTACATATGTTTTTTTTTTTTTTAATATTAAACAATAATTATTTTAATTAATACATTAGTCATCAAATATAATATTAATTATTCTCTTGATCATTATTAAGTGTCCATTTTTTTTCAACTTTTTTTAAATGAACTACATTTCTTCTATACTGCTGACCAGTCTCATTATTTTCTAAAATCACGTCACTTCCATTTTTATCTATCACTGTATGTGGTACTTCATTAAATTCTGGTGTTAATTTATTTTTCTTGATTAAATTCTTCATATATACTATTTCTTCAATTTCAATATTATCTTCCGTAACTTTTCTTTTTTTATCTGCATACTCCTTTCCTTTTGTTTTCATTTCTAGATCTTTATCTCGTACTTCTAAATCTACTACTATATTTTCTATGTCTATTATAGAGGGTAATTTATCTCTGAATTTTCTTTTCAAAAATAACTCAGAAGGAGATTTTCCTGTTACAGAATGAGGTATATTGTTATACATCATTAAATATTTTAATAGATCTTCTTTCCAATTTGACTTTTCTATTTGGCTAATTTTCAACCTTTTTAAGATATCTCTATTTTGTCTTTCTACTTTGCATTTTGTTGAGGCCAATATGGAATCGTATGATATAAAATTATTCCATAGTCTGAACAAAAATTTTTAAAATAATCACTAATTAACTGTCTTCCATTATCTGCAGTTATACTTACAGGAATACCTAGCCTTGAAAAAATTTTTTTAAGAACTTCAACTGTGACTACTGCATCAATTGATTTCATAATTTTAATTTCTTTATATCGACTATAATAATCTATAATCACAAATAGATGATGTCCACTTGGCAAAGGACCTAAATAATCTATGGACACATCTATCCAAGGTTGCATTGGTAATTCTCGTCTCTTCATTGGATTTGAAGGGTTTGGTGCAGAAACTAATGTACAACTTTTACAAGATTTTACAAATTTTTCTGCTCCTTTGTCTATTTTTGGCCACCATACTTTTGATCGTAATCTGGTTTTCATATTTACTATACCCGGATGCCCTTCATGAGCTGCATTAATACTTTTTCTCTCAATTCATGAGGTATTACTATTTTGTTTCCTCTTAATAATATTTTATCTTGAAAACATTCTGTTTAAAATAATTTATAATTATTTATTTTTACATTCCAATCCTTATTGTAAATCCCTTCTTTTACTAATCTAAAATCTTCATCTTTTTTAGAAGCCATTTTTAATTCTATCAAAGTAATCGCTTTTGGACAAGACATTTCTATTACATGATATACATGATTTTCATCATCAAAAGAATATGGTTTTATATTACTACATAATCTTGATAGTGGATCTGCAATGTTATTTTTTCCTGATCGATAAACAATTTTATAATTATATGACTGAAGTCGTAAAACCCACCTTTCAATTCTAGCACAAGGTTTTGATCTTGATCCAAAAATAATTTCTAATGGTTTATGGTCAGTAATTAATTCAAAACTATCCTTTCCAAATAAATATATATTAAAATGTTCTACTGCCCAAACTAATGCTAGTGCTTCCTTTTCTGTCTGACAATAGCGTTTCTCACAATCTGTTAAACTTTTACTACCATATGCAATTACCCGAGGTCCATTTTCATCAAACTGCAATAAAACTGCTCCTAACCCAACTGGACTTGCATCTGCATACACTTGAGTTCTATCATTTAGATCATAAAATCCTAAAGTTTGAATTTTAGATAATATTACCTTTAATTTCTCAAAAGTATCAGTTTGTTCATTTTTCCAATACAAATTCAACTTAGCAGTTTTACTTAATTTTAATCTAAGTAATTTTCTTAAAGGTTCGATAAATGTTGCTAAATTAGGCACCCATTTTCCTAAAAATTGAACAAGTCCTAAAAAACTTTGTAGTTCTTCTATATTTTCTGGTTTTCTAAAAGCAGCTATTGCCTTTGAATATTTATCCAAAGGTTTAAATCCATTTTTTGATATTTCCAATCCCATAAAATTTATAATACTCACTTTATATATACATTTGTCTTTATTCAAAACTATATTATTTCCCTTTAAAACTTTCATAATCTTATCCAACCTTTGATCATGTTGTTTTTCGGAATTACCAAAAATAACCATATCATCTATAAAATTTATTACTCCATCACAAGGTAACAATATTCTTTCAAGTATTTTTTGATAATGTTCTGGTGCACATGATATTCCAAACATTAATCTTTTATACCTATGAAGTCCAGTGCTAGTAATGAAAGTAAATATATATCTACATTCTTCACTCAATTCCACTTGATGAAATGCATCTTTTATATCTCATTTTGAAAATAAATTTGATTTTCTTAATCTTGATATCAAATGTTCTTGTTTTGGTAAAGGATGATTTTCTCGGATGATTGCTTTATTTGCTAATCTCATGTCAATACAAATCCTGATTTCTCCATTACTTTTTAACAATGGAACCATTGGTGAAATCCAACTTGATGGTTCATTTACTGGTTCTATAATATCTCTTCTTATCATTTCTTGAATTTTCTCATTAATTTTAGATTCTAATGGAATTGGAACTCTTCTATATGGTTGACATACAGGTCTTACTGATTTATCAATAGGTATATTCAATTTCACATTTTTAATCTTTGGAAATATTTCTTCATCTATATGATTAATTTCCATTCCAATCTTCAAAACTCCCAACAATTTAGATGTTTCCTTTCCTAATAAATTTTTTTTTCCATTTTTCACTACATAAAATAATGCATTTTGTGCTTTATTTCCTACTGTGATTTTCACTTCAGAAGAGCCTATAATATCTAATGGTTTGCAACTTCCATAAGCAATTAAATTTTCATTTGGATTTTTGACTTGATTTTTTACTATAATATTTTTATTTTTCATTTCTTTCCATGTTTCATAACCTAAAATATTACATTTACTTCTAGAATCTATGATCATTTTTATATTTACACCTCCGATATTACTTGTTATTTCATCATCATTGTCTACATAAAATATATAATCAACATTCTCTTCTTTACTTTCAGTATGATTAACTTCTTTCTTATTTTTAACATTTGTTATTGTTTCCAATTCTCTCTTCTTTGCACTCGTTTTACACTGATTTCTAAAATGTCCAATAAATCCAAATTTTAATTCTTTTTATTTTTCGCTGGACAATCATTACTATTATTATCATCATGATTGTCATTTCCGCAACGAGTGCAATTTATGAATTTCGATTTATTACTATTTTTACTTTCAATTCGATTTACATATTGTAATGCTTGATTATTATTACTTGACTGAAATGTATTTGATTGTCTTTGGATCACCTCAAGTGCATTTGCTTCTGTTATTATTTTTTCTAATGTTGCTTCATCTCCCATTGCAAGTATTTTTTTTCTTAACCTAACTGATTCACCCTTTTCAACAATTTGATCTATTATGTTATTTTCACTATCTTTAAAATTACATTTTGAGCTTTGATGGCGTAATTTCAATAGAAATTTTTTGAATTTTTCATTTGAATCTTGTTTGAGTTGTCTGAATATATATCTTTTATATACACAACTTTGTTTGGGTGAGAAATATCCATCTAATTTTTCAATTGCCGTTTTATAAACATTTTTACTTTATAGCTCTGAAACATGAGCTCCTGGTATATTATAATATATTTCTTGCAAAGATAATCCGCCCATGTGCAAAAGAACAGCTCTTTTTTTCTCATGTTTTTTAATACTAGCTGCTATAAAATACATTTCTAGTGCTCTTTTCCATTTCTCCCAACGTAATCCCACAGATGTTATGTCTCCATCGCAATCAAATGGTTCTAATGACGTGAGCTCCGACATTTTTGTAAAATTTTGATCCTGTATAAATAACAACATTTTATTAATCTCCTTCAATTAATATATTTATTTTTCAATTATATTCAGGTACCATTTAGTAAAACTAAATTACCTCTCTTAAATTTTTATTTTATAGGTACCAACTAATTTTATTAGTTTACCTCTTTCCGTTTCAATATTTTTGATTTCTTTTCATTAATTTTTTTTTCTTGTAGGTACCAACTAATAATTTATTAGTTTACCTCTTACAATTTATATTCTTTAAATTTATTTGTCCAAATTTCTGTATATTCTTTCTTTTTTTCCAGGTTATATTACATTTTAACCAAATCATTTAAAATTATCTTTTTTTTTTTTAAAAAATAAACCCCTACTATAAATGCAAAAATCTCCATCCCCATATTAACAAAACTTAATTTCAATATTTAATACTTTTATTTTAATATCGAACCACAATCTTTATTTATTGTATTTTAAAATATATTTTTCTTTTATTTAATAACCCAATTTTTTTTAAATATCAATATTTTTACCTTAATAATTTACTTTGTCAAATTCATCCTCGTTACCATTTGTAGTATCTTACAAATTAATATATTTAAATAAAACTCCAATTTATTTATATCTTTTCTATTCCCTGTCTCAGCAGAACTGACTCCTCTTTAGCTTTCCTCAGAAGTATATCTTTTAGATTTTCTCTTGTTTATTTTCATATACTTCTCTGGATCAGCTTCTAGGTGGCTCTATTGATACAAGAATATGTTTTATTTAAACTCATACACTACATACATAAAGGAGGAGATGAAGCATTTTGTCAAATACGACAAAATAAAGAAAAAGAAGAACATAAAAAAATTAATTTCTGACATACAAGATGATAATGAAAAAACAGAAGAAAATATTGATATTTATGATGAAATTACACAATATATAGATGGTAGATATTTAAGTGCATTAGAAGCTGCTTGGAGATTAGAAGAATTTCCCCTATGTGATAGAAGCCATAGTGTAATAAGATTGAGTATTCATACAGAAAATCAACAAAAAATTGTTTTTGATGAAAACGACATAACTTTAGCTTTAAACAAATGGAAAACTACTTTAACGGCATGGTTCAAATTGAATGAAAAAGATGATGTTGCAAAAAAAATTAAATTTGCAAATATATCAGAATATTATGTTTTTAATACTACTAATAAATCTTAGATTAAAAGATCAAAAATAAGAAAGAATATAGCAATTGGAAGATTAAGTGTAGTATCACCTAAGGATAGTGAAAGATTTTTCCTTAAATTAATATTAAATAGAGTAACAGGTGTAACTTCTTTTAAATATTTACGAACATTTGAAAACATCACTTATAATACATATAAAGAAACAGCTATTGCTATGGGTTTAATAAAACATGAAACACAAATTTATAATATATTTGATGAAGCATGTCAAGTAATGTTACCAATACAATTGAGAAAATTTTTTGCAAGTTTCTTATTATGTGAAAATATTCAAGAGAATATAATTTGAGAAAAATATAAAAAAAATTTTATAGAAGATTTTAAAGAAAATAATGAAAATAACGCACTTCTTCATATCAACAAAATTTTAATGTCAGAAGAAATGTCATATAAAGATTTTGGTATTCCTGAGCCTAATGAAATAGATATTAAAAAGAAAATGAATTTAGTAACGAAACTATTGAATATAGTAACAAAATATTTAATAAAATGTTTAATGAATTAAATTCAGATCAAAAAAACATATTTAATAATATAATAAATAATAAACACAAAATATATTTTATAGATGGTCCAGGAGGTTCAGGTAAAACCTTTTTGTATAAAACATTAATATATTACTTTATTTCAATTAAAAAAACATTTATATCAATGGCTTGGACGGAAATCGCTTCAATTTTGTTACCAAATGGTATGACAAGCCACAGAACATTCAGATTACCTATAGATTTAAGTAATATTGAAAATGCTTTTTTAAAATTAGAATCTGATAAAAATAAGTTAAGACTAACAGATATTATTATTTGGGATAAAGCTTCTAAGATTCCCCAAAAAGCATTAGAAATTGTGGATAAAACTTTACAAGATGTTTGTTTAAATAATAAACCATTTGGAGATAAATTAATAATTTTAGGTGGTGACTTAAGACAAATTTTACCTATAGTAAAAAATGGATTTAAAGATACAATTCTAAAAGGAACTGTAAAATATTCACATCTTTGGCAATTATTTAAAATTCTTAATTTAAAAAATAATATAAGATGTAATGATAAAAAATTTTCATCTTTTTTATTAAATATAGGAGAAGGAAAAATTAATACTTTCATTATTCCAGAAGAATATAAAACTAATAATATATGTGATACAATTTATAAAAATATAAACAACAATTACAATTTTTCTAAAAATGTTATTTTAACTTCACATAATGAAGATGTAAACATTTTAAATAATAAAATATTAAAATTAATTGATAGTGAAATGATAACTTATTATAGTACAGATCATGTAACTTATAAGGACGTTGATCAAACTGATGAAAATATTTATTTGAATCATCCTATTGAAATGTCAAATAATATTAGAGAAGGACTACCTCCTCACGAAATTAAATTAAAGATTAACGCAATTATAATGTTAATTAGAAATCTTAGTATAACTGATGGATTATGTTATGGAACTAGATTGAAAATAACTAAATTATTTAAATTTAATATTGAAGCTGAGATTATTACAGGAGAAAATAAAGGAAATAAAGTTTTTATACCAAAAATAACTTTAAGTACAAATGAATCGTCTTCTTCGCCTTTTATTTTACACAGGAAACAATTTCCTATAGTGTTAGCATTTGCAATAACAATTAATAAGTCATAAGGACAAAGTTTTGAAAATATAGGTATATATATTAAAAAACCATTATTTTTACATGGTCAACTATATCAGCGAAGATAGATCCTAATAGAAGCGCAGAACCCCAAGGCGCTTTGAAGCTAGAAATATGTAGTTGGTACCCCGACCAGACGCGGCGTTAACGTCGCTTTCAGTAGGTAAATGATAACGACTGGTCGGTAAATGAACGGCAGTTATCATTGCTATTTATTCAGATTATATTTGATAACTATAATACAGTGAAAAAAATATAATTGAACCTCATGTAATTATAAAAAAATAAAATTAAGAGATTGAAATAATGAAAAACAATTTAAGTGAAACTTAAACTGTTATTCTTAAACCCCAAAAGGTGAACAATTTATATACTACATTCTTGTATCTGAATTTATAATCAGCTGTGGCGTAGTGGCTAAGTCGTTCGCTCGACAATCTTTTTGATGTCAATTCAATTCCCGATCAGGTTCTTTTTTTTTTTTCTTTTTTTTTTGCAATTTGTATTAATAAAAGCAAGTGTATGAAAAATTAAAATTTTTGTAAAATTCAATTTTTTTAATATTTAATTTTGATAAAAATTAAATTCTTTTTATTAATAATTTTGATAAAATTAAATTCTTTTAATATTTAATTTTGATAAAACTTAAATTCTTTTTATTAATAATTTTGATAAAATTAAATTTTTTTAATATTTAATTTTGATAAAACTTAAATTGATTTAATATCTAATTTTATTAATAAACTATGATTTTTATTTTTTTTTAATGCATACAATTTAAAAAATGAATAAAATAAATCTGGAAGTGAGTAAAATCAAATGTTTTTTTGTTTCGAAAATAACAAAAATATTCTTTTGAAAAAAAATTATGAAAAATTTGTATTTTACTCACTTCTAGATTTATTTTATTCATTTTTTAAATTGTATGCATTAAAAAAACAATGAAAATCACAGTTTATTAATAAAATTAAATATTAACAAAATTCAATTTTACTGAAATTAAATATTAAAACAATTTAATTTTATCTAAATTAAATATTAAAAAAATTTAATTTTATCAAAATTATTAATAAAAAGAATTTAATTTTTATCAAAATTAAATATTAAAAAAATTTAATTTTACAAAAATTTCAATTTTTTATCACTTGCTTTTATTAATACAAATTGCAAAAGAAAAAAAAAGAAAAAAAAAAAAGAACCTGATCGGGAATTGAATCGACATCAAAAAGATTGTCGAGCGAACGACTTAGCCACTACGCCACAGCTGATTATAAATTCAGATACAAGAATGTAGTATATAAATTGTTCACCTTTTGGGGTTTAAGAATAACAGTTTAAGTTTCACTTAAATTGTTTTTCATTATTTCAATCTCTTAATTTTATTTTTTTATAATTACATGGGGTTCCATTATATTTTTTTAACTTTATTATAGTTATCAAATATAATCTGAATAAATAGCAATGATAACTGCCGTTCATTTACCGACCGGTCGTTATCATTTACCTACTGAAAGCGACGTTAACGCCGCGTCTGGTCGGGGTACCAACTACATATTTCTAGCTTCAAAGCGCCTTGGGGTTCTGCGCTTCTATTAGGATCTATCTTCGTTGACTATATGTCGCACTTTCGATATGTAAAAATGAAAAAAAATATATATTCAAAATGAATTAGATAATAAAAATGAAATTAAAAACATAGTTTGGAAAAAAATATTAAAATAATAATTTATAATAATTCAACATGTGATTTATATAAAAAAATAGATATTAACATATATAATATTATAAAAAAAATATAATTATAAAATTAATACTATAATTATTATTTTTTTAAAAATTGTATAATTTAATTATTATTGTTTGCAGGTATCGTATATATAAAATTCATATATATATATATATATATATATATATATATATATATATATAAAATATTATATATATATATATAATATATACATATATATATACTAGGGGGGTTCCCCTACTGCTCCGCTCACAACCCCCATTATAGGTATCATATCAATATTAAATGTAACATTTATGCATTGTTTTATATAAAAAATTTTTTATTATAATATATTTTTATATTATATATAATATTATATAATTGCACATTTTTTATCAAATTTTTATTATTAACATAGGAACATAAAAAAAAATACATCATATTAATTATTTATGTAAAATATCTGAAAAAAATTATTAATAAATTTTAATCATTATTCATAACATATAGATTAAGCTGGTATTTATACCACCTTATATTTTAAAGCATTTAGATTTCTATCATTGTGAATTGAATTAAAATTTTTTTTACATGAAATAATTATATATATATAGAATGAATTTATAAATATTTTCACTTTTTCTTAATTTATATTTTTATTATTATTAATTTTCAATATATAATGAATATTAATGAAAAAGAAAATTTCTAATGAAATATTTTTAAATCATAAATTTTTTAGTAAAATTTATTAATAGTATTATTTGATATATTTAAATGTATACTTGAGATTTTTAAGATTTAGAAGATTATTTTGTTATAATTCCTGTTTGATATCTTTCTTCTTAATTTTACATTTTATAAATATATCAAAATTTTTCGATTATTAATTATCAATAGTTTTATATAATGTTTAATATTTTATGTAAATATTACATTAAATATCAAAAAAAATAATTTTTAATTATTTTATTATATTAATTTAACATAATGTTTGATATATCTAAATGTATATTTGAGATATTTAAGATTTGAAGGATTATTTTGTTATAATTTCTGTTTGATATCTTTTTACTTAATTTTACATTTTAAAAATATATCAAAATTTTTTTCATAAAATTTAATTTTAATAAAATAGGGTAAATGTGCCAGTTACCGTGGGTTTAACGTAACTTCTTACAGATTTTATCAAATTAAACAGATTTTTCTATTAATGCTCGATAACTATTGATATCAGTTATAAACGTTGAAGCATCTTTTATTTAATAAGCATGATTGATTAATTATGTATAGAAAAATATTTGAAATATTATTAAAAATATAAGAATCGATGCATGCGTCAAATACCGTGTTGCTCAATTTTCAGATTTCTATATACCGTGTGTCAGTTTCCGCGCCCCCAACTAAATGCGTTTTGTCAGTAAGCAAGCCCTCGATCAAATATCGAGCGTCGAATACCGTGCATTTTTCGTCGATTTATCTTTTTTTGAGGTTATGTTTTCTTCGATGCTCACATGTTAGAGGGCACGATAACTAAGATTATACCAAAAAATTGGTTTAGTTATCGTGCACGATAATTGAATCATATGCTTAAATCTGTTCCAGTTACTATATTTTATAAATAAATAATAAAAAATATTTTAAAAAAGCAAATTGTAAGTTTTTTCGAAATTTGTAAGTATTTTATTATAGTAAAATGCATATACATATTATTAATATACATTTTTTAATACTTTAAATGATTGAATTAAACATGCAATTCTTAAGCTTTTTGATAACGCGCGCACTAAAAACGCATAAATCACGTTACAAAAATTTCAAACATTATTTATACAATATAAAACGTCGATAAATTAAATTTTTATTTTTCTAATAGTTAAATTATACTTCAAAAATATTAAAAAAATTTTTTTGTATTATTAATTAAGGCTTAAACCTATCTTAATGTATTAAAATATCGAGGGAGAACGGTAGTCGGGGGGGCAACGATAACTGGCACACTTACCCTATTAATAATTTTATAAAAATATTAAATTTATAATTCAAATAATTAATAAATAAAAAAATATTATATCATAATATTTTTTTTTAAATATGTGCAATGTTCAATAAATATCTTGAATATGTTTCGTAATTTTGACTCACAAGGAGAGTGTTTCACCTTCGGGTCACCGTTTTTGCTCAAATTTCGGGAATGTTTTCTGGATGCAGAAATATGAAGAAAGCCAAAATTTTAGAGGCCAACGCTCAATATTTTCCTAGTTACAGGCCATAAAAGAAAATTACTAAAAAAGTTACTAGATTTTCAAACGCTTATAGTTCCTTAGCATTATTAGCTAAAAGCTTGAATCTTTTTTTAAATGAAAGCTGAGCTAAAATTCTTTCGAAATAGTACCTATGGCATCCCAAAATATTATTTTTTCCCAAAGTTAGAGCGTAATAAAGATTGAACCCAATTTTAGCTTTTATTATTAATTAATGATTTAAACAAAAAATTCAGGTCTAATCTTTATTACGCTCTAACTTTGGGAAAAAATAATATTTTGGGATGTCATAGGTACTATTTCGAAAGGATTCAAGCTCAGCTTTCATTTAAAAAAAGGTATAAGCTTCTAGCTAACAATAATGAGATACTACAAGCGTTTGAAAATCTAGTGATTTTATTAGTGATTTTCTTCAATGGCCTGTAACCAGGGAAACATTGAGCGTTGGCCTCTAAAATTTCAGCTTTCTTCATGTTTCTGCATCCAGAAAACATTCCTAAAATTTCAGCAAAATTGGTTACCCAAAGGTGAAACACTCTCCTTGTCAGATAAAATTCATTAATTGGTTCATGTAATGTTATTTTATATATTATAATTTTGTTAGTGTAATATTTATAATATTCTGGTACTTGGTTCCAATTATGAAATTCTACTTCTTTATTAACTTCACCAATATATGAATTTATTATATTATTTAAAACAGATATTTCAGTATTATGTGAATTATTATTATCAGCAAGATTTTCCAAGTAATATTCATACTCTTCCTCATAATTTAAATTATCTCCAATGTTATTATTCAAACTATCCATTATTTCTTGATCATTTACATTATCAATTATAACATATCTACCTTTAATCGCATTCCATTCCGCTTTGTTATTTTTTTAGATTTTGTTTTATAATTTATATGTTTTATTTAAAATATAAAAAATATATAATAAAATTTAATTTTGTATATTATTATAAATAATTTAAAAAATTGTTTTTCATAATCATTTAAGAATAAAGAAAATGAATATTTTACAAATAAAATTTTTGTATTAATTCTGGCATTAATTAATTTTAATACTATAAATTATATATTATTATGTTGAGTTTTAAATATTTAGATTTATAAAATTATTTTGTTATGATTCCTTTTTTATATTTTTTTTAGACTTAATTTTATATTAAATATATTGTTGATTTATTAATATTTAATAAATACATTATTATAATATAGGGGGGGCAGTGGAGGGGTCGTGGGGGTGCTGTGGGGTTGCCGTGGGGGATGTGGAGGGGTGTGGGGGGTACTTAGACCAAAAGCAACAGTAAAAAATATTGTAATATTTTAAACAATTTTACGTTATTTTGTGGGTGGCTGTGGAGGGTTCATAGAGGGGGGGGGGGGTGGAGGGGTGTGGAGGGTCCGAGGGTTAATTTCTGATATAACTATATAATATAGGAAGATATATATACATATATATATATATATATACATATAAATTTATATAAGAAATGTTTCTGGGACGAAAAGTAGTATACATCGGCTATTTCTGGGATTTTTTCGTTTTTCTGGGACGTCCCAGAAACTGTAACATTGTGTAGATTAGGGATCAAGCGGCGTTCACAATTGTTTCCATTAAGAGAAATTATTTCTTTAGTAAGAATTTATTACTTTTTTTTATTAAAAATCACTAAAATATCATCAATTGGCCAATCACACACCACCCCTACCCTGATTGTAAAGGTCTGCACACGTTTTATTTTTATATACACTTTCTGTTGCGTGAAAAACTTTATGGGATCCCAGAAACAACCGCACTGCGTTTATATATATATATATATATATATATATATATATATATATATATATATATATATATATATATATATATATATATATATATAAATCTAAGCAAATAACTAAAAACATGGAATGGAATGCGATTTTAGGTAGGTATGTTATAATTGATAATGTCAATGATCAAGAAATGATGGATAGTTTGAATAATAAGATTAAAGATTATTTAAATTATGAGGAAGAGTATGAATATTACTTGGAAAATATTGCTGATAATAATAGTTTACATAATACTGAAATATCTGTTTTAAATAATATAATAAATTCATATATTGGTGAAGTTAATGAAAAAGTAGAATTTCATAATTGGAAACAAGTACCAGAATATTATAAATATTACACTAACAAAATTATAATATATAAAGTAACATTACATGAACCAATAAATGAATTTTATCTGAGTCGAAGTTACGAAACGTATTCAAGATATTAATTGAACATTGCACATATTTAAAAAAAAATGTTATGATATAATATTTTTTTTAATTTATTAATTATTTAAAGTATAAATTTAATATTTTTATAAAATGTTTAATATTTTGTTAAGATTAAATTTTATAAAAAAAAATTTTGATACATTTCTAAAATGTAAAATTAAGTAAAAAGATATCAAACGGGAATTATAACAAAATAATCCTTTAAATCTTAAATATCTTAAATATACATTTAGATATATCAAACATTATGTTGAATTAATATAATAAAATACTTAAGAATTATTTTTTTTAATATTTAATGTAATATTTACATAAAATATTAAACATTATATAAAACTATTGATAGTTAATAATCGAAAAATTTTGATATATTTCTAAAATGTAAAATTAAATAAAAAGATATCAAACAGGAATTATAACAAAATAATCTTCTAAATCTTAAAAATCTCAAGTATACATTTAAATATATCAAATAATACTATTAATAAATTTTACTAAAAAATTTATGATTTAAAAATATTTTATTAGAAAATTTTCTTTTTCATTAATATTTATTATATATTGAAAATTAATAATAACAATAATATAAATTAAGAAAAAGTGAAAAAATTTATAAATTATATATATATATATATATATATATATATATATATATATATATATAATTAATATATAATTATTTCATATTAAAAAAATTTTAATTCAATTCACAATGATAAAAATCTAAAAGATTTAAAATGTAAGGTGCTGTGAAAACTAGCTTAGTCTATATGTTATGAATAATGATTTCAATTTATTAATAATTTTTTTCAGATATTTTATATGAATAATTAATATGATGTATTTTTTTTCATGTTCCTATGTTAATAATAAAAATTTGATAAAAAATGTACAATTATATAATATTATGTATAATATAAAAATATATTATAATAAAAAATTTTTTATATAAAAAAATGCATAAATGTTACATTTTATATTGGTGTGATACCTATAATGGGGGTTTGCGAGCGGAGCGAGCAGGAGGGAACCCCCCTAGTATATATATATGTATAATCACTAATCGTTGAGTGCGTGCAAGAGAGATAAGGTCAAGTCTATATTATTTACTTTGTGCTGTCTATACTTTTGGATGGAGTCGCTGATTAGTTGTTTTTTAAAAATCACCCAATCAACGACTTCGTCCAAAAGTATAGGCGGCACAAAGTACATAGTGTAGACTCAGCCTAAAAGGAACAACGCTGTGGCTGTGCGTTTCAGGATTAAATGTACTCTGAACTCAATTATATATTCATAGAGCGCTGAGTACGCGGTGGTGTAACGGATAAGACTCTTGCTTTCCATACTGGAGGGTATGGGTTCAAATCCCGATCAGGTATCTCTGACTTTTTTTCCGAAAGAAAATTAGTTTATGTGCCATTTATATTGCGTCTCTTAAAAATCCAATCTGCTTATCAATTGATCATTAGTCACAGAAATGGCTGACCATCTATCGGTAGTCTAAGTTCTCGGTATGGTGTGTCAGACAATCTAGCCTGATGTGATGTGCTAAATAGTTACCAGGTTAAACTCCCTCTTATATCATCATATTAAAGAACTTAACATATAAAATTCTCACATATCAAATTTAAAAAAATATTTATAGGGTACTGCATTGCGGCTATACATATCAACACTATATTTTTGGAACTCAAGAATATAGACCTTGGTGAAAAAAATCAGGTGACAAATCACCTGATTTCTCAGGTGATTTATCATCCGAAAATATTATGTAACAATTTTTTTGATTTTCACACGTTCCAAACAATGCTTAGTCAATTCAAAACAATTTTTGAAAATTTTGGAAATTTTTGAGCTTAGAAATTCTTTTGTAAAATTAGTCAAAATTTTCAAAAATTTTCAAAAACTGACTTGACTAAGCATGGTTTAAAACGTGTAAAAACCAAAAAAATCGTTACATGATGTTTTGGCATGATAAATCACCTAATAAATCAGGTGATTTATTACCTGATTTTTTTTAACAGGGGACGTTCTTAGAAGGATATTTGTGAAACTTTTTAGTCAAAAAACCTGAGGAACGTTTTAATGTTGTATATCTATACCTATAAAATGTATGGTGCATATATATATATAATAAGCATGGTTTAAAACGTGTAAAAACCAAAAAAATCGTTACATGATGTTTTGGCATGATAAATCACCTAATAAATCAGGTGATTTATTACCTGATTTTTTTTAACAGGGGACGTTCTTAGAAGGATATTTGTGAAACTTTTTAGTCAAAAAACCTGAGGAACGTTTTAATGTTGTATATCTATACCTATAAAATGTATGGTGCATATATATATATATATATATATATATATATATATATATATATATATATATATATATATATATATATATATTGTAACGTCAAAATGTTAAGAATTTAATAGCAAGATTGGCAAAGTACAATTTTATAGTTAATTTTCGTGTTATTACTCGATCTTACCTTATTACTTTCTTACTAGAATATACATATATATGTATAACGATTATTCTTTAAACAATAAATTTTAAGTGAGCAGCAAAAGAATGAGACCAATCTTGCCTTCTTCTGGTAAAGTTAGTATACTCGCCGACTTTACCACTCAGCAATATCCGTTGGGTTCGTTTTTGAAGTTACATAAAATTTCTTTTGATAACTTTATATTTTAGACAGCACATATTAGCATGCAACATGACATTTAATTTAAGACCCACATAAAATTGACATAAGGCGGTGTGTGAAATAAACAACACTATATTTTATTTTGAGATGGTCATGCATATGACATCTTTTGAAAAATGGCTCTCATTTATTTATATTTTACTACGTTACTACGTTTTTATTAACTCGCTTTGGTGTCTGTCTGTCTGTCTGTCTGTCTGTCTGTTCGGTACGAATTTTGCAACCGATTGTAAACTAACTTCCTGATGAGCTAGAGACTTGAAATTTTAAATATAGCTCGGAACTGGATGACAATGCAATATTATAAAAAAATATATATATCTACCGAACAATATATTAATATATTCAATCATATACGGAGATGTTGGCAAAATTGAAGATTTGAAGATTTTATATATAGATACACTTTTAACATTAGTGTCTAAACATCTTCGAAAATTTTAAAAATCTTCTTTTGATATATTAATATATTAATATATTAATATATCAAATATAGTAATATATTAATATATTAATATATCAAATATATTAATATATTAATATATTCATATATTCAATATATTTTTGCATGCATTGTTGGATAATATAATTAAATATATATTCCCACCGAAAAATATATTAATACAATTATATACGGAGATATTGGAAAAATTGAAATTTTGAAGATTTTATATATAGATATACTTTTAACATTAGTGTCTAACCATCTTCGAAAATTTTTAAAATTCTTTAACTTCTCATATTGCAATTAGACATAAATTACAGCATTTTGTATTGTACATATAAAATTTGAGACTGTATTTTATTCATTTTATGGTCTATCAATGCATAAAACAATAAATTTTGGTTGAATTTCTAATAGCGTCATTATCGTCAAAATGGCGGGAAACTCAGCATGCGATTACGTGTTCTCTAAAAAAATAGATGAAACACGTTTTAGTCCCTTGATAACAATATATATGCTATATAATATGCACTGTTGGACAACACGATAAATAATATTAATAATAATAATAATAATACCAAAATGTATAAGATAATATCTAAATAAAAAAAAATTTTCAATCTACCACGTTTTTTAATTGAACTAAAAAGTATAAAATAATATTAAAAATAAAAAAAAACCTTTTTAATGTACTACGTTTTATAATGAACTAAAAGTATAAAATAATGTGTAATAAAATGAGAAATGAATACTGATTTGAAATAAAAAAAACGTGGGGCGCATACAATACATAATAATAAACATGCGCCCCACGTTTTTTTATTTCAAATCAGTATTCATTTCTCATTTTATTACACATTATTTTATACTTTTTAGTTCATTATAAAAACGTAGTACATTAAAAAGTTTTTTTTTATTTTTAATATTATTACTACATAATTCTTCGTTAGATATTTATATATCAATCTAAAAAAAAAATATCTATTACTAAACTGTTATAAAAAAAATTATCACTTTAAACTTTAACTAAAATCTCTTAACAAAAAATCTCAAATAGAATATTTAAACTGAATAAGAAAGAAAATGAATAAAGCTTTAAAGTGAAGAAATAAAAAAGAATAATATCTTTTAATTGTATTTAAGAATGAAAAGACCACTCTCGATTCTTCTTGGCTTTATGATTAAATCACTATATTTATAACTCCTAGTATAAATAGGTCGTGCTTATTGTTTGCTGAGGACATAACCTGTAACAAAAAAGATAGCCTTAATCCCTGGTGTACGATAACCGCTGCATCACCAGGCATAAAATGCTCGTGGTGTCCACTGGATAAGGGCAGCTTTTCAGCACCCTTTTACATCCATCACCATCAGGCTTTTGTGCAATGCGCAGCGGTTCTATGAAATCATAAAACTACCACTCGGGGCTTTTCGGCCGAAGGCCTAGTCTTTCCCCTTATTAGTACAAAAGAAATATAATTTTGTTAATTATATTGGTTAGTATACACTCACTGCGTTGACACTGACTCTATTTTTACTAATAGATTATTCCAAGTAATCCTGCAAAAAGATAACTTATACGCAGGATTACTTATTGAATAAAACCAAAAAAAGTTATATGAATTTAATTTTCGTCGCGAAAGAATAAAAGTTCTTTAAAATCTTTATTAAGTCTCTATAACTTAGTAGATGGCACTTTTATTTTTAATAAAGAGAAGAATCTTAAGAAAAAGAAACAAAAAAATATAATTACGTCTCCTTCTTACTTTAGACTCTTAACAAGTCGAAAAGAAAAAAGAAATAAGTCTTAATCTATTTAGATTTATACTGTAGGCGGTACGAGAGCGAGAATGAGAACGAGATCCTCGCACTCCGTGAGCCCGAGCTCACTGATTCCCTCTTATTCAATTGGTTATCTAGATAATCCTTCGAGCATATACTACTGGAGGAAGCCTCCGAATGGCAGCAAGCTTTACAAGGCGAAGAGAGAGAAAGCCTCTATTTTGGTACGTGCTGTCTCTCTCTAGCCTGATTTGATTGGCTGCTTCTGTTCCCCACTAAGAAAGTGAGAGAGAGATAGCACGTACCAAAATAGAGGCTTTCTCTCTCTTCGCCTTGTAACGCAGTTAATAGCTGGGAGGCTTCCTCCAGTAGTATATGCTCGAAGAGATAATCTAACTCATCTAGGCTGTCATGTAGATATGCGCAGAGACCTCTTTGTACTTGTTCCTAGCGTATCTGGATACCCCCATCTACATACTGCATTAGATAATAGTTATACTATTTTACTATGAACTTCTTTTACGATGTTAATTTACTCATAGAAATTTCATTATCTTGTATAAAAAAAAGTTACATAATATAATTATCCTATTTCCTTGTTAAAATTTATCATCTAATTTAATTAACCATGTTTTTAAGTCTTTGCACGTAATTAGATATTCTGAAAGCCCCGTCTACGCTAGAGATTCAAAATGAGTTTAAATTGTATATTTGTTTATAATAATTACTATATAAATTAATTAATTTAAGTTCTTAAAATTCTCTCATAATCAAAAATAATGCTCATATTGAATAATTTCTTTATTAACCTCTTTTTTATTAAGTTATACGGTCAAAAAAAAATTGATTGAATTAAGTGTAATGTTGTATCAACGCGTTAGCATCGCGTCTCTTTGCCTCTCTCTCTTACCCATTATGAAAGACAAGGAGCGCTGCGCTTCACACCGGGCCGCAATAAATACGCAACAAATAAATCCTATGCTAAATATGCAAAGCGCAAACTTTCAGAAGATACCTCAATTATCATTACATCAAGCGATCAGACAAATTCCAACTTTTGACGGCAGCGTAGATAGATTACCGTTATTCTGTTCAGTACTGCGAGGCATAGTAAATAATTTCGGGCCAGGCTGTCAAATTTTCATTATGTACGAGTTAGCGACAAAACTCACGGGAAAAGCGGCGGATATTTTTACGGCGCGGTTGATGCAATACGAGTCGATAGAAGTTCTCATAGCAGATTTACAGGCACAGTATAATAACGTAACAATATTAGAAGAGTTATCTACACAATTAAAAGTGATAACACAGCAGCAAGGCGAGTCAGCAACAGATTTCGGCGCGCGGACGCAAGCTTTATTGAATAGGCTTTTAGTAATTTACGACACGGTGCCCATGTTAAATTTACAAGATCGATTAACAAGGAAGCAGCTAATAGAAAGAGACGCCTTACAGTATTATTTGTTCGGATTAATATCGCCCTTAGATATGCAAGTGCGTTGCGAAAAACCTCAGACGTTAAGAAAAGCTGTACAACTTGCAGCTGATTTTGAGAATAAACAGAAGACGCGACTTTTTGCACAGATGCAAAACTCATTTATAAACGGCCTGCAACCCGTAAATTCGATAGCACAAAATACGCAATCGTTGTCATTATGGTCTCAACCGAATATTAATAGCATGATGCAAATGATGCAAAATCAACATCAGTTATCAAATACAAATAAAGTGCATGAAGCACAAATAAAAGCAATGCAAGCTACGCCTGTAAAAATAGAAACAGGTACAAGTGCAGTTAAATGTAGCTATTGTGATAAAGAAGGCCATAAAGAAGGCGCGTGCATTAAGAAGAAATATGATAAAATACAATGCGCTTATTGCGATAAGATGGGGCACGCGACGGCAGAGTGTCAAACACTAAGAAATGATGCCGAAAATGGTATCATTCATGCACAAAATAAAAATAATGCGCAAAATGTTAATAATAATAAAAGAAAACAATCAAACGATAACAAAAATTATACGAACGGTCTGCGAAGCAATTATAGCAGAAGTAATTTCAATGATAATAATTACAATAAAAATTTCAATAATAATAATTACAATAGAAATTTTGATAATAATTATGGCAGAAATAATTCTAATAATAATTATAACAACGTGAATGCTAATAGTAATTACAGAAATAATTATAGCAGATTTAACAGTGGGTTCAATAGGAACGGAAACTATGACTCACGCAATAATGAATATAATTATAATGCGCAGAGACCGCCGCGTTATAATAATTATGCACGTAACAATAATAGAAATGATATAGGTTTTAATAGAGGTCGTAGTAGAGACAACAGTCGTGAGAGATATCAATATAACAGGAACGAGAATCAAACGCGCGGCCCGGATAGAGAGCGGGATTCAAACGCAAAGATAAATGAAAATAATCAAAGTGATAAAATGAACGAGCCTTTAAACTCGCAGGATGTCCGCCGCAATCCTCAGGCGCCGGGCAGGAATTAATTAATAATGATCAGAATATATTAAATAACAGTAATAATAAGCATGTAAAAATTAGGCGCACAATAAATATGAAACTCGCGTGCGCAGGGCGTAATCCGCCTATTGTCAAACTGGAAAGTCGGAATTTAAATGAAAAAAGTGCAAGATTTTATGTTGATTCAGGAGCAGATATTTTCGTAATAAAGGCCAAATGTATAAATGAAAATACAAGTTTAGATAGGCAGCATATTTTAGAGATTACAGGCGTCGTACCAGGAGAAATGTATACGTTAGGAAGAGCAGATATGACTCTTCAAGGACTACAGTGTGAGGTCCATATTGTCCCAGATAACTTTCCTGTAAAAACAGATGGGCTACTAGGCTGGGAAACTATTAGTGAGCACAACGGACATATAAATGCCGTACATAAGTGCATTGATTTTATAAAATTATCGATTCCCTTTGAGCGGATGGAAACAGTGGAAATTTCCGCAAGAATGAGACGCGTTATTCGCTGCAAAAGTTATTAATAATGATGTAGAAGTAGGCTGGGTGCCACTTCAAAATTTAGGGCCAGGAATATTATTTGGAAATTTTATTACGGAAAATAAAAATGGTAGAGCATACGCAGTATGTATAAATACAAATCATGAAGATATTGAAATTCCGACTTCAGAAATAGAAATTTTTCCATGCGAGGTTATAAAAAAAGATAATGATTATGCCGGTGAGGACGGCAACCGCGAAGGAAACGAAGTTTTCGATTGCAAAAAGATTAAACGCGCAATGTCGGAGTACGCGCAACAAAATTCAGGGAAAGAAAGTGCTGATGCTGAAATAAAATATGTAGACAGATGCATGGCAAATAAAACTCCTTGTGAAATAAAAGAAAGAGTGGAAAAAATAATGGAAGTGTTAGACTTGGAAGAATTAAATAAAGAAGAAAAAGAGCATGTTCGAAGCTTGATATCCGAGAATCCCTTTGTCTTTGGGTTAGATAAGGAATTATTACCAGCAACAAATATTTCAACACACAGAATAAAAACGACTCATGAGGAGCCAGTTCGTGTGAAACCGTACCGTTACCCGATAGCATTAAAAAATATTATGCAGCAAGAAATAGAGAAGTTACTGGAAAAAGATATTATAGAACCATCTATGTCGAGTTATAGTAGCCCAGCATGGATAGTTAACAAGAAACCTGACCCTCAAGGCAGGAAACGCTGGCGTTTGGTGACAGATTTTCGCCAACTAAATGAAATAACTGTGGGAAGTTGCTATCCACTGCCATTAACTTGTGACATTTTAGAAAATTTAGCGTCAGCAAATTATATTACCACCGTAGACCTTAAGGACGGCTATTATCAGGTGAAAATTGATGCAAAAGACGCACATAAAACTGCGTTTTCAGGGCCAGCGGGTACATATCAGTACAAGCGTACGGCTATGGGGTTATGTGAAGCACCCATGACCTTTAGCAGGGCAATGGCTCTAGCTTTGCAGGGCTTGCAAGGTTCAGAGCTTGAAATTTACTTAGATGACGTGATTATTAGGCAGTTTGCTATGCAAGCTCAGAGTAGGTGGCGTTCTGAGCTCTAGCGCTGTCATGGCGGTACACTCCACGTATGTGTGCATGGATGAGCATATACGAGTAGCTGTGTGCGTGCAACGACGGACGACGTGCGGCTATTAGAGAAGGGGCTTCCCCCACTACTTTCAGATGTGACGTCATTGAATATACACAGATAGACTCATGAATACACTCATACATATTAACATTGCAAGATTGTCGTAGTGTGACCGCCATGACAGCGCTAGAGCTCAGAACGCCACCTGCTTCGAGCTTGCATAGCAAACTGCCTAATACACGCCGAAAATTTAGAACAGCACGCTTTTCGTTTTAAAAGATTTTTAAAACGCATTGAGAAAGCTAATCTAACAATAGAACCAAAGAAATGTCAATTTTTAAGACGCGAGGCGAAGGTATTAGGACATATAGTAGGAAAAGGCCAAATTAAAACAGACCCTAAAAAGATAGAAGCAGCGCGTGATTATCCTATACCAACAAATAAAAAGAAAGTAAAACAATTTTTAGGCTTTGTTGGTTATTATCGTCGATTCATAAAAGATTTTGCAAGCATAGCAAGACCGTTACATAAATTAGGTTCGAAGAAAGAGAAATTTCTGTGGTTAGAAGAACATCAAATAGCATTTGACACGTTACGTGAGAAGCTATGCGAGGAGCCTGTGTTGGCCGCTCCTAACTTAAGCGAGCCATTTATAGTAACAACAGATGCGTCTGATTATGCGATAGGCGCAATATTGAGTCAAGGAAAAATTGGCGAAGATCGACCTTGTGTATATGCCTCAAGATGTTTAAAAGGAAGCGAACTTAGGTATACTGTATATGACAAAGAATTGTTGGCAGTTGTTTTTGCAAAAGAACAGTTTAGACCTTATTTATACGGTACGAAATTTACAGTAGTTACGGATCATGAGCCGTTAAAACATTTCCATACAAGCACAAAGCCGGATTTAAGATTTAATATATTAAAAGCAGCTTTACGAGGGTATACATTTGACGTTGTGTATAGGCCAGGAAGAAAAAATAATGCAGCTGATGCACTGTCTAGAAATCCAGTAATTGCAGACGGCGAAGAAAATCCTGAATTACCACGTGCAGAAATGTATCAACTAGCAGATAAGCAAGAAAATCAGAAACCAAACGCAAACGAATGCGGTCCGCCAGCAAGAATTTTTATTACACGTGCAATAAATAAAAATGCGAATAAAACTAAAGAAGAAGATTCAAGTTCAGAGAATTCTGAAAATCCTAAGAAGAAAATCTTTATTAAAGAAACAAGTGACGAGTCAGAAATCAATAGTATAACCGGATCTGAAGAAAATTGGAATTATGCAAAAAGAAAGAAAGACCCTTGGAAAAGATCGGCGTGCAGAAGGAAGAGGCGAAATAAGAAAGCGTTAAAAACACGTAAAAGTCAAGCAGATAGAAAAAAAAAATTAATTCAAGCTGAAAATATAATAAGTCAAGCACAAGACGACGGTAAGCTCGCATATATGCAAAAAAGCACAAACATGCGAGAAGGAATTCTTGCAGCAAGTACACCAGTAGATAAGCCACATGCAGTGTCATCAAGAAAAGAAAAGAATACGTATGAGCCAGCGAGCGAAATATCGAAAACGACGACGAACAACGAGAGAATAATATCAACAAGCCAGGTACTCCTATTACACCTACCACAGACTTACTGGCGCAAAGAGAAAAGAGTCAATCACATAAGATAAGTGATGCGCTCGAGCGTTGCCTTGTAAAGAATGCAAGGCCGCCGCGCGAGAAACCACCTTGGGCTCCGATAGATAGCGAAGTACCACAGCGATTTAGTAAATTAAAAATATTAAGAGATCACCCATTTAAATATAAAGAAAATTTAATTTATACGATGTCAGCAGATTTTTACTTAAATACAGAAATAATTGAAGCGCTTATAGAGCGGCAATATATAAATCCGGAAGAAATATCAAGCAGAAAATTTGCAGTCGGCGAGGTACATGTATCTAATTACAAAGATAATTTCATATTTTGTGCATTCGTTAAAGCACATATAGACGGTAAAGCGCTAAAAGCAGATATTAAAAAATGTATTAAAAATTTGAAAAGGATAATTTTGCAATACGAAATTCCTTACGTTAGCGTGGTGAGAGATTTAGCAATGCTCTCAACTAGCGACTGGATATACTTCATAGAAACTTTTAATGAAATATTTACAAATATGCCATTAGTAGCAGTATTTTACCAAAATAATATTCTAGTACCACCAGTAGAGGATAGATATAGATTACTCAAAGAATATCATGAGGCAGCTATAGGTGGGCACAGAGGAATAAATAAAACGTATAGCAAAATAGCAGCAGATTATTATTGGAGAAACATGAGACCAGACGTGCGACAATTCGTCCTAGGCTGCAAAAATTGCCAAACAAAGAAACTAGTACGTGTTAAAACACGGCTGCCTATGTTGATTACAGACACACTTGCAAAAGCCTTTCAAAAGTTATCTATGGATTTTTACGGGCCATTAAAGCAAACGAAAGAAGGATATAGATATGTGCTGACAGTGCAAGACTGGCTAACTAAATATTGTATCTTAATACCAACGGTACATGCAGACGCAGAGGAGGTAGCACACGCTCTTACACGGAAAGTATTGGCATATTTTGGGCCGCCAGCTGATATTATTACAGATCAAGGCAGGCATTTCGTAAATAATCTACTAGAAGAATTCGCAGAGATATTTAAAATAAAAAAATATTGCACAACTACGTATCATCCTCAAAGTCAAGGAGGAATCGAACGCATGCATCATACAGTCACAGAATATTTGAAAGCATATATGGAAGAAAAGTCAGATTGGGCCGAATGGCTAGACTTATGCCAGCTAGCATATAACAGTACAAAACACGAAGCAACAGGATACAGCCCTTACGAACTAGTATTCGGATACAAAGCGCGTATGCCATCAAGCTTTCCACCGAAAGAAAAATTACAAACATATGATGAGTATTTAAAAGAAACGGTAGAAAACCTTTCTTAATTACAAACGTTAGCGGCAATGAACCTAGTACAGGCCAAATACAGGTCGAAATATTACTACGATAAGAAATTAAACACTAAACACTTCCGAGAGGGTGAGAGCGTTTACTTATTAAAACAACCGCAGAAGGGTAAATACGACGCGCAATATGAGGGACCGTACGAAATCATAGAGATAAATAACGCGAAACATAATGTAACAATAAAAAACGCGAGTAAGATAAAAACGGTTCGCGTAGACAAAATAAAGCGCGCAACTACAGTAAAAGCACCTCCTCCTTTCACAGACAAAGCAAGTAATTAATTTTTCAATATGGAATGCAACGAAAACTTTTCTTTTTCCGCGGCCTTCGGACGAGGAAAAAGAAAGAACGACATATCATCACTGCTTATTTTTACAGAAGAGAAATAGAAAATATATAAAAAAAAATGAAAATTAATAATAATGGTTGAAATTAAGAAATGAGAATAATAAGATATCCTTAAAGGCGCGACGTTTCAACAAAATATTGTATAAGTGAAAAAAAGAATCAAATATCTTTTGAATAAAAGCAAAAAATAAATAAGAAAAATAATTAGTAGATAAGATTCAGTTGTACAGCAAAGCGTCAAAAGAATTGGCCGCAAGAGAAAAGAAACGTTTTTACTAATAAATAAAAATAATAGATCAGCTAATTGTTTTGAAGATAATTGTGATAAAAATATTTTATTATCAACAAAATTGTAAAATTAGCAAAAGTTAAGCAACTCAAATAATAATAGCAACTATAAAAGAAATGCAGGATCTCGCCTAAGATTCCCTATGAGTATCCTTTTACCCCTTACCCTTACGAAAAATATAAGTCCAATGAATAAAAAAAATAAGGTAATAACATGCATGAGTTCAAAGAAAAAGAATAAATAAAATGTACATAAAAATTATAACGAGAAGATAACCTTCTCTATGTTGTAAATAAAGCAACATGCCATGCATAGTTTAATCAAATAAAACATGCAAAAAAAAATTGGAAATAAAAGTTAAGAAAAAAAGCAAAAAAAAGACTGTTAAATACAGTGAACTATTATATGCATGTGTTATCAACTTCGTGATAAAAGAAGTTGAATATTAATAATAATTATAAATTATTAAGAACTCAGCTAAAGGACTAAAATCTGAAAAAAATATATCACCTTAACAACCGAACATATTCCAAAAACCCATGGGAATCGAACGCAAGTATCCTTTATAAAGTTATTCGAAAAAGAAGTAAAATGAAAATCCAATGAGTTTTTTGAGTTGAATAACGTTGCTTATAAAATTAAAATAAGAACACATAGAAAATACTGGAAGCAGAGTAAAATTTTAGAAAAAAAGGCGATTATCAAGCCAATCGTAGTCGAAACCGTGGCCATATTCTAGTTGACGCAGCGCTTCTTAAACGATAATGTCAACCAAAAAAAGATAAACAAAAGCGTCAAAGAGAACACATAGAGTTAATAAATAAATTTTTTGTAAGACGCAGCTTTGAGGATACATGATAGAGTATTAATCAGTGATCAATTTAATAAAAAAGAAGTATTTTATAAGGAAGGAGGAACCAAAAAATAGATAAATGACGGTTAAACAGTTAGAAATAGAGGGGGGACCCTTTTCTACTAATAAGTTAATTTTTGTTTCAGATAAATCATACAATTATTGAAAAATCATGTACAAATTTTATTATAAAAGTTCGACCAAAAAAAAGGAGTTCGAACCCACGTTCGAATCCCGCTTCAAACCCACACAAAAACAAGTGGGAGGTTCTTTAAATCACTTTAGAATAAAATCAAATATCATCCGAGGAAGAATGTATTTCGTGATGTGAAAGGCTTCTTATCTTATCAAGAGTGCAACATGATGCGCACGTGTATCTTCAAAAGAAACATCTTTTAACATTAGAAAAAAGATAATGAACTTTGTATTTAAAGCTATATTATTTAATAATTAAAAATTCATTTTAATTTTTGTACAATTTTGTAAAATATTTTATTATAAATGTCATATATCTTTTGAAAAAAAAGAGAGAGACCATAAATTCATAGTTAAAATGAAAAAATATTTAAAAATAAAACAGTAGAATAAATTAGAACGCAAACAACACAACACTAACACAAACAAATAGAATAAGTTAGAAATTTTTGTAAGATAGGACGGGCATCGGCTCGTGTAGGTACACAAAAAAGTACCAATTACACTTTAGGGACTTAAGTTTAATAAATTTTTTATTGTATTCATGTGTACGTTCTTGGCTTCGGGGGCCGAAGCCTCGCGGCCTCGGACGTGCTACGTACATTATATTGTACGTATATTATAATATATAACATAAAATAAGGTAGAAACTCAGAGAAATGCGACTCCGAGTTTCCGGACCAAGAGTCGCACGATGCGCGAAGTGCTGATTTGGCACTTCGTCGCGGGCAACTTACATCGTCGTTTTAGACAACGACGAGCGTCAGACCATCGCCGGACGCGCTAGAGTACAGAAGTAACTAATCTCTCTCTCACTTTATTTTTGGGTTATAATAAATACCAGTTAACTTATACTAATTCTCTTGTAATTATTTTGCATCCTCAGACTCCCCATAGGAGTGCGTATCAAAAATCCCACGTAACAATATATATATACTTCCATTTCATTAGTTCCGTTGCATGTGCCGTCAAAAAATCAATTCGCTCTCGTATAATTTTTTTTATACGTCTCTTATGGGAAGTATATACCGTCGGTAAAGAAGTTTCACTTCAAAAATTTCGTATAGCTTAAAAATGCATATGAAAATTTATTGGTTTATGCTATTCAAATTATGTTTTTAACACTCTGTGCGTGAAACACGATTTCTCATGCTTGTTTTGCATGTACGACAGCAAGATTCACAATTTTTCTGTAGATTTAGAGTCGATGTTTATATTGTACATCTTAAGATTATCGTTACAGAAAATTTTCTCATCGCCTATTTTAATATTACTAAATTAAAATTTTAGTGGTACTATAAATTTTTTGAAATTCAAATTTTTCTTTTATATTTAGATATTTATAATAAAAAACTATTGTTATAACAATTCATAATTGAATATAGAAGACGTTGAGATCTTTATTAATCGGTTTTAAGTTATTAAAAATATGAAAAATAATGACAAAAAATTAGTCAAATTAGTGATGCATACATTTTTTATATTTCATTTTATTTAACGTCACTATATTTGTGCTATCATTACGATGCTAATTAGCGACAGAGGTCGTTTTGGTGTGTTTGTGAACAAAGCACATATAACGAACAGTCCTGCTTGTATAAATTGACTGAGAGCGGGATTCGAACTTGAGTCCTCAAGATTACGAATCCATCGCTCTACCGACTAAGCTACTGCCGACCTCATGCATACATTTGATGTTCTCTTTAGAAGTTATTAGAATTCAAAAACTATTAAAATAATTTAATTACAAACATACATCATTCTTCAAACAAATGTGAAAATATAAATGAAATAAATATTAATAAAATATGAATGAATGAGAAAATATAGATAAAAGTTTCTGTTCGCAACCATAAAAATGATTATAGTATTAATAATCTAGTAGCAAGTATTTCTGATTTATCACTCATTATTTATAATTTACTGGTCTAATGGTCACTCCGAGGGTCACCCTCGCTACGTTCATGTGGCAAATTCGTTATTTTAAGTCACGTAATACGTCCCAATATTATATACATGGAAACAACTTTCGTGACAATTTTTATTAGTTTCACTTTTAGACACCACATTTATTTTACACGTATTAGCGCTATTATCACTTGACATTGTGATTTCACTTGGTTAGAAACCGCAAAAATAATCGTGTTCTGCTCACGATGTGTTAAAAAATAGTATACGCAACATGTGCTCGGTATAGGTGATCCATGCATTCGTCTTTTTTTTCGCCCGAGCGAAGCAAGGAACTCGACTCGTATATGAATCATCTATTTCGCGCACTAGTGGCGTAATGTACTATTCAATAAATTTGTCATTGAAAGTTAATGTAAAATGCTATCATTTCAACATAAGTAAACAAAGAAAAATCAAAATATTTTTATTGTTTTTTATAAATCCAGAGGGGGGTTGGCGTGAAGCCCTCCTAGTTAAATGGTAAAAAAGTCTTTAAAAATAATTATTTTTAATTTTTTTACAAGAAAAGAAATTATAAAAACGTTTTATATTGGAAATCGTATAAAAAAACTTTTTAATTTAAAAATCTCGATTTCAATTTATGAAATTTAATTATAATAAAATACGAAAATTCAAGTATGTTTAACACATAATTTTCCATAGAAAACATTTTCATAAATTTATTTCAAAACTCAATATTTATTTAATAAAAAACATCGTTAGTCTCATGATTGAATCAAAACTGACCATTTTCCCTGATTACTTAGCCAAGTTAAGTAACCTTTCGATGTATTCAGATATTTTTCTTTGGCATGTTTTTGCCATAAAAAATTTTAAAAAGCAAATTTAATCAGGTTTGATATTTTTTTTTTAAATTATCTTATTTCAACTAACAGATGAACTCAAATATTTATGTATTGTAATTTGCAAAAATACAGGTACATCCTATATTTTATTTTTAACAAAAAGTAGTGTATCAAGTTATTACTAAAAGTTGATAGTTTTTGAGGAAAAAATTTATTCAGAAATTGTTTAGACAAAAAATTTGAATAATTTAAAGCATTCCACTGTGGTCAACTTTTGACCCTTTCTACCGAGAGCTCTGAAAAAATTTCCTCTATGTTTCAGGTTCTAAATGGAACATATTTTCAGATATGAAATGTTCCATATCCATGCGTATCTATGTGCGTGTGTGTGCGCGTATATGCGTGCGCAAGTATGTGTGAATGTAAGTTTTCTAACCAAACCAATTTGTCTATGCCAGATGTGAATACATAATTTTATATTTCATAATCAATACTTTCTTATATTTCATTCTTTGTAAAATCAATAATAATAATAATGATAATACAGTCGATGATCTGAGTCCCGCCGCCTTCCTTCATCAACTCGCTCGTGCGTTACCCCCACTCATTAACTAAAAGAATTTGTTTTCACACATTCTGAATCCCGCCACTGCTCTATGCGACTTTTTAACTTGTAAAAATGGGTTTATTAGTTTTATTTTTTTTGTTTAGAATACAATAAATGTTTATTGAAATAAAAAGTAACAAAAAAATAATACAATATTGCATAATTCTTATTTATATCTATTGAAAAAAATATAAAAATGAAATTTTTTTATTTATAGGTAACATAAATTTAAAATTAAACAATATATTATTTATTGATGAAATAAATACTCATTGTTATTATGATAATGAAAAAAAAAAGATTTATTTTATGTTTTATTTATAAAGGGATCACATAAATTTCTAATTAAATAACATTTTATTGATTAATTAAATATATCTAGTTGGATTTTTATATTTTTTTAGTAGATATAAATGAGAATTATGCAATACTTTATTATTTTTTGTTACTTTTTATTTCAATAAACATTTATTGTATTCTAAACAAAAGAAATAAAACTAATAAACCCATTTTTACAAGTTAAATAGTCGCATAGAGCAGTGGCGGGATTCAGAATGTGTGGAAACAAATTCTTTTAGTTAACGAGTGTTGATAACGCACGAGCGAGTCGATGGAGGAGAAGGCGGCGGGACTCAGATCGTTGATTGTAATAAGAATAATAATATTATAAATAATAATAAGATTAGTGATAATAATAATATTTTCAATTAGAAAAAGATGTAATTATTATTGAAAATTTTTTCAGGTAACATTATAAAATTCAATCATTTAATTTTTCAGGCCTGACCGTGTTATAGCAGCTGCATCATTAGTTGTAACTTCTACCCTGGGAGAATTATTTATGAGTGCAGCAGAGACTGAATTAGATTTTTCTTTGGTAGTTGAAAATGAACTTAAATCCTCTGTGCCTGCTTTGTTATGCTCTGTTCCTGGCTTTGATGCATCTAGTCGAGTTGACGATTTGGCTGCAGAATTAGGCAAACCTATCGTTAGTATAGCTATCGGTTCTGCTGAAGGATTTAGTCAAGCAGATAGAGCAATTAATATCGCAGTGAAAGCTGGGAAATGGGTCCTCTTGAAAAATGTTCATTTGGCACCACAATGGCTTGTACAATTGGAAAAGAAACTACATAGTTTACAACCTCATTATAACTTTAGATTATTTTTGACGATGGAAATTAATTCAAAAGTTCCAGTGAATTTACTCAGAGCTGGTCGAATTTTTGTATTTGAACCGCCACCTGGAATTAGAGCTAATTTATTAAGAACTTTTAGCACCGTACCAGCCTCTCGAATGATGAAACCACCTAACGAAAGAGCTCGTTTGTATTTTCTTTTAGCATGGTTTCATGCAATTGTTCAAGAACGCTTGCGTTATGTACCTTTAGGTTGGGCTAAATATTATGAGTTTAATGAAAGCGATCTTAGAGTAGCATGTGACACTCTGGATACATGGATTGAATCGACTGCAATGGGGAGAACCAATTTGCCACCAGAAAAAGTAAGAAAATATTGTCATTAAATTAAATTAAATTAATTTTAAATGAATAAATTAAATTTAAATGAAAAGTTGTAAATCTAAAATACATAATAAAAAGTTGTAAATATAAATTTACAATTGTAAAGTTACAGCTTTAAATTATAAATGATCTATTGTGTTGCGAAGTATAAATTTTTACTATTTACTTTATTAATTCAGAAACTTTATTTTTTCTCACTAGCAATGAATTTTTTAACTTTTTTTAATCAAATAATATTTAAAAACAAATCTTTTTTTTATCATGTATAAATATTTGATGAGTGAGCGGAAATAGTTGGCTCGTAAGGCCTCAATAATTTATATCATTTAAATATTGGATAAAAAGTAAAAATAGAAATAATGTATTTATTTATATTTTAAAATTTATAGTACAGAATTTTTTTTTTATTTTTAATATTAAAAATGTTTGCAGTCTTAACATATGAGTAAATTATCGTTTTTAATTATTAATTACGAAGTAGACCGAGCTTGTATTCTGTAAGCCACTGTGTCCTTTTGCAAAAAAAATTAGCAAATATTAATGATTTTTGTTACAAACTGCTCGATAGTCAGAATTAATAAGGGTTTCATTTGAAAAAGAACTACTTTCGTTTCTTGTAAAAATATATTCTTCCCAAAATTTTCTCAATGACGTCCTAGAAAACTTACTATGTTAAAAGGTAGACGTAAACGGTAATTTAGATTACAGTTAAATTATCGTCATGTTGGATTTTAATTGAGAATTTGTTGAATATATTGAAGTCGGCGTCAAATTCTACATCTGTGCAGAACGATTCAACAACTTGACGCTGACTTCGAAAATATTTTTTCGTGAATTAAACAATAATATAATTTGTTTGTGCTGTTTACAAATAATTAGATAATCTATAATATATTTGCAACACATGTGTTGAGTTAGATGCGTACTATGCGTATAATTATTAAAGATTATAAATTATTTGTAACTTTTTAGTGCATTTTTTTGAAGTCGGTTTTGTTTTTTGTTAAAAAAATTTTTTTTCTACAAAAGTAAGGGCAGAGCCCAATAGATTTAAGGATGAACAGACGATTCTATTCTATGAAAAAATATAAAGTTTTCATTAGTTTTCGAGTGAAGTCTGAAATGGAAAAAAGAGTTAAATTTGATTCAAGTGTTCAACTCTTTTTCCGTTTCAGACTTCACTCTAAAACTAATGAAAATTTTATATTTTTTCATAGAATAGAATCGTATGTTTATCCTTAAATCTATTGGGCTCTGCCCTTACTTTTGTATAAAAATATTTAATTTAGTCACAATAATGAAAATTTAGATTAGACAAGGACAGAACTATACGGCCATCTCTTAATTATTTAACAATCACTTTTTAGTATCTCACAATCTTCTTTTAAGGTTAAATTGTGCTTTGTGGCTATTTAGATAGCTATCCGTAATTTGATGCTAGATATTTTTTCCTTCCGCTAGTTTCAGACAAAAATTAAACTTCATTTTTCCGCTATTCTTTGTCCCCACTTTTATACTTAAATCTGATTATTTTTTATTAAAATGAGAAATAGGAATGATAATTATTGAATCTTCTTTTACTTTTCTATTCTCTTTTCACACAATCAAATTTTCATTTAAATTCCCCAAAAAAAATAATTTTTAAGTAATAAGAATTATACCTCACTATCGCTAAGATTCTGGTACAGGGCACGAACTTTATCAGCAACTTCTGACATTGTAATGAAAGATAAGGTTGGTAATTTTGACAATACAATTTGACTACAATATGTCCGCTCTTTTTACTGCTATTCAGCTTTGCAAGTACAATTGCTACTTCTCGGTTGAAACCCAAGGAAATTCTCGCCATCTATTTTTTTTTTATCCATGATTGTTACAAGAATACAATTCTAACAAAATTAAATTTTTTTTTCATAATTATTAAAAAATTAAACTGAATACAACAATTGCGAAATTGAATATTGAAGAATTTGGAATCTATTCCTTTTAAAATTGAAATATATAACAATCAACTGAATGCTACTACTTCTGAAACAACAATGAAGCACATAAAAGAAGGAAACGAACTTGTACATGTATCTCCCAGCCTTTCATAATACTTATTTTTGTCTTCCTATCTCTCTTTATATGTACTTTATTACGCGAGTGCTACTCAGTATTATTCACGCGTGCGCATATATTCTCTTCGCCTTTAGAACCGCTTTTATACATTCTAGACATCGTGTCGATAATATAACCTCCTTTACTATCCAGTGCTAAGAGATTCAATCAGCTGTCGACGTCCAGGGATCAGCACTGAAAATAAGAAATAACAAAATTATTTTTCTGTTGGTTTCTCACGATGGCCCTGGCTGCTATCACGAGTGTGGTGATATATGATTGGAATGTATTTTTGGCAAATTCTTATTAATCTTTAACTAAAATAATTTTTAAATGTTTCAATTAACAAAAAAAGATTTTACTATAATGTAATGTTTACGTTACATTATTTAAAATAACAAAAAATAAAAATGAGTTATTTTAAGTAAAATTGACTTATTTTAAAACCTATTTTTCTTGATCATTCAAATTTAAGATACTGTTTTCAGATATTAAAAAATGAAGCTTCCTTCTATTTAGAACTCGAAATACACTTTTTTTCATACTTATGAGCCAAAAAATATTTTTTCTGATTTTTCAAAAATGAGATTTTTTATGGTTTCATCGAAATATATTGATGATTTAGCGATCAATTGATCTTTTGCAGCATACCATTCGAAAGGAAAGAAAAAATCCTATCTATTTATAGGGTGAAAGAGTGTTTTTTATAATATTAACTATTTTAAATATTGGTAAGGAGGTAAAATAATGTATATTCGAACATCTCCGAATACCTATCCCAAAAAAAGTTTTCTCTCAACTCTTTTAATTCCTAATATGTTAAGAATAGATTATTATTATTATTATTATTAAAAATAACGGGTAGGTTGTTCTATGAGAATAGAGCTATCTGATATTGCCTAGGCCAAAGGCCCTCTGCAACCCTATGGTTTAGTCCCACCAGCAACCCCTCACCACAGCCTTATGGATGGGTTCCGGGTATGTGCGGTTAGACAAAATTGCAGTTAGATAAGCATTATTTCGTGATCTCTTTGTACGAAGAAATCACTTTATTCAAGAAAAGTACCTTGATTTTATCAATATTAAAGTACTCCATTCCTATGTGTTTCATTCTAGTTGTCAGTAATTCCTCACACTCACAGAGGCTGTGCTGAGCCGTCTCCAAGGTGGCCCCGCACCATCTGGATGCGGGAGAACCAGCCACTCTCATGTTGTACATGTGGTACTTTAATTTACCATGCCCTATCGCTATTCGTGCGATTATGTTTATGACTTCTCTGCTTAGGTTCAGATCCCGTGCTAACCAAGCATGATCGGGATCATCATCCAGCAGAACTTTTGCTTGTTTGCAACCTGGTGTATTCCTCCAGGTTGTCCTACGTTGTGTCTCTCGCCAGTGACACATTCTTTCTTTAATTTAACCCATCTGAATTCCCAACGCAGGTTCAGGGCCAATTAGTGGTGTTTTTGCAGACAGTTTTGCTAGGTCGTCTGCCACCCTGTTGCCTTTTGATCCCGCGTGACTGGGAACCCAATAAAGTTTAAGTTTCCTGCATCTTTCTCCTAAAATATTTAGTAAGTTGATATATTCTTCTACCAAGCTAGACTTAGTTTTGTAGCTTTTTAAGGCCATGAGTGCCCCTTTGCTATCTGAACAAATGTTCACTATGTCTTGGTTGTTCGCATCCAGTGCCAACTGAGCACAGATTAGTATGTCCACCAGTTCTGCTTGAAAGTTCTGCCTGTTTGCCCAGCGGTACCATAGTACCCTTTTCAAGCCTCCTGTGGTAAATGCCTGCTCCAGTACCCGTTGCGGACTTCGATTCATCTGTGTACCAGATGTCGCCTGAGCTCGGTATTCTGTCATTCCCTTCTTCTGACAGCCAGTCTTCTCTGGTTAGGAAAATCACCTCAAATTTATTGACTAAGTAATACTTCGTCACTATTAGATCCGACCTCATCTTTTGTAATACATCCTGTTTAAGACAAGGAGGGTTAGTGTGTTCACCTTTCCCTGTCCACATATTAAGAGCAATCAGTCTGCATGCAGACCTTGTAGCAGCCTCTCGTACATATAGATGCCACTCCCATAAAAAAACCCAAGACTTTTATGGGAGTAGTCCTTACTGCCCCTGTCGTGACTCTCAGGACAAGTCCCCTTAGCCTGTCTGGGAGCTTCGCTGTTGTGGTTTGGCTGGTACGTTTCCACCATACCACTGTTGCATAGGTGAGTCTAGGAATAAGGATTGTCTTAAACATCCAAAGAATGGTGGAGGGCTTAAGCCACCATTTCCTTCCAATAGTTCTCCTGCTGAGCCAAAACATATTGGTGAACTTCCTGCACTGCTCTTCTACCTGGGGTTTCCAGTGTAGTTTGTTGTCCAGTATCACCCTCAAGTATTTGGCCTCAGATTTTCGTGTTAACACTTGACCTTATAGCTTTAAGGTTTTGTGCAGTTTCCACTTTTACTTCCCCGTGAATACCACCACCTCTGTTTTCCTACGGTTGATGGACAGTTAGTTGGTTTTGCACCAATTCCAAAGTCTGTGCAGAGCTACCTGTAATATGTCTGCCAGTGGTTCGAGAAAACGCCCTCTCCCACTATTATTATATTGTCGGCATATCCAATGACGTGGCATCCAGTCTCTTTAACACAGATTAAGGCACCCTCTGCCACCAAGTTCTATTCTAAGGGGGAGATCACACCACCCTAAGGACAGCCATTCGCGACTGTACCTCTGACTGCCTGGCGTCACCCCTAGTTACTTCCAATAATCGGTGACTCAGCATACCACAAATTCAATCCGTGATCATGGCCGGCACTCCTTTGTTCTCGGCTGCTTTTACATCCTGGTGGGCTCCTACGGCGAATCCTCTTGCTTCTATTTCTTCTTCGATTATTACACTGCTTTGTGCAGTGCCATTTCTGTAGATTTACCTTTTGTGTAGGTGTGTTGTTTCGATGATAGCGGATTCTGAGTAAAAACCGTCTCCTTGATGTATCATTCGATGAGCTTCTCTATCGACTTGCGCATAAAGGACACCAGGCAAATTGGTCTAAAATCTTTTGCCGTGGTGTAACTGCTTCTTCCTGGTTTCTGGATGAACATTACTCTTGAATTCTTCCATTTTTCGGGTATGTGGCCCAGCCACAAAAAGGCTCTCGCTAGTCTCACAAATAGATCGAAGATAACCTCCATGCCCTGCTGAAGTAGGACCGGGTACATCCTGTCTACCCCGGGAGACTTAAACAACCCAAAAGAAAATCAGGACCACCTGACACGGTTTGGGGAAACAATTCTTGCCGCAAGCTTCAGCCTAGCTGACTTATCAGTGGGTTCACCGTGACCAGGACTTCAATTCACCCTCGAAGGGTTATTGGGTTGATCTCTCTCTTCACCTTCCAGGTTAACAAAACTCGGCAAGTCCGACCTCATTAGGCAGCCCAATGTCTTCTCGTCCATCGCTGAGTAACCACCCTCTGGAAGCCTTATGGCACCCAACCATGCCTCTGGATCACGTGCAAATAGTTTGTCCAGTCGAGATGCCTCCGGATCCTGCTCCACTTCCGAACAGAATTTCCTCGATCCTTTAGCGTGGGCTCTTCTGACCTCCCTTATGTACTCTCTTTGCTTGTTCCTCCACTTCTGCCAAGGTAACTTCGTTTCATATTTCTTGGCCTTTTTGAACAGTCTTTTAACTGCCTCCTTAGGAGTTTCCAGTTTGTGATTCCACCATGGAGACTTATACTTTGTCTTTGCTTTCTTAACAGGACAGGTCTTGGAGAATGCAGAGATGATAGACTGTTACAGCATTTTTGCTGCCCCTTCTATCTCTTCACTGTTCCCAATATTTTCAGGGAATTCTTTCAGCGCTGTTGAGAGTTCCTTTTTGTATATACCCCAGTCCCTGTTCCTTGGGTTCCCAATCCATTTAACCTCCTGAAACAGAAAATAAATATTAAACGTGATCTGTGCATGATCAGAGAGCGTCGGTTCCTCCGACACTCTCCAATCCTGCACAGCATAAATAAAGTCTCTTTATGTTGAAGAAGGTAGGTTCCAAATCCCTATTAAGAATATCTAGTTCTGTGGTGACTAAGTACTCGAGCAGAGCTGATCCCTTAGCATTCGTGTCCGTTCTGCCTTATGCCGTATGTTGCGCATTGGCATCACATCCCAAAACCAGAGGGAACCCCCTCTTGCCACAGTAGTCCACCAACTTAATTACTTCTTTTGTAGGAGTTTCTTCCTTAAAGTGGAAGTAGACTGAAGCTAGCACTAACTCCTTTGAAACACTTCCTATGGAGAGCTTTACCTTGTTAGCCACTACATCACGAGTAATGACTGCCATAAGTGGCGTGTTTTCTAGACCTTTGATCCAAATACACGCTTGAAGTTTAGCTGCTGTTGGATCTCTGACAATTTTGCCACCTCTTCCAAGTTCTTTGATTGAGCCATTGATGGCCCATGATTCTTGTATCAATGATACATATGTGTGCGCCGCAGACTGACACCTCACTAGGAGAGCCGAGGAGTTGTTACTATGATGCAAGTTCATCTGTGTAATTTTAAAGATTCCCTTCATTTGGAAGTTCCCCTATTGATTGCTTGAAGCTTCCACGGTCTTGGCAGAGTATGTTACTTCAACTCTGCCCATACCGTAGTAAGTTTTGTTGTCTGATGAACTCAGACTTTTAAGAGACGATTCGGGAATGCCGACTATCAGCATCATTCCCTTCTAGTCTGACTTACCTTCCGACTGCTCCACCGTTGACTCTTGGTTCGGTTGCGTCTCCTGCTGGTCCTTTTGTTTTGCTGGACCCTGTTGTTGCTGTTGTTTGACTGGCTTTCAGAATTCCGAGACCGCGTACAGCCACCAGCCATCCACCCTGAGTGACGGATTGAGCCTCCCCAGCCGTCTCAGCGCCACTTCCGGCTCTACCTCCAAGGGTAGTCGGATCGTGGCCCTAATCAGACGCTGGAGGAGCTCAATTCCCACTACTCTGAGGATGGGAGCATCTGGTGGACTCTTCTCGCCCATTTGTTGCACAAACTGCTCCCTACTGAATCGGTCCGCACGACGACCATTGCACTATTCTCTAACATAAAGTCGTTGCTTGTCCTCTATTTAATCCACGCGCTCCTCAATCTCTATGCGAAGATTCGTCAGATCACCCGACGAGAAGCACTTATCTGGGTACACCACCGGAACCACCACTACCGTGAGTAAATTGGTTCTCTGCGTAATCAACAGAGAACCTTCACCTGTTTCAAGGTTGTTCTTTCTAGAGGCTCTCTGCCCCTCCGGTGGAGTATCACATAAAGTTTTGGGTCTTTCGACCCCTTTGGTTTGGAAAGGCGTCAAGAGCAAGGAGGAGAGCGTGCTTTTTGGCGTTTTTTCCTCCTTTGCCATCTCCCCATTCTCTTTATTTTGTTAGTGTTTCCCTTCTCCAGGTGCACCGGCGTAGTTTCGGTTTCCCTTTCAGGTTTACCGGCGTAGTTTCGGTTCTCCCTTCCAGGTTTACCGGCAAAGTAGCAGACACTGGTCGCGCTTCCAGTTGGGTCACCAGCTTAAATTGAGCGGTTCGCTTTCTGCCCGCACCACCGGGTCGCGTAAGATTTTGTTTATTTTCAGACACTTCTATTTAAGTCCCACGAGTAGCTAGGGGAAAGCTGGTCTGACTCCACAGAGTCTCGCATGCAGAGGTGAGGCATTAATGCTCATAAAGGACGCCCGGTATCTACGAGGCACCGTTTGAGATCCACTGTAACCCCTGGGCCACGAACAACATCTGCACGGTTCACATCACACCTTTGGTCAGGGCGTGATGTATTTTATTAACACCCAACATCTCTCCATAACCAGAGAGGGTCAAGGGGTTGTTTCTTGGTCACCTCGGGCTGCTGAGCCATCCTAGATTCAGATAGGCGAATCCTCAGGCCGACGATGCCAAGCCGGATTACCCGCACCCTTGACACCCGTACCCTAGGTGCCCCACGGCGCTAAACCGCCAGAACCCCTTAAAGCCGTCAGCGCCAGCCGCACGAGCGCCCCCCCCCACGTCCCCAGAGCCTGTGTAGCAGGATGAGATGGAATCAGAGAGGCACCGACCCAACATCCCCCGCACGAGAAGATCTTAGACTCCCAAGCCTCCAAGGCTAAGCTTCCCCACCGTCCTCTTTCAAGGTACCCTACAAGGTCCTACAACCCCTAGAGGAAGTTAATAATGGATACTTCAATTAATTGTTTTTTGCATGAGCCATCATCAAAATTTTTTTCGTGAAAAACTAAAAAAAATTCAATTTTTAAATCATTATTTCATAATTTTTTTTTCTGACATTCTAATATCCTTTGATTGCTTGCGCCGTATCCTCTTATAGGACGCAACAGGAGTAAACGTGGCTTGTCCACTATTCTTTGTTTATTGCTAACCATAACATTTTTATATCACTCGAGTTGTCTCCTCTTTTTGGATGTGACACGAGCAAACATGGCTAGTCTACTCTCCAAATTCATGCCGTAAAATATATTTTCATATATTTCATTAACATATTTACGTTGCGTCAATGCCTTTTTTTATTTTCATTTCTTTTTTTAAGAAGGAAGAGGCTTTCTGAGTATAATTTGTTAAACTTTGTAATTATTAATAATTAAATTTGAACTCAAAACTAAAATATTTCAAATAACTGGGGGGCAGATAAGCATATATCATTTCGCGCCAAAGATGTCTCGAAGTAGTTTTGGTCTAGTATGTACTGTTTGTGCTTTTCCTTTTGAGTGAGCAAGTTCAACTCTCGGTTAAGACCTTTTTTTCTTTCAATGTTTTTTATTACTTTTTTTATTTATATTTCTTACATTTTCTATTTTTTATTAATTTTTAAATCTAATTTTCTACAAATATATTAAGTATGCTCGTTTTTTTGTCAAAAAAATTTTTTTTTTCAAATAGATTATTTTTTATGCAGAATAATTTGAAAAGTTTTGGATAGGATAATCTATCGAATGTTATAAGTAATAAGTTTTTTTTTAGTTCAGTAGCTTGAAAGTAATGTTTTGTATAAAGTTTTCATTCAATCTGAATAATTCCAACGAGATCCAAAAAATTGTTCCAGCCGTTTGAAAACAGTAATTTTTTCAGAGGTTGAAAAAATGATTTTTTGGTAATAACTTGAAAAAAAATGAATTCCGAAAAAAAGTATATTAAATAAAATTTATAGAAAAAAATAAGATACATCTTTTCAATACTATACATTTTTTTTAAATGATATTTATTAAATAATCACTAAAAAGCCTTTGATTACAACATTTTTCATGAATAATTTAAAAAATATTAACTTTAGAGAAAAATGGATAGTATAAAAAAAATTAATTTTTTCATATTCTATAATTTTTGTTTTGTATACTTTTAAAAAAAATCGTATTTTTTAAGTTATGACCAAAAATTAATTTTTTTGACCATTTAAAGGATTTTGACTATTTCAAAACGGTTTCAACGATTTTTTTCAAAATAGGAACGTTTTTTTGTGTTATTATTTAAAATAATTTCCCGTTTGAATTATTCAGATCGGATCAAAACTCATCGAGAAAATTCATAAACTTGATCTCTCACTCACATACATCCATACATGCATTTTAAGGAAGCCTCGTAATAGTCTTATTTTGCTATAAAAATAAGTTTTTTATTATAAGATAACATATTTTCAAAAATTGCATTTTTCGTTATGGCGAAAATATAAGGCACTTCCGGGATGTGGTCCTGCCTAAAAACGCGCGACAACGTTATTTTAAACGTTTTTAAGCGTTTCGAATTCTAAGAATTGGAATTTATTTCCATCTATCACGTAGTTGTGAATTTTTTAAAACATTACGGAAAATTTTGAACTGTTACATGAAGAAAAAATTCATGCCAATATAGCATGTGGTTGACGTATCCAAAGTTAGTGAGTAATATCTTGTGCTTTTATAACATCGCGATGTACTCTTGCTGCATTTACGCTGTCCAATAGCGGTTAGTTGACATACTTTGTTAACTCCCTACTCTAATATCCTTCGATAGCTTGTGCCGTATGCTCCTATGGGACGCGACAGGAGTAAACGCAGCCTGTCCACTGTTCTTTGTTTACTGCTAACTATGACATTCTTCCATCACTCGAGTCGCCTCCTCTTTTTGGATGTAACGCGAGTAAACACAGTTAGTCCACTATCAAAATTCACACCATAAGTTTTGTTAAAATATTTACGTTGCGTGAATGTCTTCATTTATTTTTTTTTATTTTTTTAAGAGGAGGTCACGTATCTCTGTCCTTTTCTAATCAAAGAAATGATTTTTTTACAAAAACTTATAGCTTTATCAAAAAATGAAGAAAAAGCCGCATCTTGTATCAAAAAAAGCAATATTCTCTTTGATAAAAAAAAATTAATTTTATTTCTTCGTTCTCAAGAAAACCTTGAAAAACCAAATTGTCCACCCTGACCTCCATGATTCAAGTTTTTCAAGGTTTTCTTGAAAACGAAGCAATAAAATTAATTCTTTCTTATCAAAGAAAATATTGCTTTTTTTTATACGAGATGCGGCTTTCTCTTCATTTTTTGCTAAAGTTGTTAGTTTGTGTAAAAAGCTCAATTCTTTGATTAGAAAAGGACAGAGATACGTGACCTCCTCTTAAGAATGAACAGGCATTATGCATGTAACCTGTTGAATTTTTAAATTATTAATAATTAATTTTGTACTCAAAATTTAATTATTTCAAACAACCGGGGGCAGATAAGCATGTATCACTTCACGCCAAAATTGTCTCGAAGCAGTTTTGGTCTTGCGCATAACGTTCGTGCTTTTCCTTTTGGGCGCGTGAGTTCAACTTCCGGTCAAGACCATTTAAAAAAAATTTTTTTTTTCATTGTTTTAGTTTTTATTACTAATTTATTTATATTTTTTACATTTTCTTTATTTTTAATTTTAATATCTAATTTTTTACAAGTATATTAATTATGCTCATTTTTTTAAGGAATATTTTTTTTAAATAAATTAATTTTTATTTGAAATAATTTAAAATACTAATAAATAAATAATAATAGTGTTTATAATACTATAGTTTAATTATGTCTTTATAAACATGTATATTAATATATAAAATAAATTATAACATAAATAAACAATAATAATTAGTACTCTAGTTTAATTTATTCATTGTACTTTCTTGTAAATTTTATAAATTACATTATAAATAAATTAAACTATAATATTATAAAATAAAAATCACTATTATTTATTTATTAATATTTTTAATTACTACCTATTACAAATAATCAATTAAAAGAAATTTTCATTGAAAAAACGAACTTATATAATTATATAATTATTTATATAATTGGATTTTAAAATTATTAAAAAACACAGAATATAAAAAATATATATATAAAGTAATAGAAAAAATTTAAACAACAAAAAAAAGGAAAAGCGTGAACATTTCACGCTGGATCAAAACTGCTTCGAGATTATTAAGGTGTGAAATGATATGTAACGTTGGTAAATTTTGCTGACTTCTTTTAAACAAAAAAATTCATATTTCACGCAAATTTCTTTTCTAAACTACTCTCAACGTGTTTTCCTGTAAGACCAACACTTTATTTTTCTGTTAATTATTTTTAAATCATTATTTTTCCATTTCATATTCCACCAAAAAGATTATTATTTTGTCCGATCTGTGTGTTTCGGTGTGAACTCATTTTCTTTTGAAACAAGTAATTATTGTACCGTTTAGATAAAATAGAGTAAAATATTTCAGCTGTGCAAACAATCATTAAGGGATAGTCCAATTTTGCGTACCTGAAAATATTATATAAGACTTCACAGCAAACATACGTAAATATTAAAATTTTCCTGAAAAATTTTACCGTTACTCAAAATTGGAACACCCAGACGAAAACTCATTAAGTTAGATGCCAAGAACAAATACCGTTAATCACCCAAGTAAACTTGGAAACTTATATTTTTTTATGTAAAATTTATAAAATTTTGTTATAACAATTAATTCAAAATATATATGTTACGTTTTCACGTTATTGATTTATTATATTGTGGGTATCTTTTTATCACGACTAAGTTTGGTAAATCCAAGTAGTCCATTCGTGTGAAGGTAATTAATTTAATAAGACGATAATTAAAATAAACTGATAGATTTATTATTACGTTAATCGCGAGAAAGAGAAATGTCTACTGTACTACTGGTATAAAATCGCTGGTACGTTCTCGTTGCGTCGATCGTGGGTTCGTGTTTCTCTATGCTCTGATCGGGTTCTTGTAGTCTACATCTCTCTTGGTGCTCTAGGGCCTCGTAGCCTAGTAGGCTGCGGCGTGGTTCGCCCGGTCGTATTTATACTTGCTGGGTTCGTTGTTTCCCACTTCTCTATTCTTCTAGAAGTTTCTACCTCGTGGCTTCCGTTTTTCCATGCTTTACTTTGTTCGTTCTCTACAGGTCTTAACTTGTCGGCTGGTTAGTCACCATTTCTTTCGATCACGAGTTGTTGCTAGCTGGTTTCAGACGTCTAGTCAGCGCTTTCTTACTGTCTTATTCATTTAGTTTAATATATTTCTTACACTTCTACGTTTTATTATTTTCTAGAATATTCCACCCGTAACATATACTATTTTTACATCTTTTATTAACACACAAATTTCTATCATAAATAATAATTTTTGCTACCAATAAATAGTAAGTAAAATATTTTTAAAAAATTAATAAATAGCAAAAAAACGTTATTGTTGAATTAAAGTTCTTTTAAACAAATAACAACATAAGTAAATAAATATAAAATGAAAACTTGTTATTATAAAAAAAAATAACAATCAACCATAATTTTTGTATAACATTGTAACGGCTCATATCAATTTCGACTACAGTTATTTAATTTAGCATAAATATTTTATAAATAATTTGACATTATTTATAACATAGAATAATTTTCTGTAATAATAAATTTAAAATTACGTTAACAGTATAAGTACGGCTTTATAGTTACCTACTGGGGCCGATAAGGAAGGTAACTCAAATGTATATATATATATATATATATATATATATATATATATATATATATAGATGTAGTAAAATGATTATAGAAATAGAATGTCCCATTTCTTTCAATGAAAAAGTAGTATCGATATTTGATTGTTAATAATAAAATATATAAGAAGTAACTTTCTAAAATAATTGTGTATATATAAATGGAACATTCCATTTATATAATATGTATAAAAATGATTATTTTATTTAAAGTTTTAAGATATAAATCAAAATATAAAAAATTAGCTTTTTTAATTAATAATTAATAAAATAAACTATTAAAAATAGTCTTTTGGAATGTAAAGGAAATAGAATGTTTCTTTTACAAATATATTTATCTTAATGAAATGTTTCTTTTGCAAATATATAAAATAAATGTTATGGAACATTCTATTTCCTAATATATAATTCTTTAGGGAGAAATAGAACTTCATAGAAGATTTATGAAATAATATAAAAGAGCGTGAATCCAAGCAAGCTCTCTCATTCTTTTTTAGACTGTCGATCATGTAAAGTCTAAGATAGACTCTATATTCATTAGATCTTATACTGTCAAAGGCATAAGATCTAAGCATTTTGTCTTAAAGTACCATGTAACTTTTAAATCTTTGTAAAATATATATATATATATATATATATATCAAAAAAAAAAATATATATATATATAAATATAAATTAAAAAAATAATTATATCAAAACCAAAAAAACAAACACAAAACAACCACAAATACAAACACCAAACCAAAATAAACAAATTAAAAAAAACCAAAACTTCAAAACATCCAACTAAAAAAAACAACAAAACCAATTTATTTAAACTAAAATATAAAAAATTATTAAATATAAAAATTAAAAAAAACTAAATAAAGAAAATTCAACATATATCATAAAAAAATAAAATCAACTTACAAGACTTCTAAATCCCACCAACAAAAAATACTCATTAAATTACAAAATAATTATACTAAAAACCATATCCAATAATAATATATTTTATAAATCCATATTAACCTAATATAAAAAATTAACAAAAAAATAAAACAATCAAACAAACACAAAATTTAAAAAACACAAAAATAATAAATAAAACCCAATTAACTATAACAAGTATGAAATTCAAAAAAACACAGCAAGCCCCACCACCACAGCACAATTATCAAATAAAACCCCAATAACCTAATAAACATATATATATATATATATATATATATATATATATATATATATATATATAATTAATTCTGTAATAAAAAGATTAAGTATTCCAAATTAGATGAGACTATGTTCAAAAATTTATTTAGGAGAGTATAACTCATCTTATCTCATTTATCATTTTCCATAGGAATAATTAAGAAATTAAACATCGCACATTGAAGAGTATTGCACTTGGATATGTTTTCGATGATAATTTCTTTATTTATATTGCATCAAATAAAAGTAAATTTTATTTTTAAGTACTAAAGTTTAGTGAAATGAATATTAATCTTTTTTATTTTATTAAAACCTTTTTTTATCAAATTTACGTTAGCGTCTTTTTATGCGTAATTCTTTCTTTTAATTTTTGCGTTATTTTATGTATATCTCTAGCGAATCAATATTAATTGATAATGTTCATTCATTTAATATCTATACCATATTATTCTTTTATATAAACAAATTATCTAATTTATTAAGTAATTAAATTTATTTAAGCTAGTTCCTTTCATCATGGATATTTGTTGAAAAAATATTATAAATTAAAAAACCTAGTTTCTAATTTTATCTTTTTATATGCGTAATTTCTTATTTTGATAACAATTAGATTAAAGAACAATATATGTAGCTTATTTTTAAAAGAGAGAGAAAGGTAGAGAAAAGAGAGAGTTCTCTACAAAAATCCAGTTCTCTTAAAAAATCAAAGTTCTCTACAAAAATTAAGTTCTCTACAATAATCAAAGTTCTCTACGAAAATAGTTCTCTAAGCAGTTTTCAACGATCTAAGTCTTGAAACTTATATATCTCTCTCTACCTTGACACTTCTTTGCAAAGTAAGTTAATTCTTTATTCTTTTTATTAAATAACAATTTAAATATATAAAAAAAAACTTCTAACTATCTCACCTTAATCATATTTTAAAATTTAAAAAATATTATCTTAAAATTTATCTAAGCATTCTTTAATAATTTAAAGTTATATTATATTGCAACAATATTCTCTTTTTTTCTTTAATTTTTCATACATATATATATATACATATATATATATATATATATATATATATATATATTTCTAAATATTTTAAAATTTTACGCAACCCCGCTTTAGAGGACCGACCTCATCAGACCCCAAGTAGAGCAATTGAGGCATGTTGCTTTACTTTGCTAGGGGTTTAAAATATTCAAATTAAATTAAAAATTTGCAATTAAATCGCGACGAGAAAAGCACTTGATATAGGTCCCCGCATCTCAAGGGAAACCGAAGTCTGACTCTCGCCCCGCGGTAGAAAACACGCGGTCAAACTCGAAGATCAACAGCTAAGCGTGACGCTGCGTAAAGAAATTTACGCGTGAGCAGCGGTGATTAATGAGTTATTTTTTTAATTAATTTCTTGACGTTACAGATAGATGCTCATCTGCCCCCTGGTTGTTTGAAATAATTAAGCTTCGAGTACAGAATTAATTATTAATATTATAGTTTTATAATTTAACAGTTTGTGACTGCTGATTTACTCATAATTAGAATATAATGCATGATTATTAATATATATAATTTAAATTATTTAATTAAAAGTAACTAACAACAATTATGAGAAATAGTTATAAAAAATATAAATAAATAAAGAAATAGACACTATACAGAGTAGCTACTGTATAGTCAAAAAAGAGTAAAGTTTATAGTCGCATCAATCTCATATATATATATATATATACAAAAGAGAGTAGCTACTGTAGCCTAAGTAATGCGATCGTTGTGCGAGTCATGACGACAGCAAGCACGCATGCTAATACGAGCATACGTGTGTAAGCGAGAAAGAGTATAAATAGGCCGAAAGGAAGAGAAAAGATTAGATTCGGTTTTGTTCTCGATCGCGAGCAAGTCTCGGGTGCTTCTCTGCTCCCAAGCTCGAACCTCGCTTGATCTAGCCTTCTAGGCAGGGAACAGCACGGCGCCCTAAGGGTAATCCAGAAGGCGACATAACCGATGAGCCGACCTCACTCCTTCCTTTAACTTTATATGCATGTAATTAATCTCATCCTTTTTGTACAATGATCTTTATCTTAAATAAATATCCAATTTGAAGGTATTTTTTATACTTTCATTTAACAGAAAACTAACATTCCAATCTTATCAACATTAGATTATTATATTAGAGTGAGAGCGTTCTGCAATGAATCTTTCGGCATTGCGTTCGACTGGTGACATTGTAGTCCTCTTACTCTAATTAGGCTGCTCTCGTGGTACTAGACGGCAAACTTTTCACGCATGGCGTCGTAACCCTCCTGAAAATGATCGTGGAACTTATGATGCAATATTTTGCGTCACTTTTTGTGTCATTTTTCGCGTCACTTTTTATATCACTTTTCTTGTCGCTTTATCGAGTCAAAAGTGACACAACTTTTTGCGCAACTAATTGCGTAACTTTTCCAAAAATATAATATTAAATAAATTATAAATATTTTTTAAAATTTTATTTTACATAATTTAAAAGATGTTAAAATACAATATTAAAAATATTTAGAGCATGATTTAATTGTCCACGTTTAAAGAATAAATTTGGAAAAAATTTCTGAAATAAATTGAAAATTCTTTATCTAAATTATTGAAAGAGTGTTAATAGTCCAACCAATAGAGCAAAAAAAGGCTATTTTAGACATTAATTAAGGACTTAATGAAACCTATATAAAGTTGTTAAGAGGGATAGAAAAACATTCTTTATATAAAATCCACACGAGAAGTGAAGAAACTTAAACTTTAATGTCACCATAAGGAGAGAACGTCACAAGTTTACATGCCTAATGTCATGTAAATATTTTAACGAAACTTGCGGCATGAATGTGAATAGTAGAGTAGCTATGTTTACTCGTATTACATCAAAAAAGGGGAGGTGACTCGAGAAATAAGAGAATATAGCCCGAGCTTTAAAAGAATATTAGAGTGGGGAATTATCGAAGTATACGACGTGAGCCACCAGTGAACGCTGTTCATGCTTTATTTACTTCTTATACCATCTTTTTTAGCATAAGATAATCAAATACTGATAGAGCTTCTCATGCCTATCGCGTTTGTATCAATATAATGATGATTTTTCATGTGAAGTTTATGTACCCACGTAGATGGCACTTCTCATGCTCTATTCTCATGAGTTTTCTCTTCATGTAGCTATTCTCCCCTGTAGATATACATACAGTGCGTCTCATAACTATAAAAACACCCAATCGTCATATGTCATAAGTACTTCATGTGTTGCAAAAAGCCGCATATCTCGGTAAAACTTGTTTTTACATCTTACAAATGAATAATTTTGATGAACTTCATTAGTATAAAGCTTTATAAGGCATAAAAATGATGTATTTATTAACACTAATTAAAAAATTGAAAAATAATTACAAGTTTTGTCGTCTCATAACTATAGAAATACTTTCTAAAATCACAAAATTAACTATTCAAAACATTGTTTCACAGTTTAAAACATGAAATTTTGTTTATTTTAACAAATTGATTGAACTTTAATTACGTTTTAATACTTTGTATATCTATTATTTGCTTGAATGAGTTCGAAAATATGACTTTTGATTTGGCCTACGTGTTCCCCAGACATTAACCCTATTTAAAATCTTTGGGGTATTCTTGTTTGCAAAATTTATGTCAAAAACAAACAATATAACTCTGCTAAAGAGTTGCAAATGCAGTTTTGCAAGCATGGTGTGAAATTGAGCCAAATACTATTAAAAATTTAGTCGATAGTATGGAAAGTCACATTTTCGAACTTATTCAAGCAAATAATGGACATACAAAGTATTAAAACGTAATTAAAGTTTAATCAATTTGTTAAAATAAACAAAATTCCTTGTTTTAAACTCTAAAACAATTTTTTGAATAGTTAATTTTGTGATTTTCGAAAGTATTTCTATATAACTGCCGTCATGTTGCCAACCTTATACGGAAACTACATTTCTCTCCTATAAAATAATAATTTTGCTTTATATCGATTTTCATTGCGATGAGACTTTACCGCCATTTATATCAAATAAATGAAACCATTTCAAGAATGAAAACCACGTACGTTGTACCCTTCAAGCGTAAGTCGAAACCTACGGTAAAGACATGATTTTTTTCCGCTCGCTCTTGAAATTACAATATATTTACGCGCTCACACTTTTCATTTGTTTGAAATAAATTGATATTTACAAGTACAAACAATTCTGATATTTATTTCTATTAAAAAAACCAAATATCTTTTTTAGCTATTTTCGATCGGTAAAGTAGGTCCAAAGCAGACCTTTAAGTGTTTCTATAGATACGAGACGCACTGTATATATACATTTTCTATAGTGTTTCTACGTTTAGACGTGTGTGTATACGTGCTTGTACGTGTGTGTATGTGCTTTTACGTGTGTGTACGCGTGTGTACATGTATGTACGTGTTTGTACATGTGTGCACGTGATGAGTGTGTACGTGAGTGGTTAAACAAGGAAGATTCTAGCCCAGGGAGGATTCTAGCTCACTGCATTTGTAGCCCACTACTCGTCAGGTTAGAACTTTAATAACCCAAGTATGTAGCAACTTCAATAACCTAAGTTTATTACGTTTAAATTTTTCTTTGTGGCTCTTAAAAGGGCCGATTTAAAGTTTTTTATATTTGATAATTGAAGGTGGTATTTGTGATTTATATTTTTCGTAATGCTCCTTTCGTGACATCTTCTCTTTCTTAGAAAAATCAATAAAAGGAGTATACTCGTTAGGTTTATCAGTGGTGCTCGGACTTTGTCCCATGATGAAATAATACAAGTCATGACACGCTTCTACTTTTATAGTAATGAGAGCTCTCATCTATATAATAATTTCTTATACTCCATAGGTATTTTCAATGTCAAACGACTCTCAGTAAAAAATTTTTTCATGAATCTGACGTTGTGTAGGGCACAACAAGCTTTATACATTGCATTGTGATGAAGGCAAACAGTCACTAGCTTTATCTTATCCAGTGGTGGATAACCCATCTCTGTAACATCGGTAACGTTGAACTTGAAACGTTCTAACCATCTTTTCTTTATACTTCCCATCACTCAAATTTTGCTAGCATCTTGTAGAGCTTCTTTGAGAATGTTTCCTATTTCGGCATAGGAAATCGTACCAGAACGCCAAGACAAACCATGATATTATTGTTCAAACCATTTGTTTTGCGTCTCATATTTATCCGTGAGTCTTCGCCAAGCAAACGGTTCTTTAAAAAATAGTACGGCAGGATCAGAATCGTCATTCAATGGAACTATAGCCAATTCTTTTAAAACATAGTCATCGACAGGCTGCTTGAAGTCTTGCATATCGACTAAGTACTCCATCGTGAATGACTCTTTTCACGATAAACATCCAATTTATAACTATCCCTCTACCACTTGGACAAGTTTTCGTACATTACCATTGACAGGATTATACTCGACTATGCGATCGTGTATGATCAAACAGTAAGCTCATGTTCCAGCAAGAATGTTATTTCTTGATTCAAATTCCAAGCCAACATCCACAGGAGCACTTTTCAGAGACTCGTTTCGTTTCAAGCAATCGATTACAATCAACGCCACATAGTCAATGAAATCTTGCTTTTTTAAGAGCGGTTCGGCATCTTTCTCATAGTATGCAAGTTGAAAATCAGCATACATATCGTATAACATAGCAAATTGATTACGTTCAATATCTTAATTTAGATTTCCATATGGATAGCATAGAGAATTAAGGAAAATCTTTACATTACTTATGTTGCAGTGATCAAAGCGACTCGCATTGGCTGTTTTTAGATTTTTTCGATTCGTTTGAAAACCTAGAATAACAAAACGTGGCTTTTCTAATTAGTTACAAGTTTTAACAGTCCAAACGTGTTTTGATGTGGTTGGAGGTAGAGGATACTCGTACAAGTCCCAACTACGGAAACTCATTGCAATCGGTTTATCTTTTTTAATATGAATGAGTAAGCGAAGTTTGTAGGCATTCGATAATATTACATAGAGCATAGCCATTCTATTCTTTGCAAACTGATCTCAAAATCTTTGTATCTATTTTCATGATGCGTCTGAACTGCCGCATTCAAATCATTCCTAGATCTTGTCAGTATAAGTTCATGTTTAACATTAGCTACAATTTTACGATAGTCTTCAGCGAAACCGAAAATCGTACTCAGAGGAATAGATAAGTCAAAGTAACCTGCCTCGTCGTTTACTTTTTGATTCTCCTCTACATCAACCCAACCAGCGTTCTTAAGAATTAATTCTTGACCAGAACAGAAGGAAAGCCATCCTTCCATGAGTGTAGCCAAACCAACATTTTTACATTTGTCAATCTCTACAGCATCGATTTCATATCGAATTTCTTCAAACATGTGACAGATAGCGTTATTGACTAGGACCTTTTAGCTATCGCGGCTCCATCAGCTTTCACGATTCTACCACAAATGTGGAGTGAACTACGAGACGGTAAAAGACATAAGTCTTAATGTTGAATAGATATACGAATCTCATCACTATTATCAAATGAAGATGCGGAATAAGGTTGATGAGCATGTACCTCATAATGTTTAACAGATTCATCGAACTTCACTCTCGACTGTATGCTCAAAATTCCTTCCATATTTTTGAAAACAACAGAAGGATATACAAGTTATAAACTTTTATCCAACCAATGGGAAGCAAGGCCTTTGTAAATCAATAAGATCCAAAAATCATTTTTTTTAAAAATTGTTACGTTTCGTCGGTATGGTTTCCGACCTCTTCAGACTAGAAAGACGTAATTAAAAATTTTATTAAACAAAACAAATTAAATATACATAAAAATAGCTTTCACTTTACAGTACATACCTAACTTAAAATTAATTCATACACTAAACTAGTTACATGAGAATTACTCATATTGTCGAAACTAAGAACTGATATAAGTTGTTGTCTATTTATATTGAAAATCAGAAAGACAGTTAGATATTTGTTTGTAAACAGAAGGCAAATACATTATGTCCGTTTTTAAATTTATCGCATTTTTATTTCCGTTTATATATAACATTTCGGATATCTTACGCTTTTTGTTGTTACATTCTTTATCTAAAATTATTGTATTTGACCAATCAAATTCATGAGAACATTTTTTCATGTGTTCACCCACAACTGTATTTTTATTGATAGACTTTTTATGTTCATTTAATCTTGTTTTTAATGATCTCTTTGATTCCCCAATATAACAAGCTGAACAAGATTTACAGTTAAATTTATAAACAATACCCGTGATATCATCTTTCTTAAGCTTATCTTTACCAATTTTGATAATGTGGTCAAGTTTTTTATTAACTAATGGTATAGTATTTATGTTCAATTTTTTTAACAATTTTTTGCATTGGTTATATAATCGAGGAACCAAAGGAATCGCTATTGTACATATTGAGTCAGAAAAATTACTTAGTTTTGATTTTTCTTTAACATTATTGTGTTTATATTTTTGTAATCTTTTGTTTACGCATGATATAATGAATTTTTTTGGATAATCATTTTGTTGCAATAACTCTTTAATTAAATTAATATTCTTTTCTTGAAAACGTTTGTCTGAAAGTAAAACTGCTCTATCGGTCAAGTTGTAAACAATATTACGTTTTATGAAAAGATTTAAAGTTCAGTAAACGAGAGCAATTTGTTGATTTTTGAAACCAATCAGTTATTAAATAATTATTTTCTCTAATTAAAGTTAAATCCAAAAAGTTAATTTTATTGTTTTTTTCCATCTCATGCGTAAATCCAATACATTTGTCATAATTATTAAAAATATTCAATACAGTTGTGAGATCATCTTTATGAATACAAGTTATTATGTCGTCAACATATCTATAATAAAAGATCGGTTTTATATTATGTTCAACTTCTAAAATGCTAAGACACTCGCTCTCTAAATCGTCCATTACTATATTCGCAAATAATGGCGAAATGGGGGAACCCATAGGAGTGCCATAAATTTGTTGATAAGTCGCATTATTAAAAGTAAAAAATGTATTGTTAAATAAAAACTTAGTAATATTGATAACATCGCAAAACGGAATTTTACATTTATTGTGAATTGACACTACACGTCTTTCTAGACTTTTCATTACGAGTTCACATGATACATTTGTATATAAAGAAGTAACGTCTAAAGAAATTAAACAGAAGTCTTTCGGAATTACAATGTCTTTAATTTTATGTACAAAATTTAAACTGTTATCAATGTTAGAATTCGGAATATTAAATGTCTTTTTTAAATTATCATATAAAGATTTTGCTAAATTATGAATGGGACTACCAATAGTAGAAATGATTGGTCTAAGAGGAATGTTGATTTTATGTATCTTTGGTAGTCCATACGCTCTAGGTAACACAGTGTTTGTTTGTGTTAATTCAATATCCTTATATAATCTGTCAAGAGATTCAAAATTATTTAGAATCTTCATAAATTTATATACTTCTTTCTGTATGGTAGCTAACGGACATTTATTACAAACTTTGTATGTGTCACCATTAGACAATAAAACGTTCATTTTCGAAATATAATCAGATAAATTCATACAAACGGTCAAATTTCCTTTATCAGCTCTAGTAAAAAGTAAATTATTTTCATTTTCTTTTACAAATTTTTTGGTAAACAATAAATCCTTATTAAGCTTTTTCTCTTCAACTGACAATTGAAGTCTATTTTTTAAATTATATTTAATATTTCTAACAATTGTTGATCTAACATTGTTTATAATATTTGAATCAACATCATTTAAAAATCCTAATTTAAATTCTACATTCTTTATTATGTCTATTGAATCCAGTTTGTTTAGATTTGATTTGACGTTAAACTTTGGACCTAGAGAAACAATATTAGTTACTTCTATTGGTAATGAAAAATCTGAAATATTTTTGACCCAACTATTTTTAACAATTACATTATCTGATTCATTGACAGAATTAAATTTATTATAATATAACTTATTAAATTTAATATCGAGCATTTTAGATTTTTTAAAATAAATATTCATACTTTTTCTCTCAGTCATTGTATAAAAATTATAGAGAGACTGTTTATCTATTTTTAAATGATTATATTTCAAGGCGTTCAAACGTTTATGTAAATAATTTAAATGTATGAAACTGTCACACAACATGAAATTGAACATTCTATATTGAATACTTAAATTAAAAGTTTTTACTTTATTTTTAACCGAATTGCTATAAAATTTAAAACTATTTAACGATTTATCAGCTCTCATTATATGCTTAGGAATAAATCCCGACTGTTTGCATCTCACCAAAAATTGATGATGGGCGTTAGCAGTTGATAAGTTATGTCTCAACATTGTCCAATTTTTCAGATAGTGAACTGCGTGAAAACCAAAATTTATGAAGATAAATCCATAAAAACTCAATCCTCTTTGAGAACGGCACTTTCTAGGTTGTACGCCGTGATTCATTTTAAGATAACTTTTTTCTTCCACAATTTAAAACAAATAATATAAAGTGCGAGTGTCTTAGCATTTTAGAAGTTGAACATAATATAAAACCGATCTTTTATTATAGATATGTTGACGACATAATAACTTGTATTCATAAAGATGATCTCACAACTGTATTGAATATTTTTAATAATTATGACAAATGTATTGGATTTACGCATGAGATGGAAAAAAACAATAAAATTAACTTTTTGGATTTAACTTTAATTAGAGAAAATAATTATTTAATAACTGATTGGTTTCAAAAATCAACAAATTGCTCTCGTTTACTGAACTTTAAATCTTTTCATACCATAGAATTAAAACGTAATATTGTTTACAACTTAACCGATAGAGCAGTTTTACTTTCAGACAAACGTTTTCAAGAAAAGAATATTAATTTAATTAAAGAGTTATTGCAACAAAATGATTATCCAAAAAAATTCATTATATCATGCGTAAACAAAAGATTACAAAAATATAAACACAATAATGTTAAAGAAAAATCAAAACTAAGTAATTTTTCTGACTCAATATGTACAATAGCGATTCCTTTGGTTCCTCGATTATATAACCAATGCAAAAAATTGTTAAAAAAATTTAACATAAATACTATACCATTAGTTAATAAAAAACTTGACCACATTATCAAAATTGGTAAAGATAAGCTTAAGAAAGATGATATCACGGGTATTGTTTATAAATTTAACTGTAAATCTTGTTCAGCTTGTTATATTGGGGAATCAAAGAGATCATTAAAAACAAGATTAAATGAACATAAAAAGTCTATCAATAAAAATACAGTTGTGGGTGAACACATGAAAAAATGTTCTTATGAATTTGATTGGTCAAATACAATAATTTTAGATAAAGAATGTAACAACAAAAAGCGTAAGATATCCGAAATGTTATATATAAACGGAAATAAAAATGCGATAAATTTAAAAACGGACATAATGTATTTGCCTTCTGTTTACAAACAAATATCTAACTGTCTTTCTGATTTTCAATATAAATAGACAACAACTTATATCAGTTCTTAGTTTCGACAATATGAGTAATTCTCATGTAACTAGTTTAGTGTATGAATTAATTTTAAGTTAGGTATGTACTGTAAAGTGAAAGCTATTTTTATGTATATTTAATTTGTTTTGTTTAATAAAATTTTTAATTACGTCTTTCTAGTCTGAAGAGGTCGGAAACCATACCGACGAAACGTAACAATTTTTAAAAAAAATGATTTTTGGATCTTATTGATTTACAAAGGCCTTGCTTCCCATTGGTTAGATAAAAGTTTATATTATTTGTTTTAAATTGTGGAAGAAAAAAGTTATCTTAAAAAAAAAAAGATATACAAGTTACTTTCCATCACGGATTCTTAGTCCGAGACTTCTTAGGAACTTAATGTTTTGCCGTGTTAGCGCTTTCTTTGTCGTTCGATGACTGATGACTGGTCGACATATTGACTTACTTATATATAGCCTCTACCAACTTTAGTGTTGTAAACGATACCCATTACGTATGTTTAAGATAAAATCTTATTGTAATAATTTCTCCTCGAAAATTAATCAAGTGTCCGTCTTGATCGACTATCCATACTTGAATCTGATCTATAATCTTGACGCTGATCAGAAGATAAATGACTGGAGATGGAACTTCGATGATCTTATATCCTGGTGGGACTGCATGAAAGAAATCGTGTATGGTATGCACTCGTCGATTGTTTATATAGGCGCCAGAGGTAATGTTGTACTCAACTCGGAGTGCGTTGACTTTCAAAATAGCTACAGATAAATCAGAATCGTGAGCGATTTGTTCTGTAAGAACACGTTGAGTAAAACCCAAAAATGAATCTATGGAATCTTGCGGTCGAAAAAATTTTTGAGCAGCTTTTGAATCGGTAACTGCTTTAGTTATACCAGCCGCACCACCTGCTAAACTACCAATTGCACCTAGACCTGCAAAGACAGGTATGAGAAATGTTAAGAATCCTCCTACTTTAGTTGGAATTAATAATCTGCGGGGTACTCTGACTTTATGTTTACCACCTGCTTTTCTCATAACATTTTGAGCACCCTCTAAAGCAGAGAAGATAGCTTCACACACTCACTAGGTTTCATAGATTTGGACGCGGCCCTTATTATTCTACTAAGAATAACAGAGGAAGTCTTCTTCTTTTTTGCTCCCATTCCAAGCTTAGATTTTACTTTCATAGCGTTCGCAATAGCGAATGCAGCTGCTTTCTCACCAATACTATCGTCTTTTGATGAAACTCTTCCCCAAGCTTTTTCTCCTAAAACCTTATCAGCGGTATTTCTAACCTCAATATTTTCACGATTCTGTGAATAAACTATATCGTGCTCCTTGCAAGCTTTGTCGAGTGGATTGATTCCTGGATCACCTCTAGCTAAACGTTTGGCTAATTTCGTCCCTGGTCCACAATGTTGATATCCTGGTAGATGAAGTTCCAGTGAAGTTCACGACCTCGTCGTCGTTGTCGATATATGATCATAACACTTTGAAGTTCAAAGGATAACTAACCCATCGGGTATATAAGCAGCGTATTTATAGTTAATCGAACGGTCGAATTTTGTGTCTGTCGAGATGAATTTCAAAGAGCAGTCTGTAAAACTTCCGATAGCAAATTTTGACGCTATTTCGGAGCAAGAGAATAAATTAAAGAAACATGGAAATTCACTTCTAGATAGTATAAGAGGTGTATTTTGCGGACCATCTAATTGTGGTAAAACTAATAGTCTACTCGCACTCATAACACATCCTAATAGTTTAAGATTTGAGAATGTCTACGTCTATTCGAAATCTCTTAATCAAGCAAAATATAAATTTTTGAAAGAGCTTTTAGAGCCACTGGAAGGTATGCAATATTTTCCATTTAGCGAAGACGAATCAGTAATATCTCTGGATAACTCTCTTCCAAATTCTATAATGATTTTTGACGATCTAGCTTGTGAAAAACAAGAACACCTGAGAGCATACTTCTGTATGGGTAGACAGAAGAATGTTGTTTGTTTCTACCTCTGTCAGTCTTATGCTCGGATCCCAAAATATCTCATAAGAGATAATGTAATCTCTTAATAATCTTTCGTCAAGATGATGTTAATCTGAGACATTTATACGACGATCATGTTAACTCTGACATGACTTTTTTACGCTTCAAAGAATTGTGTTCTAAATGTTGGATAGATGATAAATATGGATTTCTAATGATTGACAAAGATAGTCGACTAAATGCTGGTAGATATCGAAAGGGTTTTGATTGTTTTGCTATAAATATAACTTTTACTTAGCAGAGATTCATCAATCGATCTTTGAAACTCAAAGAGATAACATAGCAGACCTTAAACAAAAAAAGCCTCACTCCAGCAACTTATTCAAGCGCGTAATGCTGCAAAACGCAAGTATGACATGTTGAAATATGGAAAAGAGATTACGGAAAGAGTTGTACAACAAACTTTTAAACCCATCATTGACCCACTTAAAGAAATTGCTTTTGAAAGCAAGAGAAAAAGAAGAAGACTTATTCCTGAAGAAGGAGAAGAAATTATTCTACCTGAAGTTAAAAAATCTGAATCCGATGAAGAATTGGAGAACGCTACACAAAATGATTCCTTGCATTCTCTTAAGACCTCGTTTGAATCTGCTAGCGAAGATTTTACAGAAGATTCGCAATATAGAGAATTGGATAAAGTTTATGGTGTACGTAGGGAGGGTGATAAACTTTTTCTCGGTAATACATCAATATATATTGAAAAAACTTATGTACAATTAGGAACTGAAAAGTTCCCAAAAACTCGAGGATTGTACAAATTGCTTGTTGAGAAGCATCCACCTCAAAAATTAAGTAACTCAAAATTAGTAACTCAAAAAGATTTAGATAACTATCAAAAGATCCTGGAACTGACAAAGGCTTATAAAAAACGTTTCAGAAACGATAAAGGAATTCGTTCGCATACTAGTAAAAAGTTCGCCAGCATTATTGCTCCTCTATTCGGTAAAAAAGGAGGTTCGCTACCTAGATATAAAATTGCAAGAAAATATACCAAGTTTGATTATGTCTACTGGGATGATCCAAACGAGCTAGTTGATCGACTGCGTTTATTGGTTGCTGAAAAAGCAGCTGGTGATCCTAGTCATACTAACGAGATTTATTCCATTATCGAAGAGTTACGTGAAGCTGGCTATATATATTAAGCTGCAAGTTAAAACTCGTTACATTATCAAAATGAGCGTCGATGTATTCGGACGTATTACGATGTAGAAAATAAGAGGTTATGCAATGTTGCCACTCCTCAGCAATCGAATGATGCCATTAATTTTAATACACTGCAAGGTATGATCACATCTGAAGTCCAGAGTATATACACGGAGCGAACAAATCGGGAATACTTCCTTGCGCCCTCTACTGCTAAAATTCCGTACACACGTTTTGAGAAATATGGCTTGTGTACAAGCAACGATTCCATACGGACTTTTTTCCGATGGCTTATGAGTCGAGTGCGGCTCTCCCTCTCCTTCACACAAAAAGCAAATGAGGGGAAAAGTTAAAACTCACGCTTTATGAGAAAAACAGCCTCGATTGAAATGGCGTTCTTTAATAACATATGTATTATTTATATATAGATATAAAATTAAAAATATATTTTAATATTCTACACAATCTAAGTGCGAAAAAAATTTAAATTAGCATTTTGGAAACCCAATATTTCAAAGAAATTATTTAATCTATTTGTTAAAATTATTCTAATTATTGTGTCAGGCAAATTTTCCTAATAATAAAATGTTAAGAAATATTTTTATTGTTAATCTATAGTTTTATTATATTTTAAGCATAATTAATATAACTTATTTTTTTCTAAATATTTATTTTGTTTGAATGAAATTTAAATTATATTTACATTAAGACTTCTTAACCATAATAATTTAATATAAAGATATATTTGTTATAATTCTATTGAAGATATTAGTATATACATGTAAGCAAATATTTTATAACTACATTGATAGTAAATATAATAGAAATTTTTTTAGTTTTATAAAATTATTTTTTCAGTATCGCTTATTTGAGTAATTCTCTAGAACTTTTAACTTTTAATGTCACTGTTTTTAATGTAGTTATTAAATATTTGCTTCTATGTATATACTATTGTCTTTAATAGAATATAACAAATATATCTTTACATCGAATTATTATTATATAAAAACTAAAACCAATAGTATTGTTAAGAAGTTTTAATGTAAATATAATTTAAATTTCATTCAAACGAAATAAATATTTACAAAAAAATAAGTTATATTTATTATGCTTAAAATATAATAAAACTATAGATTAACAATAAAAATATTTCTTAACATTTTATTATTAGGAAAATTTGCCTGACACAATAATTAGAATAATTTTAACAAATAGATTAAATAATTTCTTTGAAATATTGGGTTTTCAAAATGCTAATTTAAATTTTTTTCGCACTTAAATTGTGTAAAATATTAAAATATATTTTTAATTTTATATTTATATATAAATAATACATATGTTATTAAAGAACGCCATTTCAATCGAGGCTGTTTTTCTCATAAAGCGTTAGTTTTATCTTTTCCCCTCATTTACTTTTTGTGTGAAGGAGTGGGAGAGCAGCACTCGACTCTCTTATGGAGTTTTGAATGTTCGTGTTGTTTAACTACGAAGCTCATAGTGCTGAGCTACGAAATTCAAAGCATACACATATGATATTAGTATCAATCATATATTCTACGAAATTCATAGCCCTTAACTTCGAGCGTCAGAGGGTTTTACTTGTACCGTTTTCTACAGCTCATGCACTACGATCTTCGTGCTGAAAAACTACGAACATTCGTAAACTAGAGCATTGATACGTTCGTGCCAAAACACTTTTTGGTTTTTATCATAGTGTTTTCGAACGAAAAGTTTTTCAGTGCAACCTTCGCTCCCATCTGTAAGGTACAACCAAGAATCGCCACTTGTGATTTGAGTAAACTCAAAGTAGGAGGTGCACCCGTGACTCGTATACCTCTCCATTAACTTCCATGCGCCTAAGCAAAGGAGAACTCGAGATTACTCTTGGTCTCGTCCGAATACTTTACAAACAACTTGTAGTGTTGAATGGCATCCAATAACTTATTATGGAAGTTCTCATCCTTCTCCAAGGCCAAGGAAACTCGAGTTGGCAGAAAAATGCGGAATTTACCATCTAAATCCGCAACAAAACGGTCACCATACCATGTTTTAACTGATTTTGGTTTAGTCACCATGTAATCTCGATTTTTCTCCAACTCAGCTACCTTCTTAGTGGGTGAAAAGCCTCCACGAGCAATCTCATTCATTTGAGCAAAATCCATCTGAAATGAAATAAATTTTTTTAAGTTATTTAGAGTATGATATTTATTAAGTTTAAAAATTTTAACTTACCTTAAATTCTTTTCTTGATAAACTTTTAAAAAATCCTTTTAAAAATATGCAAATTTTTACTGAGTTCTTTGCCTCTTGCTTGATGGCTCTTCAGATGAAGGAATGACTTCTTCGGACTCGTTGTCTTCTATAAGTAGTGGTCCCCCTTCTACTTTAGTAGCGATCCCCTCTTCTGCTACTCCCTCTACAGGTATTTGGTAATGCCCCCACGGCAAGGTATCTGTGCTCCCCTCCAGCAGATAACGCTTGTCGTCACTGGAGCTTAGCGCCACCTTTTTCTTCTTCTCAGTCCGAACAACATGTTGTCTCGATCGAATATTGAACTGTTGACAAGCTATTGTTTCTTGTTCAAACAGGCAACGTCGATAGTCGTTAAACTGGATGACGTTCTATACAACCATAGCTTTCATCCCTTTGGTTTTCTTGATAGGGTTTTTATTCTGGATCTTGACGCAATACATTTTGCTTCTTAAACCGATGAACTCTGTCATTATTTTCCCGTTGCACTCATCTTTATTATGCCGATGACTTTCTTGTTAACATGATTCATACCAAACTGATTATTTTGGGCGTAATCAGATGTATCAAACTTTTCGATGTCTTGTTTCATCATCTTATACACGTTTTGATCCCTCACTTCGTATATGAGACTATCGGTATCAGCGTGAAGAAGTTTACACTTATCGCCGAGTCGTTCCATCATGTAGGAATAATGAAAATCGTACACACATGTCTTTGATAGATCGAGAACGCTGAGACCTGCGTACAACGGCTACCTGACGTTGATTTCTATACGAGAAAGCTGTATCGCTACAAGATTTTCATCGAAGATGCTTCAACTATGGAAATTGGGTTAAGCTATCAAAACCTCAGCTCTGTAGTGTCCTTCCCACTTATTCACAAGCTTAACATCTACACGCTTGCGCTCGTTTTCCATAGTCTTTCTGTAGACCGCATTAATGAGAAGCTTGAAAAAGAGTTTTTCAAACTCGTTCTTGGCTTGTTTTCTCTTCTTAGTATTCAAGTCTACATATGACTTAAGCCATGGTTTTTGCTCGAAACATAAGACTATGGATTTTGTAAGCACTGATCCATTGCCAAGTGCTTGCTTTAGAGCACGGAAATGAATAACGTATCGCTCTTTTCCATAGAGGATAGTCGTTAATTTTGGCTGTTTTGAATCTGGAGCAGTTCGATGTTCTGGGGAGAGTAGTAAGTCCTTGTGTGCATCATATAGAGACTTAGGGTACTCAAGATGCACCTCTAGAATGTAACCAATAGGACCGTCATCATAAACAGTCATAACATTCAATTTTTCAGGCTCTTTCTCCCATTCAAAATCTTGATAAGGTAGTGACTGAGTCATGGACCATCCATAGAGGTTATTGACGTCAAAGTACATCAAATACTTCAACTCTTCATCTAGAATCCACTCCTCTCCCATGTACTCGTTGTTCGTTTTAGCATAGCGATTACAACATTGACTCACACCACTCCTGATTCCTCTCTCTACAAACATGAGCGTGTCAATGTCTGTGAGAAGTTCAAGCTGTACTCCTGTATGATTTAGTATAGCATCCCATCTGAGACCAGGTGTGGTATAATAATGAGCAGGATCTAGACCGTAGGCTTCGATACAAGTCGAGCGAAAATTCTGGAATACATCAGCCAAGAGGAGAACGTCGGTCTTGAGATGAAGATCTGAGTGCTCACCAAGCGTCTCGATGTTAAACGTATTCCAGACATTCTGTGCATGCTCGTACTCGCTATCACTGATTTCTTAATCCATTAGCTGACTGTAGAAGGCCTCTTTAAAGGGGAGATATGCATCCTTCAGCTTGTCGAATTCAGTGACGTAATCATAAGGAAATATTCCTTTTCGCTTTAGCAATTCCATTTGCTCATTAGTGTATCCATCGGCTTGGAATTCCTTGAGAATAATATTCATTTTATCCAAGTAAGATGCTAACTTCTCAAGGGAAAATGCCATAAAGCAAAAAGAATCTATAAATCTGAAATTGACATCACTTTCCTCAACGTGTTTAATAAAAGAGATGTAGCGTTCTTTGTTTTCTGGGATAAGACTAACATGACCCTTGAATTTCGCTGCTGTTGCCATCTCCTTTACTATAAAGTGAGAATCATATCCCGTTAGGTTGTGAAACACAACTGGAATAAATCATGAATCCTTGTAATTTATATTACACGATTGATGAGCTACTCCACGATATCTAAAAGAGGAAAAGATAAATTAGAAAAATATAAATTTAGAAATAAAATTTTTTTCCAATAAAGCATACCTTCCAGTGAGATGACAATAGTCTCGAACCTTAACATCTTTGCATGTGAAAGATTTTCTACAGATGTGACAAAATTTCGCTCTTTCAAACTGAAATTGCTCCTGTATTGTGAGATCTAATGGATTAGGATTACCATACGTTCGCTCCAACTTGAATCTCAGGAGATCTAATCTCGCTACGAAGCATTAAGCAAGAGTCATATCATTCTCTTCTAGCTGTCTGTAACTCCTATATTCTGAGTAAGCATCGTTAAAACTACACTTGACGTAGTAACTAATGCTGTAAGCCTGATGCTCTTGGAATGCGCGCGCATTTTGCACTGATTTTAGCAGACGTTTAAAATCGGCATGCATTCTTGCTCTGCGATTCGTTAGTTGGGAGCGCACGAATCGAGATAAATTTTTTATCAAAACGTAGTGAAATCTAGGCACTACGTCCAAATCATTAACAAGAGTCTTGTTTTCATCTTCTTTTTCTTCCTCATCGAAATATTTATCCTGCAGAAACAAAAAATTGAAATGCTTTTCTTTTTTATTTGCTGTTACATAGCAAGGTGAGACGTCAAATCTTTTACCTGTAAGTATAAATTTATTTTTTAATCTTGTAATAATAATTTAAATTTTTTAAAATTTTACTTACCATTCTTTTTCAAGATAAAAAGATTGATAGAAACATCATTTTGCCGCTCAAATTTAGGAATTTGTTTTGACGTTACAGGAAATTCTATTCCAGTGAAATTAAGTTCTTGCTCGTATTGTCTATATTTCGATACGCGTTGAGCATTATGTCCTACAGGATGTAATCTAGAAAGAACTGCCCATTTGAAGCATTGGTTATCCGTATTTTGCACATTGACACAAGCTTTCTTTATTGTCATCACTTCAGGTAAGTCAATGTAAGAACTTCTTCTTATAGGATTAAGTTTATTTATATTTACACTTGAACTTAAAATCTGACGAAGTGTCCAGCCAGAGTCGCGCTCTTGAAACTCTTTCATTGCCGCTTGAATTGATTCCACTGCATTGAATTGGAACCACTTTTTCAAATCACTGCTTTCAAAAATAGAGGTATTGTTTGTATTAAAGTATTTAAACTCAATTATTTCCGAATCACTCTTCTGTAAAATATATTCTGCTGCAAGTTCAAAGTTAACAGAGATGGCGTTGTGTAGAGCGAGAGCATCTTTCACTTTTTCCTCAAAAATAGGAAGAGCATTTTTCATGAATGTTTCTAGTCCTAAATATCCCAGATTGGTAATCACACCCGATTCCATTCGAGAAGCGAAGGCTGATTAAAAATCTTTCCATTCTACGCTTGGCTTTTGAATATCAGCCTGAAGCTGACCACCTTTCTTAACAAACTCTAATAGTCTTTCGCGAATGGTTATGAGATGTCTCAGTGACGTTTCATTTTTTTGTTTTTCTGCTCGTGTCAACGATGATTCACTTAACACAACTTGTAAGTCTTTGCTCGCTTTATTCACCAACTCCAACCACCTTTTAATGTCCTCACTATCAGCTGTACCACTTGCTGTGTAATGCAAAGATTTCCACAAATTCTTCACTGTATTTATGTAGTACCCTGACATGATGAACTCAGCTTTATAGTTAACTAACAATTCACTTTATATGTCCACTTTATTCTTCACTGTAAAATCTTCAAAGTCCACTTTTACTTAAATTTTTCTAAGTCCACTTTACTTTTAATTTTTTTCTAAGTCCACTTTGATTTTCACTTTATAATTTCCACTTGTAGATTTTAATGTTATTCGATGATGCTTGATGAATAATGATCCGTTCGCGAGTCTGCACCCACTTATATGCACTCTTTAGTTGAGCTTGAGAGGTAGCGCAATGGGAGTAGCGAGGTGGGGTCAATCAGAGTTACGTAGTGGGGGTGAAGTGTCGTAATTGGTTTATCGGATATATTAATTCTAGTATAAAACCGTGAGCGATATTATAAAAGTATCATTCATTACCGAGATGGAGATCGTACTGGACGTCCAAGGCTTCAAAAGGTCTTTGAATGAATTTGTATTCAAAGAAGTTGCTGTAATTACTCTCGAAGATGTTTCAATACCAATGGTCTTCAATTTCCAATCACCATATCTTTGGAAATATCTTCTAAGCGAATACAAAAGTGTTAACAAATGGTTGGAAAAATATTGACATACCTTGGAATTCTGAAGACATTCCTTACCAAAGACTTACAGATACTTTCAAAGAATGTTGTAAAGATGCAACGAGAATTTGGTTGAAAGGAAAAGAGAAGAGAAAATGGGTAGCCGAAATATTACGTGAGAAGTAAGTAAATTATTTAAAACTAAAAAAATTTTTTTTACTAATAAATTGTTTTTAGATTAATCTGTAATATTGAGCATAGTTACTGTCCATCTTTTTCGACACTATCAGAGAATGATGAAACTCCGACATGTTCCATCCATCAGTGTTCAAACCCCGCTTGTGCATTAAAGAATGTTCAAATGCTGAAGAATTGACTTCTCGGAAGTGGAAAAGGTATCGATGAAGTAGATGGTAACTGTAGTCTTACCTCGTTTAATTCTTTGATGGTATCAGAAGAAAAAGAAGAATGTCCATATAATAAAAATTATTGTATGATAAATAAAGATTTATTACATTCTATGTATACTTAAAAAAAAATAATACTCAAATGGAGAGATCATAGGTTTATGATAAATTCATTGATACAATAACTTATCATGAACGGGTAAGATCTCACGAGTAAAGAGCGGAGGAGGGGCTCTTACCACATCAGAAAAAAAATTTTTTTTAAATTTAATAAATAAATTATTTAAGAAAAAAAATCAAGTTCAAAGAGAACATACTTCTAAAACAGTTTGCTCTACGTTCAAATAAGTGATGGCCCTGAAAAGGGCCAATTGCCTAAAAAATTCCAAAAAATGTCGACGCCGAACAAACGAGGGCTCCATTTTCCGGTTGGCACCTTCTTCGGTTAAGTGGGTTTTCTAACCTATGGTTCATCTTCTTCTTTTTCTTCTTCTTCTTCCATCATTTTTTTCCTCTTTTCAAGAAAGGCTGTGATGTGAGGAGTAAAATATGATGGTTCCATTGCTAAAGCCATTAACTCCTCACCCAAGGCCTCAGACATTGATGGAAGTGGTGATAGTGGCTGTAGGAGAGCCCTTGGCTACGAAAATTTCCTGAGCAAAGATGGCGAAGGTGGTGTAAGTGGTGGCGTTGGCGGTAGACCTCCCCACAGCACTGGTAAGGATGGAGCTGGTAGAACCAGAAGATGTCGTTCCATTGTGAAAAATGAGATAACTCGTTACGTAACGGGTTATTTAAATTCTCAATCTCCACTTAATCGTTTTGGTAAGGATGCACACTTCAATAACTCTTTAAAAATTTAAAACCATTTTCAAAGAGCAAAATGAATGCACACTAATCACTACATTTCAAATTAATTTAAATAACTAGCAAAAAATACCTCGCTCCTAACGTCGCTCGGTTGAATTTTCATATATTATACTATTATGTACAAATTAGCCAATTTTAAAATAAAATAGAATTGCCGCAACTTATGAATTTTGATATTCTAGTTTTGTACTAAATTAAATTTTTATATTTTTATAAAAAAGATTAATTAAAGTTACAATGTGCATAAAAATTGTTTAAATACAATTAATATCATGATGAATTAAGAATTTGTTCTACTAAATTGCATTAGAATCAATGGAAAAATAAAATAGGAATTCATTTTTTTTAATCACGTGTTTCATTCACGAACCATGAAATAATCGAAAACGGTATTTGACGTTTACTAGAACTAACAACTGCACGGAGAAAGGAAAGTATTGTTAAAATAGGTTTAAAATCAAGTATATCTAATTTATATACTTAGGTACTTAAAAAAAGAGTGGCGATATAATTTCAAGTAGTACTATAGCTTGAATTTTAGGGACCAATGTTGGTACTATTATATTATGAAGTAAGAGTGTAAATTTGCGATGCTTAGTGTCTTTTGTTGGAACTAAGACTGATATTTCACCTACTCAATTCAAGGGCAATATTTCGCAGAAAATGTAATTATTAATCTCTTTTCGGGCGGGTTTTCCTGTTACTGAAATTAAAAATTATTAAATATAGAATTATTTACATAATATATAACACTTTAAAATTACTAATAATTAATATTTTAATTCGTGATATTTAAGGAATAAAACGATACATGTTTATCTTCCATATTCCGTTTTAAAATAGTTACTTTTGAGTTTTAAATTAATTATTAGTAATTTAAAATTGATTTATATATATATATATATATATATATATATATATATATATATATATATTATATGATTTACATTATATTTATCAACAGTTGAAAATTGTTACACAATTTAATGGGTTTTACGTTGATAGGTATTAATTATATTGAAGTTTTTTGCTCCTGACGTCGCTCGGTTGAATTTTCTTTTATTATCTTATTATGTATAAATGACTAATTGTAAGTAAATAAGAAATAATTAATTTAAGTTAATTTTGAGTACCGAATAAAATTAAAAATAATTTGATGAAACATAATATAAAAATATATGTACACATGTGCTTCAAGTAAAAAAGCGTATAATTTATTTCATCAAGTGACTATTTCTCAATCTACTTCCATAAGAAAAATAAAGATAGTACGATATTTGATATAAATAAACTGAGAACTGGGAACTGAGTAACAACTATAATTTCCAGACCTTCATATATGACCATGAATTTGAATTATGAAATTAATTTTTACGTGAAACATGCTTAAAAAAAATTCTGTGTTTATTTCTAATAAAAATATCTTCACAAATGTATTTTATATATATGGAATACGAAATTTAAATTAAAAAACCATAAGATTAAAATACATATTTTTGGTTAATTTTAAATTTGAATATTTCAGAATAATAAAATAACTATTTGCAATTACTTATTAATCCTTTTTGCATATAATATAAAATTTTAATGAGATACAAATATTACAAAGTGTATGAATCACAAGTAAGGTTTGCATATCATAAATATTATAATTTTTAGAGAATTTTTAATATTAATAAAGTATTAATTTAAATAATTAAATATTTTTCCATTGATGACAAGTAACCTTTCAAATATAGTTAAAATAATACTGTAAATGTCAATCAAATAACATTTTCATCAAAATAAATTTCAACGACATAATTATTAAAATAAACATTTTTATTTAACTACAATCTATTGTAATAATTATTTTTTTAATATATATATTGAAAAAATAATTATTTTATTTGATGAACAGTTATATAAATATTATATATTTATTAAATTAAAATTTTATCCAGTTATCATTCAGAGAATAAAATATTTAAATTAGTTTTCATGAAAATATATTATTCAAAAAGCTACTTGTTAACAATTTTTTATAAATAACATACATTTAATCTTAATTACATTTTCATTTGTACACGTGTTTGTAAATATATTAAAATTCATTTCATTAAAGCAATAATATTTTCAATAAGAGAAACATATTCATTTTGAAAATACATCAAATCACCTCATTTGAAAAATTATCATTACATGATATGAAAATATTTTTTTTAATATCGTTTAAACATAATTTTTATGAAATACACTTTTAAAAAATTATTTATTCAATATTAAATTTTTTCTAATAGTCAATTATAAAGATAGGAAGACATGAAATATGAATAATTTTTTCTTATTATGTCTATAATTATGAATTTATATTTATGAACTGTCTAGATAGAAGTGAAATTTCCCCTAAAAAAGTAAACATTTCAAAAGAAAATTTACTTATTATTTACGAAACACTTATTATAAATGCGAAAAAAAATAATATTTTGTAATATCACTTTAAAATTTGTATTAAATATGATCGTTGAAAGTACAATTATTTCATTATGTTGAATTTGTTGTCAAAGTTTGATTATATTTTACTATAAGAAGATATAAAAATTAACTGTCATATTTAACTGTCTTCCCATTCTATTGTTGAATTTCCATAAAAGGAATGTATTAACTTGTAGCATGTACCATGATGATTATTTATTTAAATTTTCAAATTTTTCTAATCATTAGTTTTCAAGATATTTAGATTTCTGATGCCAAATAGAAAAATATTAGTAAATAATATTGGAACCCAAACTCCTCCATAACTAATGAATAGATTTATTTAAAAATTTAACTGAATAATCTTCGTGATACATATTATATGTTAATGCATCTCTTTATTCAAAATTTTGAAATACAATGGAAATATAGTCAATATTTATCGGCGCAAGTGTACTGTCTATTTTACATCTCCTTAAATAATATATACTTATAAAATTCACATAATATTTAATAGAAACTATTAGAATGATAATCATACATTTAATATTATTTTAAACTATGAATAAAAAGTTTAAAAAATTATTATTAAGGAGGTACCTTCGCATTAGTATGACAAATCAGATTTGGTCGAAACTATGCAAAATTGTTTGTTTTTATGTCTATAATGCACATATAAAATTTCATGAAGATTCGTTATTTCATTAATGAGAAATTAGAATGATTATATAACATTGATTCTTATGAGGAAACGTTGATATTGTAGTTGATCTTAAAATTTACAAAACTGAATGAAATGAAATTTTTTGAGGATAAACATAATATTACTGGCCACTTATAAAATGATTTTCAGAATCTTTCATTACTTTTACACGGAAATATAAATAAATAAATTATTCACTTATGTACAAATCTAGTCACTTTTATCGTACATAGCGGATGGTGGCAAAAACACACCATAAACTCAAATTTTCAAATTTCGTAAAAAGAGCATGTAAATGATTTGGACAATAAAGATGATGATCTTAGCTCTTGAATTAATTTTATTTTTCTAGTGTTAAATAAAAATTATTTCTTTTTTTTTATATTGATGCTAATTCTATCGAGTATGTGAAAATTACCATACAAAACATATATTCTTGGGGAGAGGAGATATCTAGTAACTTTTAATCAAATAAGCATAATGAAAATTTGACTGGAGTGGTGGACGAAGGTACCTCCTTAAGTGATAACTTATAAATAGTTATATTATTTTATTCAATACATTTCCAACTTGAATAATTATCTTCATGTTAAAACTAAATTTAATTAGCATTAAATACCACAAGTTATTTAAAAAATTTATCATTTTTCCAAGTTATTAAAAAGTTATTTATAAAAAGTATTCCCATATCAAAATTTCAAAATTCTATTAATTTAATTTTTTATTCTTTACATTAGAGAATTAGTTTTGATGTGTAAATTTTCTTGTGATATGCAATATATATATATATATATATATATATATATATATATAATCTTATGGTTAAATATTTCATCACCTTGTATGAAAATTATTTTTTTAAAGTAGAATAATACTGTGAATAAACAAATGATTATAAGAAAATATTGAAAATTGTAAATAACAATGAAAAAGCGTTAGGTTGGAGATGAATAATAATTGTTTATCATAATTTATACATTTTTTGAATGTAGATACTGCAAATATCCGTAAATAACTGTAAATAAATTGAAGAATACAATTATTAGAAATAACTCAAAATAATTTTCATTTTAGTTCTTTTTAAAACAAACTTTTTTTAATGAATAAATATATATATATATATATATATATATATATATATATATATATTAATATATATATTTTGTAACGTTTTTATTTTATTTAAATATTATTTCTTAATAATTAAATAACAAAAATTATTTATCCTCCCTTTACCGGACACTTCAGGTGTTATACCTACTAAAAAATACCTATTTTAAGCTGTTTACTTGGCTCTGGTGTCTTACCAAAGACAGTTATAGAAAAAATAGCTATGCCACCATTTTCTTCGTAAAAAAATATGTAAAAATACATATAATAATTGTTGCTAATACTCTTAGGTAACTTTTCACAAATCCCAAAGAAAAAGTGAGTTACCCTAACATACTCATAGCAGCCTCTTTTCCATTTTCGTTTTCTAGCTAGTGATCTAAAAATATTAGAACGAAGTATTACACATATTTTTTATGTATTTTTTGGCGTAGAATCCGATGGTATCGTCAGTTCTGTTGTTATTATTTATGGTAAGGCGAAAAAAGCCAAAAATGGATGCAAAATGTCTAAAAAAAACAGGTTTTTTGGACTTTTAATTACACAGGCCCACAAAATGAAAAAAAATGTCTGAACTTTTGACCGAACATACATATTCCCATGTATTTTTCGACGCTGAATCCGAATCTGTAATAAAAATATAGGGTTTTTCTACCTTTTCTCAGAGTTTTATTGAAAAAACCTCATTTTTTACGGTTTTTTTGCGGTTTTTCGAGTCTAGAAAAAACAAATCATGAGATACGGTTAATTGGACTTCAAAATCGAATTCTACGGGAAAAAATACACGGGAAACCATACCTTCAAATTTTTTTAACGCGATTCTAGTCCTCTGTATGGGGCTGAAAAGATGAGGAAATCGGTAAAAGTCGAAATTTTGCCTAAAATGGATTTAAACAATATTAAAATTTAATCATGCGTCTTTTGAAGAGTCGATAAACATTGGAAATACTATCCTGGGGGTTTTTCAGATTGCTGATCATGAATTTGAAGTCAGATTGTGTAAAAACTACTTCTAGAGGGCGGTGACAAGAACTGTATATGGTAAATTTATCGATTTTTTAAAAATTTTACGTCTGAAATACTAATTTTAGAGTCTTTCACAGCATTGACTGTAAATTCAAGATATTAACTTAGCCTATTGTGTACGTTAAACTTAACATTTTGTCTATGCTTGTCTCTCTCTCTCTCTCTCTCTCTCTCTTCCGATGTTTTTTTTTAAATTGGCTTACGCTTACGTACACGTTTCTCTTCGAATGACCGATGTAGTGGATTTCTGACACGTTTTTGTCCTTTTTCGCAGCTGTTTCTCTTTTTTATCATCCAGCAGTAATCTGCTAACATGTTGATACCCCAGTTTCCTTGAAATCTACGTTCAAACTCCTTTAAATCTTGGTGAAATCGTTCACCATGCTCTTCACTAAAGTCTCCGTTATTTTCAGGAAACTGATCAACGTGTGAATCAAGAAAATGAAGTTTTAAGTTCATTAGACAACCCAATTTTTCAAAATTACGTACCATTCCTTCGAAAATTTTGATACCGCCTCTGCATGTAAAGCTTGGATTGATAAAGCAATTAGTTAAAGCTTTGGACAAGGACGGTCAATGCTTCTAATATATAAGCAAAGTATTTCCCCATAAATCTGATGCTAAATTAAATGAAGGTATTTTTGATGGTCCTGAAATCCGAACTTTATTTAGAGACGAAAACTTTGAACAAAGCATGACTGATGTTGAAAAGGCAGCATGGTTAAGTTTTAAAGAGGTATCGACGAAATTTTTTGGGTAATGCCAAAGACACGAATTATAAAGCTATTGTGAAAAAGAATGGTACGTAATTTTGAAAATTGTGTTGTCTAATGAACTTAAAACTTCATTTTCTTGATTCACACGTTGATCAGTTTCCTGAAAATAACGGAGACTTTAGTGAAGAGCATGGTGAACGATTTCACCAAGATTTAAAGGAGTTTGAACGTAGATTTCAAGGAAACTGGGGTATCAACATGTTAGCAGATTACTGCTGGATGATAAAAAAGAGAAACAGCTGCGAAAAAGGACAAAAACGTGTCAGAAATCCACTACATCGGTCATTCGAAGAGAAACGTGTACGTAAGCGTAAGCCAATTTAAAAAAAACATCGGAAGAGAGAGAGAGAGAGAGAGAGAGAGAGACAAGCATAGACAAAATGTTAAGTTTAACGTACACAATAGGCTAAGTTAATATCTTGAATTTACAGTCAATGCTGTGAAAGACTCTAAAATTAGTATTTCAGACGTAAAATTTTTAAAAATCGATAAATTTACCATATACAGTTCTTGTCACCGCCCTCTAGAAGTAGTTTTTACACAATCTGACTTCAAATTCATGATCAGCAATCTGAAAACCCCAGGATAGTATTTCCAATGTTTATCGACTCTTCAAAAGACGCATGATTAAATTTTAATATTGTTTAAATCCATTTTAGACAAAATTTCGACTTTTACCGATTTCCTCATCTTTTCAGCCCCATACAGAGGACTAGAATCGCGTTAAAAAATTTGAAGGTATGGTTTCCGTGTATTTTTTCCGTAGAATTCGATTTTGAAGTCCAATTAACTGTATCTCATGATTTGTTTTTTCTAGACTCGAAAAACCGCAAAAAAACCGTAAAAAATGAGGTTTTTTCAATAAAACTCTGAGAAAAGGTAGGAAAACCCTATATTTTTATTACAGATTCGGATTCAGCGTCGAAAAATACATGGGAATATGTATGTCCGGTCAAAAGTTCAGACATTTTTTTTCATTTTGTGGGCCTGTGTTATGGCGCACCACTTTAATGAGTCTGAAAAAAAAGTACAGATTAAGGACACAAATTCTCAACTTCTTACCAATTTTTGAGGCGGCACCCTCTTTTTACAAGTTTTGAGAGCAATTTTAAGAATATTTTGTGTTTTTTAGGTTAATTCTTGAGGCCAAAAATAGCTGAAAAAATTACCTTAAATGCGTATTTTTATATAGAATATGTTTCAATTTTTTTAAATCTTCTTTTCGTTAATATAGTGCCAAAAAAAATTATTTTTGAAAAAAACACGTTTTTTTGAGGTTAGGAGTAGTGGAGGGGGAAAGGGTAGCAAGTCATAGCTTTAAATTTCATTATTCAACATGTATTAACTAATTTTGGACGAAAATTTGAATTTCGCGATGGGGGGATTTTACCTATCTTAATGGGGGTACCCTTTAAAATATCAGTTTAAATAAATGTTTCAACAAATTTAAGTTCTTTTTCTGTAATATGAATTTCAATTTTTTTCAATTACTGAAATTCTTTTTATTCGATGAATCATTTTTTTATTCAAAGAAATATTTCTTTAAAACAGTTAAATGTTGATTTTAATTAAAATTTTTTTTTGTAGTTATGTTCATAAATAATTGTTGTGAAATTTTTTTTTTACTGAAATGTACGTTTTTAATCAAAATAATAATTTATTTAAATGAGAAAATTTTTCAAGTTTTTTAGTTATATTTTCTTCATTCTGACAATTATTTTTTTTTTCAATTCAAAATCCTCTTTTTAAAGTAGAGAAATGTAATAAATTACACCGCTTTTTTGCAACAACAAACATTCTATTGTTGAAAAGAGATAAGTTTATCAAAGTCATGAACTAATTTGTTTAATTTAAAAATTGTCTTTGAGTTAAAAAATTATTTGACGTAAGATATTTTTTTCATTTTTATATAAAAATTATTTTAAATAAGTATTACATTTTTATAATAAAAAGATATAGCATTGTTTTTAAGAAACTTTTACTGACTTTCAACACTATTTTGGAAGTAACTAATTTCTTAAAGTTAATAAGATACTTTTCTAAATTCAAAAATTTTTTTTTTTGAAATATAATAATTTATTAAAGAATATTTCAAAGTTTTTTTTATTTTAAAAATTATTTCATTTATTTGAAAATGATTTTTCTTTGACTCAAAAAAATTCATTTCTTTGCACCGCATTTCTTCTATTTAAAAACAGCTTCTTTAAAGTTAAAAAAAACTTTTTACGCTGTGTAGTCACAAATTTGGCGTGGAATTCCGTAATAAAAGGAACATTTTTACATACTAATTTAATATCATTTCAAAACAATGTATGGCTGGTTCCATTCAGATTCATGCAGGCCGTCACGGATCGAATTTTTTTTTTGGCTGAAAACTATGTGAATGTGTTCTAATACTCAAGAAAAGATGTGAAGACCTCGAAATAATGCTTAAAAAAATTTTTTTGCGATGCTATAGCCTATTTTGTGTTGAATGTTAAAATGAGAGGTGAAAAAATAAAAATGAACCTCCATATTCAAAATGCTGTATCTCCGTCAATTTTTGACTTTTCAAGGCGTATATTTTTTTTAAATGTGAGGAATCTAGCCTACTTTTGCATCACATTATTATTACATAGATAAAAATTAATGCCGTCGAGCTATTAATGAAAAACAAAAAAAAAACGATTTTTTTTCAACGCGATTTTCTCAAAAACTATATTTTTTTTCTTTAAATATGTTTTCATACATAAAAAAACTAACCTTTAGGGTGGGTCAGAGTATGCTATTTTGCGTTATTTTTTTTAATGAACTTTTTAAATTTTATTTAATTTTTTTCAATCATAGAGTATTAAGACTATGTCCTCTTCCAATAATTGTGCTCTTTCACTATTTGTTTACTTTTTAATTTATTAATTTATTGTTAGTTTTTAAAAAGACCGTCAAAATGAGCCATTGATCAACTTTTTTGGTCAATTAGAACAAAAGTTATAGCAATTTTAAGTTTAAAAATATTTTCAAAAAGAAAAATAAATTATTATTTATTCAATTTGTATTTCGCGCCTGCGAGTGAAATTCAATTTGAAAGTAGTTTGTGCATGCCGCCGCTAGGTAGTAAAGTCGCGGTCCCAGCGTACTCGTTAGCAATACAGCGCATCACAGTACATAAGAAGAGATCAAATTGAATAACAAATCGTCTAACTTTCATAATCTTTTTTTCGCTTTAATAAAAGATTTTGAGTTAATTACAATGGCATCATTGGCTAAAATAAAATGCAGGGACTTAAAAAAAAAGCACACGAAAGCTATCTACGATTCCTCTAAAAACCTATTCAGAGAATTGGGCCAAATAACGGAATCTTTGCCGCGCTTGTATCCTAAAATTTTGTTATTTAAAGAAGATAGAGTTTTCGTTGGATGTTATAAATTATTTTTAGAAGAAGTGAAGAATGTTACACCTTCCACATCTAATTCAAGCAGTCAACAATCTTCGGAAGAAATTAATGACAGCGAGATTGTAACGAAACTGCAAATTATTTGAATTCGAAGGTTTCACCTATCAAGATGCCTGAAACTGTTAATGTGAAAATGTAAAAATCGTATGCCATTCGGAAGAGAATGCAACTGAATGATGCTTTCGATTCTCAAGTAGCTAGTTAAATGATGAAATTTTTTGATATAACGGATTTACCTGAATTGAGTGGAAGCATTAAATGTAAGACATGTGATAAGTGGCTCGAAAATATTAAAATTGCCTTAAAAAATTGTACAAGTTTTTCCGGAAAAGTCCGACTATTAACCCTTATACCAACTAATTTCTCAAAAGAATATTTATTATCAGTTCTGCCAGACGTAACTACGTACATGATTGATCAAGCTTGCTCACATGTAAATAATGAATATGTTTATAAGTCTGAAAATTATAGTGTCCATTCATTGGATAGGGAAGTTGTGTTGAAAGTCGAAGAGTATTATTTAAATGATGATTTTAATTGCTCTCGACAAAGCGCAAATAAAAATGATAGAATATCCGTAAAAGAAAATGGTATCAAAACTAAAAAAGTTAAACGCTTTCTTACGTGAAGTATGAAACAAATGCTTGAATTGTTTAAAGAAGAAAATCCCCAAATAGAAAAGAAAATCGGCGAATCAACATTCTATACCTTGAGACCGAAATGGGTTATACCTCATCCACCCAATGATACGTATCTTTGTATTTATTGCGAAAATTTGGAACTCATGTTAATAGCTTTAAAAAACTATAATATAAACAATAAACAGGACATTTAAAAAATGGAATCAAATATATTTTCTTCTTTATTTTGCTCTAAGGATGATATGAAATGTGTACTGGGAGACTCTGAAAAATGCCCAAATGAAGAAACTATTGATTAGGGAATCATTTCCTTGACGCAAAAAGATCTTTATGAAGAAATAACTTTTAGTGTTTGGCAATAATTAGATTTACTTAATAAAACTAATACCATTGAAAACTTCTTGATACAATTGAGAAAATATGCTTTCACCGTGAGTACTCATAAAATGATAGAAATTCAACGTATTGCTATTCGAGAGGAAAAAATTTAGTAAAAAAAAGCTAGTTCCAATTAGTCATTCACGTAGATTTTGCCGAAAATTGAACGGTCTTATTACAAAATGAAGTACAAAGCTATCACTGGAACAAAAATCAAATATCCATATTTACATCGGTATGCTATTTTGAAAATGATTCGACGGTCAGTTATGTCACAGTTTGTGACGATACAAAACATGATTCTTCTCATGCTTTAATGGCTATAAATTCAATTGTAGAGAATGTAAAGCAAAAACACATTCTGCAAGAATTAGAAGAAATCATAATAATTTCGGATGGAGCCGCTAGTCATTTTAAAAATAGCTACCAATTTTATGAGTTTCGAAATTCTAATGAAAAAAGAAAATGGTTATTTTCTGCAACCGGGCATGGAAAAGGTGCATGTGATGGAATAGGAGGTATAGTTAAACATTATGCCACAGTGCACAATTTGTCCAAGCAAAGTGCAGAATTTATTAGAAATGCAGAGGATTTCGAGACTCATGTCTCACTTTACACTCCATCTATCAATATTCTCTTTTTAAGCAAAGAAGAGTTAGAAGCTTTCCGACAAACAAAAAAAGTTGAATGGCAACAAAATGCAAAAGAAGTCAAGGGAATACAAAAAAATTCACTGATGGAACGCTGAACAAAATCTTGTGTTCACTTCTAAAACTTCATTGCATTAATGGGAAAATGTAAATACATAAATCTAAATTGAATTAATGAAAATTTATTTATTATTTTTTAACATATTTTTAATCTTAAAATTGCTATAACTTTTGTTCTAATTGACCAAAAAAGTTTACCAATGGCTCATTTTGACGGTCTTTTTAAACACTAACAATATAATAATAAATTAAAAAGTAAACGAATAGCGAAAGAACACAATTATTGGAAGAGGATATAGTCTTAATACTTTATAATTGAAAAAAATTAAAAAAATTCATTAAAAAAAAATAACACAAAATAGCATATTCTGACCCACCCTCAAAGTTATTTTTTTTTATGTATAAAAACATATTAAAATTTAAAGAAGAAAAAAATATAGTTTTTGAGAAAATCGCGTTGAAAAAAAATCGTTTTTTTTTGTTTTTCATTAATAGCTCGACGGCATTAATTTTTATCTATGTAATAATAATGTGATGCAAAAGTAGGCTAGATTCCTCACATTTTAAAAAAATATACGCCTTGAAAAGTCAAAAATTGACGGAGATACAGCATTTTGAATATGGAGGTTCATTTTTATTTTTTCACCTCTCATTTTAACATTCAACACAAAATAGGCTATAGCATCGCAAAAAAATTTTTTTAAGCATTATTTCGGGGTCTCCACATCTTTTCTTGAGTATTAGAACACATTCACATAGTTTTCAGCCAAAAAAAAAAATTCGATTTGTGACGGCCTGCATTAATCTGAATGGAATCAGCCGTATAATAACTATTTTTATGGTGAAAAATAGGGCTTACTTTTTTTTTAAACATTCTGCAATTAAAAATGAAATTTCATTTCTTTAATATGAAAGGACAAAGATGTGCGACCTGCTCTAGGATAAATTTAGAACAAACGTGCCTGTTTTCTTTTAATATCTTACAAATAATACATGTTTTTGATTAACAATCATTGATTATTTTATTACCCACTAATGTCAAATTATTTTTTTCTTTCATGCTTTATTATTGAAAAAATCAATAATTTATAAAAAAATTATACCTTTTTATTACTATTTACTTTTTGAATAACACTAATCTAAAATTTGTTTCATGACACAATATATAATGGAGTTGAGATTTAGATTAGAAATGGACAAAAATAAATGACCTATTATAAAACAAAATTTTTAAGGGTATGCTTTAGACCTATACTTTATCGATCAAATATAGTTTAACAATAAATTTCTTTTTTTTTCATATGAATAAATATCAGAATTGTTTGTAATTCCTAGCGGAAATATATAATGTTTAAAAATGTTCAAAACTGTTTAAAACTGTTTATAAGGGCGAAATTCAGGACATTTAAAACAGTTATAAACAATTTTAAACATTTTCAAATACTTTCAAAAAGTTTTGAAAATTTCGAAATAATTTCAAACGGTGTTTAGTAGTTTTTAATTTTTTAACTTTGAAAGTTATAAATCATTTTAAATATTCAAAATATTTCGAAACAATTTTAAATCAATATGAATTATTTTTTATTAACTTGAACAGTTTTGAACGGTTTTAAAAAGTTTTCAACACCTTTAAATAGTTTAAAACAGTTTAAAAAAGTTTTAAAAATTTCAAAATGATTTCAAACAGTGTTTCATAATTTTGTGTTTGTGAAAATTTTCTTATATATATTAAAATTTATATAATATATACAAGAAAATGTTCACTTTAGTTTCAAATTATTCTGTATTGCTCAAAACTGTTAAAAAATGTTGAAAACTTTTTATAACTGTTTTAAATATCAGAAATTTCATACTTATAAACTATTTTGAACAGTTTTAAACAGTTTTAAACATTATTAAGTTTTGAATAGTCTTAAACTATTTTAAACAGTAATGCACATTTTATATTTCCACTAGGGATGGGAGATATCATCTTCTCCTCTATTTTATTGACAGTGAGTCTCTTGATCGCTGTGGACTGAGATCCGTAATTTTTATTGGCCAGGGAGAATTTTTAATTGATTTTTCCTGATCTCTTAGTTCTATTTCACAGGAAAAAATTCAGAAATATTTTTCCAAATTTTCCCGGGGATTGAACTCTGGTCCACTACAGCATGAGCCAAGAGCCTTAGCCCCTGCGCTACCACCGATTCTACTTATGGGTATGAACTTATTTTAAATAAATGAGAATCGGAAGAGTGTAAATATGTATAAATTTCAAGAACAAGCTAAGAAAAATTATTCCTACTGAAAATTTTGTATGAGCTCTCATGTGAGATCTCATATGAAATCGCCTATGAAATCTCATATATATTCGTTGAAATTTGAAAATAAAATAAGTATATGTGAGATCTTATGTCAGATCGCACATATATTTATCTTATACTAAAAATTTAAAGAATATACATTTGATTTCATATGCGATCTCATAGGCGATTTCATGTGACATCTCATATGCAATCTCGCGTGCGATCTCATATGTGATCTCACATGGGATCTCTTATATATTTTATTCAATTTGAAAAATTTGAAAAAGATATTGATTACTTTTAATTTTTTCTATCTTGTTCTTTAAATTTTGATAAATTTTGACATTAGCTATATTAGTACAATCATTTTAGTTAAAATAAAAAATCCATTAGAGCTGTTATTTTTTTATGAATTTAGATCGCATATTAGATATCAAAGTTGACAATCCTAACCTTAAAATACTATAAATTGAAAACTTTTATATAACTTTTTCAATATAAGATATCGGTAGATTTCTTTAGTTGTCCGCACTCAAGTTGAATCCTACTACTTTTTTTCTTGAAGTGAAAAAACTCGATCAAATTCATTATTTACTCATAAACTTGGATCAGAAATATTATCAGGAGGGGAAGCTTCATCAAGCCCTTAATGTATATAATTACACTAATATTATAAATGCGTCTTCGAACACTAGAACATTATCATATTCGATAAATTTAGTGGAGCCATAAGACCCCAAGCATCTTGCCCAGGGTCAGTAGTTCTTGTTTTGGCTACTTCATTTATTTTGCATCGTATTTTATGGTGACACTTTTCAATTAAGGATCAGCTTTCGACTAACTTTACCGATCGAAAATAGCTAAAAAAGATATTTGGTTTTTATTTTTTTTTTGGCTTGTTCTTTGAATATTAACAAATTAACACGCTTTCATTTCTCATTTGTTAAATAAATAGATATTCACAAGTGAAAGCAATTTTGATATACATTTTTATTGAAATTAAACGAAATTACTCCTTTCGCTACTTTCCATCAGCAAAAAATGTCTAAAACCTTGTTTAAAACTGACCTTTAACATAACGAATATTATAATAATAAAATATGTGTATTACCTCTCTTTTAACATTTAGACTTACATTGCATACAAATATAATTCTTATTATAATAACTATGTAAATTGTCTGTATGGATATGATCACATATCATGGTTTCAAATTATATTCGAGCACGATTTAAAAATTTTTCAGATTACGTTAGATTTACGACTGAATCAGGAAAACAAGCAATAAGATTGCGATAATACTCTAAAATAAAAGTAAAATCAATAATTCTTGAGTTATAAAAACCTATATTATTTAAATCTGTATGGTGCAATTGTAAACGATATGTAAAAATAATTTATCAGTATGATAAAAAAAAGATATTATGTACTAAGTCACTGTCAGTTCATTGAAGGTAGTTTGTCATAATGTTCTAAGACATAAATAAAGCTGCAACTGTTTTTGCGGCGACATGCGAATCGTGTAACAATTGATAAGACGTTTTATGCCGTAAATCTAAACCAGATTTAGCGTGCATCATAGAACGACACTACCTATTGATTAGGAAAACTGTTATTAATCAGTGAACTGACCCCGAGCCTCGTATTCATGACTTCATCTGTGATATGAAATAAGTAACTTAATTTGTTAATACACAAATTCTGTACAAATCTTTGTATACGAACGGCATCGCTTCAGACCTCACTGAAAAGTTTTTTGGCCTTCTCGAGTGTAAAAGGCGATATGCATAATTGTAGTGTTTAGTTTCTTAACTATTACTTGAAAATGTCGTCTAAATCTTTGTAAAAAATTCGATTATTTCTATTATTATTTAATCACCAAGTATAATCATGCTCGAATATAGTTTAAAACCATAATTCATAATAGCATGCTTTAGATAACGATTGTTTTGTAGATGTAGAGTAGAATCATTTAATCGTAATGTTAGAATAAATAAAAATTATTTGAATTATAGACCTAATTCCAGATTTGATGATTCCCAGTTACTTGCTCTGTAACTGGAAACTGGTCAGACCATTTACCATTTACTTGCTCTGTTAATGGTAAATGGTCAGACCATTTATCAGTTACTTGCTCTGTAACTGGGAACTAGTCAGACCATTAACCATTTACTTGCTCTGTAAATGGTAAATGGTGCGAGTATTTTCAATTACTCGACTATTTAAACTGAAGAAACCGTTTCCTTATTTACAACTATGGTAACTGATAAATGGTCGAATCAGTACGCAGTAAGCGGGTGGGTAAATGATAAATGATTCAACCAGTTTGCAGTAACGAATTGGATAAATGGTAAATGGTCGGACTAGTTGGTATTACTAGGTAAGTAACTGGAAACGGTCAAACCATTTACCAATTACTGAATGAGTAGATGGTAAATAGTCATACCATTTACCAGTTACTGAGTGAGTAAATGGTAAATGGTCCGACCATTTCTAGTTACTAACTTAGTAACTGGTAAATGGTTCGACCATTTACCAGTTACTCACCCAGTGACTGGTAAATGGTCCCATCATTTACCATTTACTTACCCAGTAACTGGTAAATGGTCCGACCACTTACCATTCACTCACTCAGTAACTGGTAAATGGTCTGACCATTTCCAGTTACTCACCTAGTAACTATCAACTGGTTCGACCATTTACCATTTACTCACCCAGTAACTGGTAAATAGTCCGACCATTTACCATTTGCTCACCCAGTAACTGGTAAATAGTCCGACCATTTACCATTTGCTTACTCGGTAACTGGAAACATTAACAACCCTGATGTTAAGACATACTTTTGTTAGAGTTGACAAAATTAAATAAAAATGAAAAATCACTGTCAAGTGCTTTGGCGCAACGCTTTCTTATAAAGCTCATTGAGTTAGAATAATTTGATTCGATTTTTTTAAATGTGATTTCAATGTAAAGAAAATAATTTCTATTCCAGAAAAATTAGTAATTGTAAGAGAGTGATTAGAAAATAGGAAAAGAGAGTCAGAGATGTTTAAAAATTTGATGAAAATGAGGATCAATCTAACACAGAATAGGCGAGCGGTTTACCCCTAAAATAACGCTCAAAAATGCAATTTACTAACTTTTTTTTGCATTTTTTATGCACTATACCTTTTTAATTTGGTTTTGTATATTTTTCTGAGTAGAAATGTATATATATTTTTTTCCGAGTGAGTCGGTAATTATTATAAACAAAAAACTTGTATAAAAATAAAGATCCATGAAATTGAGTTGGGCAAAGTTTTTCTATTGTATTTTATTAAAATAAATACTTTTTGTGAAAAGGAGTTACCTCAAAAATGCTTCCTTTCCAAGTTATTTGCGATTTTATGGCGTGAAAATGCCAAAATTCGTAATTTTTGCAATTTTTTTCTCAGAAACTACTAAATGGTTTCCAATTTTACCGACAGAATTATAATCTTCAAAATTTAAACTGTAAGTGCGAATTTCATAACGACAAAAAATAATTTCTTCTTTGCCCAAAATGAGTTTCAAAATGTTCCTCTTGAGCCGCGTAGCTCAGAGCATTTATGAAAAAGGTTATGGTTGCCACTATGCAGGAACGCGCATCGCGGATCTTCCTAAATTTTTTTATATGCGTATTCTATTATAAAATTTGCACTTACAATTAAAATTTTGAAGATTATAATGCTTTTGGTAAAATTGCAATCCATTTAGAAGTTTCCGAGAAAAAAAATTGCAAAAATTACGCATTTTGGCATTTTTACGTTATAAAATCGCAAATAATTCGGAAAGGAAGCATTTTTGAGGTAACTCCTTTTCACAAAAAGTAGTTATTTTAATAAAATACAATAGAAAAACTTTGCCCAACTCAATTTTATGGATCTTTATTTTTATACAAGTTTTTTGTTTATAATAATTACCGACTCACTTGGAAAAAAATATATATATATATATTTCTACTCAGAAAAATATACAAAACCAAATTAACAAAACTTGGTGCATTAAAAATTCAAAAAAAAAGTTGGTTCAAGCTTTATTTACGGGGTGAACCGCTGTTCTAGAAAGACAGAGAGGAAGTGAGAAAGTAAGTAAAGAGTTAGTGAAAGCGTTGAATCAGAAATCAAAAGTAGTGATCAAAGAACTACTCTCAGAAAATTATTTTTTAAAAGCTTGTTTTAGAAAGACAGTAGCAAATAACTTGTATACAAATTTTAGAGAAAATCTATCGAGTAGATTACGTAAAATGGAAAAAAAAATAGGAAATGAAAATTTTTAAAAAAATTTTTAAAATTTTCTGAAATTAAAACTATGGTTGGAGCATCGGTTTTTAAAAGTAATACTTCTTTTGACAGATGTAAATACACGGAGAAAGGAAAATACCTAAAAAGAATGTACTAACTTGATCCAGTACTAGAAATAACATTACCAGTCGTTTTTTTATTGATATTCAGTATATACTTTAAGACGACCTATATTTGTACATTTTTTAACACGACTCGTCCGTAGAAATATTTGGTATAGTACCGAATGTTTCCATACTACAGGACTAAATTATCGTATACTAACATAGTACCTATGTAATACTCACTGTGGCGCTGTCAAGTATAAAACTTCAATACAACTAATTCATCATATCGTAAAAATCATTAAATTGTATAACAATTTTTAACAGTCGATAAATATAATATTAATCATATAAAATGTAACATAAAATATAAAAAATGTAGAAAATATTAAAATGTTTTTTCAATTTTTTGAATGGTTTTAAAATTAAAACTACATTAAGAAAACCAATTTTCAATAGCTTCCCACGTACTTAGACAAAAAAATAGATAGTATGCAAAATTTGAATCAAATCCATCGAGTAATTTTCGAGATCTAATTGGCTAAATAAATACGATTTTCTTTTCAAAATTTCTTTTTCAATATTTTCAAAATGCTTTAAAATTAAAAGTACGCAAAGAAAATCAGTTTTCAAAAATTTCCCTTCTTTTGGCAGTCGCAAATAATTTCCCTGCAAATTTTAGAACAAATCTATCGAGTACTTTACGTAAAATAAAAAAAGTAAAAAAAGAAGAGTCGAAATTTTCTTTTAAATCTTTAAAATTCTCTAAAATCTTAACTACGCTAAGAAAATTAGTTTTTAAAAGCTTGTTTTCTTCAGGCAATAGCGAATTGACCGTATACAAATTTTGGAGAAAATTCATTGTATGATTTACGTAAAATAGAAAATAAATGAAAAATCGAAATTATTTTAAAATTCTTAAAATGGCTGTAAAATGAAAACTACGCTAAGAAAACCAATTTTCAATAGCTTTTGCGCCAGTTAAACAAAAAAATTAATTGTATGCGAAATTTGAAGCAAATCTACCAAGTAGTTTTCGAGATCTAACTGGCGTACTGAATTCATACATATACACACACAGACACATACAGAAATTTTCTAGAAATCACTTTTTTTGACTTCTTGAGTAAAAATATGTACAAATCAATGAGGAAATAGAAAAAAAAATGTTTTATTGGTACAATGCTTTCTCTATGAGAAGGCAAAAATTAAAAAGTTAGTGATTTCTTTTAAGTCTTCAAAACTATAATTAGAGATTTAAATCTGTAAAAAGACCATACCTTTAATTGATCAGGAGATCAGATCAGCCTTCTATTGAGTAGTTTTTCCTGTTATTCTGAAACTGCGAAATACAGACTTATTCAAAAGAAACACTAACAAGGAGAGTGTTCCACTTTCGGGTCACCGATTTTACTCAAATTTTGCGAACGTTTTCTGGATGCAGAATTCTGAAGAAAGCCAAAATTTAAGAGGTCGACGCTCAATATTTCCCTAGTTACAAGCATTTAAAAAAAACACTAGAAAAGTTACATAATTTTTAAACACTTATAGTTCCTTAGCATTGTTAGCTATGAGCTTAAACCTTTTTTCAAATGAAAGCTGAGCTAAAATACTTTCGAAATAGTAGTTAAAGTATATCGAAATATTATTTTTTCCCATAGTTATAGGGTAATAAAGATTGAACCCAATTTCAGCTTTCATTATTAATTAATGTTTTAAACAGTAAATTCAGGTCCAATTTTTATTACGCTCTAACTTAGGAAAAAAATAATATTTTGGGATACTGTACGTGCTATTTCGGAAGAATTTGAGCTCAGCTTTCATTAAAAAAAGGTATAAGCTCCTAGCTAACAATGCTGAAGAACTATAAGCGTTCGAAAATCTTGTAACTTCTTTAGTGATTTCCTTCAATTGCCTGTAGCTAGGGAGATATTGAGCGTTGGCCTCTAAAATTTTGGCTTTTTTCATGTTTCTATCGCCAGAAAATATTCCCGAAATTTGAGCAAAATCGGTGACCCCAACGTGAAAACTTATGACAAAGAAGAGCGACCTAAAGCTCAGATGGCCCAATCAACATCTCAAAGTGGCCACCTAGAGAATTGTTGTTACAAATGCAATAAAGACGGACGTTAATTCAATGAATGCTATTTCAAGCAGTAAAATAAATGGTTTTGTTATTGTTGCCAAGCTATCAGAAGCTACAAGAGCAAGTACTGTACTTAAACAAGAGAAAAATTTAGAGAAAAAAAAATATGAAAGTAGAGTTCTAAAAAAATAAAATTATAAAGTTAATATAAATAAGAATGTATCAAATGCAAAATCATAAAAATAAGAATTTCAATAAGAATGAACAGAGAGGGTTTGGTAAATTTTAAAATAATGATATGAGAGAGAGAGAGAGAGAGAGAGAGAGAGAGAGAGAGAGAGAGAGAAGGCCACGCACACTGAGTTAGGGAAAGGTGGGAATGGGAGGCAGTATGCACGTACTGGCACGATATTTTTTTTTAAATCTGTTTATTGGTTATTCCGCAAGCGACATGTACCCATTACCGTTCCTCTAAGGATCGTTTTCATGAAATTCTAAATTTAAAATGAAATTGTATGTCCAGTCCGAACTCCAACAGAGGTCTCCACGACTGTCCTAAAGAAGAAATCATCTACCCCTCCTTCATCATCATTGGAGCATCTCTTCGGAAATATCGTTTCAATGATCCGTGCGGAGGCAGAAAGGGCAACTCTCAAAAAATATTAATCCTGCTCGTCACGATAGAAAAAGCGAGACGCGGGTATGACTGACCGAAGAAAATTTTCGTTCGACCCGTCACATCCGCGACATTATCAAGGCAAACACTTGTCAAATACTAATATACACTGTCAAGAACCGTCATAGACGGCAGTCAATAATCACGATGTTAATGCTATCAAATAACTGTATATGTAAAATCACTATGTAAGGTTTATAAATGACCGCATCAGTCAATTGTCCATAGATTACAACGATAACAAGAGTCTATTCCGCGCAAAGATCGGAAATACTCATCATGACCCGCACAAGACCCACACTAGGTCGCCGCAACCGTCCTGAAGAAGGAATCGTCCGCAAAACACGACTTAGTCAAGATTCTCTACAGCCACCCGTCTCGATAGACAAAACGAGACGAGAGTCCGAACGACGCGTCACTCCCGCGCCATTGTCAAGACGAGCACTCGTCAGATACCGAAAAAATATAGTCACAAACCGTCATAGGCGGAAGTCATGAAACAAATTTAGTAAAATATATAGCTCGAAAGGAAATATAGAAAATAAATTGTCTATGTAATAATATATATACAACTTGAAAGGAATAAAAAAAATAAATTGTTTATGCAATAATATGAAGTAGCGCACTTGTGTGCAACTCTGACGGGTATATCACTTCCCGCGCGTTTGAGCGTCCATGTTAAACAGAAATCGAACGTTCACTGACGTCACAAACTGGCATGATATGTATACACAAGTGTCATAAGTGCCACTCTGTATACCTATATATATCGTGTAACGCTTTTGAAATCTGACGCTTAGCACGAATAGAGTAGCCACACGGCGAGCGTCCAGAATGTCCGTATAAAAGCTTCGCTTCAAAAACAGTTAACTTTACTACGTTCTTTAGTAAGAGAGCGCGGTAGCGTAACGGATAGAGCTCTTGCCTTAACGCGGTGAGCAGGGGTTCGAATCCTGGACAGGTACCTCTGACTTTTTTTTAAAAGAAAAATTAGTGGATGCGCTAATAATATCGCACAACTCTTAAAAAAATCTTATCTTATTGGATATCGGTTAATTGTTGGTCACAAAAATGACTGACTATCGATCGGTGGTCAAAGATTTCGGTATGGTGTGTCAGATAAGCTAGCCTGATGTAATGTGTTAAACGGAAACCGGGCTAGAATCTACCTGATATCATCATATAAAAAAAAACTACGTTCTTTAGTAACTAAAACCATGTTATTCTAGTAGTCAATACATAGTGTTAGGGGCTTTTCCGGATTAGAAAAGCCCTGGAAAAACCCTTCGCAATATTTCTACAAACTATAAAATGTAAATGAGTTGGGATATGATTCATTGTATTAAAATATGAATACTACCATATTTAATTATTTAGTTACTTTTAATGAAACCACAATTAAACAAAAATAAGCATTGTTGTTATAATAGATAGTTGATTTCAAACCCATAAAAAGACATATGATAAGTGAAGTTAATGTTTTAAGAAAAACAAGAATCAATATTAAGTTTTTACTCATAGCATAGCAAATTTAGAAAACTACAATGTTCAATCAAAACAGTAAAAAGACTTATCTGTACAAAATTTCTTGTTGTCCTTGTTGCATGGCGTTTCTGGTCATTTGATGTATGATTTGATGTACTGCGTAACATTACTTTAGAACTGAATTTAATGACGATTAAACGCGAACAAATTAAAAATAAAACTTAAAGAAAAATCATTTAATCCTCAGTCAATGTGACTGCCAAATGCGCCTGCCTCACGTCCGCAAGTCTATGGCAAGACTCTTTCTGAATCGCGCGCCCAAAATTACGACAGTGGCTATGCTCATCCCACTACTTAATTAAAAGTAGGAGAGAGCCAAGCTATGCCATTGGTGCATCATTGTATGGCCACTAGCAACAAGCACTGCAGGTAGCTGCACGTGTTGCATGGTCAGCACAATGGTCACGTTGGTATTTAGCCTTGAAAGTGTTACTCGATATTTTTACGCAAAAGCAACATGTTCAATAGAGTAAGTTTTATAACGTTATAAAATCTAATTAAAAATTTATTAAATAAATTAAATAAATTAAAAATTTATTTCTGTCACTTAACACCCCCCCTTACTTAGAATAACTGTCGTCTCTGACATTCGCGAACCATCCACCAATGCAATAAAAAGCGCCGTACAAAGGGCCTGTAAACAATTGGAACAATTTAAGTGTAATCGATGGTAGTAATGGCAAGATGAAATTTTAATGGAGTTAGGAAGAACAATTTCTGAAATAGGTTAAGGTATGTTTGGAAAAGGAAAGTAAAGGTGGTTAAAGGTATAAGAATAAGAGTGAGGTGATTTCAGTTTGTTATGGAATAAGGATTTTCTTGAAATTTAGGAATATCAATCACACTTTTACATTAATATTACAATTAGCAATTTCGGTTTCACAATTTTGTAAAAATGAAAAATGAAAAATTAAAATCTAAACTAATACAATAGTAAAAAAAATTAAAATATAATAAGTACTGGATCAATAATGAAATAAAAGAAAGCGAATGTTCACGAAAAATAGAAACGAAAACTAATTTTGATTTTTAATTTTCATTTTTTTTCGCTTGTATTGATTGTTGAAGATATTTAATGTAGAAGATTGGTCATCAGTCTTCGTAGGGGAAGCGGGGTCCTCTTCCGTTTGCTTCCCCTACAGGTAGGTTGATTTTTGTTTTTATCGTTGCCCCTTTAGATAAATGGTAATTCTTTTGGTTGAACGTTTCGTTTTGGTATCCATCCTGGTTATTGATCTGTAAATAATGAATCAAGCACATGTAACGGCTCATATCAATTTTGAATAGAATTATTAAATTTGATATCAATATTTTATATTATAAATGTTATAAATATGTTATAAATAATTTGTCATTATTTATAACATAGAATGATTTTCTGTAATAATAAATTTAAATTACATTAAGGGTATAAGTAGGACTTCATAGTTACCTACTGAGGCCGATAAGATAACTCAAATATATATATATATATATATATATATATATATATATATATATATAGATATAGTAAAATGATTATAGAAATAGAATGTTCTATATCTTTTAATAAGAAGTATTATCAATATTTAATTGTTAATAATAAGATGTAACTTTCCAAAATAATTGTGTATATATAAATAGAACATTCTATTTATATAATATGTATAAAAATGATTACTCTATTTAAAATTTAAAGATATAAATTAAAAAATTAGCTTTTTTAATTAATAAATAATAAAATTAACTATAAAAAATAGTCTATTGAAATGTAAAGGAAATAGAATGGTTCTTTTACTAATATATTTACCTTAATTTAATGTTTCTTTTGTAAATATATAAAATAAATGTTGTGGAACATTCTATTTCCTAAAATATAATTCTTCAATAAGAAATAGAACCTCATAGAAGGTTTATGAAATAATATAAAAGAGCGTGAATCCAAGCAAGCTCTCTTATTATCTTTTAGATGTTCGACCATGTAACATCTAATATGGATACTATATTCATTCGATCTTATACTGTCAGAAGTATAAGATTTAAGCATTCTGTCTTAAAGTACTAAGTAACTTTTAAATCTTTGTAAAATATATATTTTCTTAATTTTTCCAAATTTAAATGAGACTGTGTTTAAAAAGTTATTGATAAAAGTATAACTCATCTCACCTCATTTATCATTCTTCATAGAAATACTAAACAAATTAATTATCGCACATTGAAGAGTATTGCACTTGGATATGTCGTCGATAATAATTTGTTTATTCATCTTGCATTAAATAAAAGTGTTATTTATCGCACATCTAAGAGTATTGCACTCAAAGATGTCGATTTAAACACTTTTCTACATATCTCATAATAATAAAGAAGTTTATCATTGCACTCTTTAGAGTATTGCACTCAATGGAGTCGTCGATAATAACTTTTATCATATTACCCTCTACTCCACACGTAAAGAAAATTATAAACTATCGCATCTCCAAGAGTATTGCACTGGAGGAGATTGTCGATAAATGTAATTTTCTTTTATAATATTGCTGCATGCACATTGTATATGCATGTATAGATTAAATTAATGAAGCAAATTTAAATTTGGTAATTAAAATATTACCTGGCGACCGTGAATAAAGTCAAGCCCACTTCACACAAGGTGGTATTTCGTCAAGTAATGATCTTATTGGTCGTTGAGATGATATCTAAAACAGTAAAAATTGCTGGTTATAGATATTGTATTTATAAAGAAAATATGTCTCTTGTCATGCTTGGTGAGCAGGAACAGTCGGGTAAAGGTTAATTGGTTTAAGCTTGTACTGTTAGTGCTGAGGTAAATTAAGCTTGACAGTTAGTATACCACCATTATTATGTACAAGTTTTGTGGTTTTCACTCGATGGTTTAAGCATTGGTTAGGATCCATAGTTAACCAGGGTTGGTAGCCTGGTATTTTATAGTTGCTGTCATTCACTATTTGGTCATAAACTCTTACATTTTCTTAAAATTAGGATTGGAATGGAAATAAGGTCGGTATTTCTGTGATAACGCGAACTGCTTGTCCTCGTTAGTCATCAATCCAGTCCATTTTATAGTTAATAAAAAGGTCATGGATGGTAGATGGGATAATGGGTCAGAAAGTCAGAAGAAAAGTCAAACGCAAGCTTATTGTCAGTAGTTTCAACGCTTAAACACTCTTGTAGGGAGGCGGCAACTGTGTGCGCACTCAACCTTTAATCACAAGTTATTTCCAATCATATGATGAAATTCAAATTCTGTGATTATTCTGCAGTTTTTTCTAGAAACAAGAAAGGAGTATGCAGTTTAATTAAGATTTTGGTCTACAAAATTCCCAATTATCTATTGTTGAAACTATACCTCGGCCGAGGAATTTTATTGAGTCGTTTTGACATAGTCTAGTAGAGTTTAATAAGTTTAAAACTGTTACAGCTGAATAAGGTGTTTGCGGGTTAAAGGTGCATTAGTTAATGCAGTCTATAAAGTCGAGCAGAGTCTAGTACAATTTTTTTTTTCTTTCTGTTAAGTCAAATAACGATTAAGTAAGTTCCTGTGTGGTGTTTAAAAAGGTAAGGTAGGATGGTCAGTTTGAACCCTTTTTGGTATTTACTTAAATACATTAGTCTAAGTGCCAGACAATGGCTATAATAAAAGAAAATGATTATTATTTTTTTTTCCTTTTCCTTTAATATGAAGCTACAGCTGTCAGTTTTCCGTATACATCAAATGGTCCTTGCGGTGCGTGGAAGTTGAGTTTCTGAAACAGTATGATCATTAATCAAGTTCCCTAGTCACGGCTTTTAGTTTGTCCACGTGTTAACACATTAATTTTCCGTTTGGCAATTCTAGCAAAACATTATTATGCCCTAGCATTTTTACTATTTTTAAAGGTTTTAAATAGTAAGCGTCAAACTATGATCTTCAAGGTTCATTTTTAACATAAGCATAGTTTCCTACAATGGGTTTAAATTCTTTCACACGTTTGTTATAGTAGTCTTTAGTTCTAGTTTTGGTCTTGATGAGTTTATGTCCAGCGTCCATTTTCATCTCGTGCAGTCTAGTAATTAAGTCTCGTAAATATTGGTTGTATGTAGCCAGGCGTTCTTCTTTGGTTATGAAAAGAGGGAATCGAGCAATCCTGCCATACACTAGTTCAAAAAGTGTAAATCCTGTAGCTGAATGTACACCAGTGTTATGCGTAAAAGCGGTAAAAGGAGCTAGTTGATCCCAATCATCATGTTGATCAGAATATGTCCTTATAAAGTTTACCAATGGAGCATGACTGTGTTCTAGTGCCCCTGTCGTTTGTGGTCGATATCCTAAAGAATGTAACTAGGCTATCTTGAATATTTTTAGCAGTATTCCTATTAATTTTGACATAAAACTAGTTCCTGTGTCCGAAAGTATGGCTCGAAGAGCTCCAAATTGGCAAATCAAGTGTCTAGCTAGAGCATCAGCTATGGTAGTTGCTCTTGTCTTAGTAGATTAATTAAAGTCCCTGGCTCTAAATTTTCTGTTAGCTTACTGTGCCTGGACAATCTTATAGTGTAAATATTTCTCTTAACGAGAAGTTCTTTCAGTCTCCTTAAACTTTGTTTGAGTAACTCCGTGTCGAGTGGAGTGTGGTGTTTATTTTTCAGAATTACAGTCATTATATGATACTTCCTGTAAGAAGTTACCAATATTTGTCCAACCTTTGGTTTTGATTGTTTCATATCCATCAGATTAATTGCATGAATGTCTCTAAGCAAAGATGTAATGGGGTCATGCTTATCGCAGTTACAGGTCATAAAATGCAACCAATTCTCTTGTTTATAGGTCAAGCAATGCCTAGATGAGATAACAGTTTTGACTGTTTTTTGTTTTTCTTCGTCTGATGTAGAAGGTTCAGATTCTATAGGTTGTTCATTGTTTAGGTTTCTTCAAGGTAGTATTTCAACCAGTGGCTGAAGAAGAGTTATAGAATTATTGAGTTCTCTTGTAAAATTTATGTCAATAGCCTCGTCTGAGTTGTTCTTCTCTGGGATGGTTTCTAAATCTGGGAATCGTACACTTTTCTTAATAGTTTTGGGGGTGCTATATTGTGCTGGAGGTTGCGTTCTTATACTTGGGGTCACCGAAATTGCTCGATATTTTGGTACTTTAATTATGGAGTCATAGCATTCCTCCGTGTCAGCATCTGTTCCAGTTTGCTGTTCTCTTTCTGCCTCACTCTCTGCTTCTGTTAAACGTTGAGCTATGATACTCGTTGCCGTTCCTAAGAGATGATCAGCTTGTTCCATACTAGGATTAATCGCATCAAGTCCTTTAAAAGATTCATTTCTATTAGTAGGAATCGTCTGATCCTGCTGTTGCTCTGCTGTCGTTGGTTTGATTGGTGATTCTTTATTTAAGAAAGGTTCGCTGCTATATCTTATCAATGGTGCAAGCCCTTTTCTTTGTACTTTTGGTGGTTCATAAATGCCTAAACGTTTGGTTTTTTTGTCCAATTCCATTCGATGTGACATCGAAACTTCATCACCATCAGAGAAATAATCAGGCATTGGTTTTGTTGGTGAGTCGTCTAGCTTCTCCAAAAACACCCAATCTCCCGTATTCTACCAGTGATCTTGTATACTGCCTTCTAACTTCTTGTAAACTCTGTCAACATCACGTCTTATTTGGTGTCGATACTGTGGAGTGGGCTCCTTGTTATGTTGTGATTCATGGCAGGAAAAATCAGATCTTTGATTAGATTTCTGAAGATTGCCCATTCTATTCCATAGCAAGCTGCCCAATGGTCTTGTAATTGTTTGTCGTGGCTCATCAGTTAAAGACAATTCATCTTACGGGAAGAATTTTGGATAAACCACAGATGCTTCATTATCTTCTTGGTCAGGTAAGTTACTGTCTGAACCTTCTCCCGTATCACTGAGTGGTACTGCGTTTAAGTCAATAACATGGTCATCTATATTGAAAATTTGAAGCTGATTAACAGGTTCTAATTGTTCGGATAGTTCTTTACTAGTCTCCGACATTTCTGACTCAGTGGTTTCTAACGTCCGCAATCCACTCCGTCTAGGATCGACAAGTGGCAATTTTTCATCTTGCTTTTGGGTACCTAAATCACTTCCTGACTCAGAAGGTGACTGCAAAGGCAAATGTTGTCTATGAGTTCTAAATTTTGTCTTTAAACTCTTAGTTTTTCATCCTGTCCCTCCATCGGTGCTGGATAAGTCACTGCTAGTTCTTAAGGAACTATCAGTCTTAGTTCTTTCAGAAACTACTCTACGTGCTCTACTCGCCACTGTTTCTCTGTAAAAACGTCTCTTGGCATAAGTAGGTTTTGGTTTTATGTTAGTCGTGGCTGATGTGATTCGAGATCTGGTCCGTTGTGCAATCACACCTAGATCCAATTTAGGACTCTCTTTTCTAGTCTTTGAGCCTGGAGGTCAGCCTCGTTTTGACGTTTCTGATGTAGTTGGTATAGTCGGATCTGCGGTGAGTGGTCTCTGAGATGTACTTGGTACGGCATCTTTTTTCTCGGGTGGTGCTTCTGAATTTCCTTGATCACCTGTCCCTTTCTCAAGAACAGGAGTATTCTCAGTTCCTAAAACTAATACTCTGAGTCTTGGAAAGTTTTCATTAAGTTCTTTTTCTGTAGGCTCTTCCACTGGGTTTCGACTTAATGCGTCTGAATTAGTGTTCAATTTGCCAGGCTTATATTTAAACTTATATGAATAATCGGTGAATTTCATCATCCATCGCATCAACCGTTGTCCTGGGTATTTCCGGTTATGCATCCAGTTCAAAGACTCATGGTCTGCTTGTAATATGAATTCTCTACATAATAAGTAGGGTCGGAAGTGGTGCATTGAATATAGAGCAGCTAAACACTTCTTGTCGGTGGTACAATAATTCCTTTCAGCCTTATTTAGTAGTCGTGATAGAAAGGCTACTGGGTGGTCAAATCCGTCCTTTTCTTAGCTTAGTACTGATCGAATGGCGTAGTCAGAAGCGTCTGTGGTTAAAGTGAGCTGTTTCTCAAAATCAGGAAAGATAAGTATTGGTGTTTGCACCAAGTGCTGTTTTAGTTTTTGAAAACTCTCTTCCTGCACTCGTCCCCATTCATATGGTTGGACATTCTTTAGCAAATCACTCAAAGGTTTTGCTACTTTTGAGAAATCTTTAATAAAACGCCTATAAATTGTCTTATGTTCTTTGGCGTCTTGGGTGTAGGAAATTCAACTACGGCTTTTATCTTTCCTGGATCTGGTTGTATCCCTTGCTTGCTGATTATATGTCCTAAGAAGGTTACCTTCTTCCCTGGAAACTCGACCTTTTCAGGCTGCAAAACCAATCTTGCGCTACGCAGACGATCGCAAAATTTACGAGTTTTTCGATCGTGTTCATGTAGATCTTTCGAGAAAATTATAGTGTCATCCAGAGACACCAACATCTCGGTGTTCTGTAGTCTCATAAGGACATGGTCCATCATTCGCTGAAACGTTGATGGCGCCCCCTTTAGGCCTTTAGAAAGACGTGTATACTGGTAGTGTCCGTGAAGAGTGGTAAAAGCACTTTTCCATCTGTCTTCTAGACGTATTGACAATTGCTGATATCCACTAGCAAGGTCGAACACTGAAATATATACTGCTCCTTCTGATTGGTCGAGAATATCTGTTATATTAGGTAGTGGGTAAGCGTCTCCTATAGTTTTTGCGTTCAAATTTCTAAAGTCTATTAGCATCTGACAGCGTGGGTCACCATATTTATCTGGTTTTTTCGGTACAATGGAAGCTGGGTTACTTGAAGGTGAACAAGATGGTTCTATCGTGCCGTCCCTCAGCTTCTTTTTAACCTGATCCTCAATAACTTGCTTGTGCACTGGTGGATGTCGATACTGCTTGGTGTTAATAGGTATATCATCAGTTGCGGGTATCCTATGTTCAGTTACATGTGTTGCAGGTAGCAAATCCCCCGGTAGTAGAAAGACGTCATTATAGTCTGAGATTAAATCTTTCACATGTTCTTTCTCCTCTTCGTTCATGTGGTCCATACTTAAAATGCTAAGTAACTTCTGGCATCTTAAGTAGGTGTCTTCTATTCTTGGCGATTCACTGTCCGAAGATGACTCGTGGTAAAATTCTGGATTTACATATTCAAAAGCCATTAACTCGCAACGAGGTATGTTTAATGTGACATCTTCATCATGAGTGTTGATGGCCATGACTCTGCATTTTTCATTTTGGTTAGTCACTAAACCTTCTCCTATTAATATTCTTGGGTCATTTACTTCGATCTTTGGTAAGTATCCATCTGTTAAGTTGGTCGGGTTTAACTTAATTTCCAAAATCTTTTTAGATCTTCCTTTAATTAGATATGTGTCTGGAAGATCTTATAGTACGTCTGCGCATGTAGCTGTATCATTATAATTTATGTCATTATCTACATTGCTTCCTTGAATCGCTTGGTCTGCGTCTGTACTTTTGTTATATTCCAGAAATGGTATAGGGTTCATGACATCTCCTGCTATCATGAGAGCCTGGTTATGGTAAGATATAACGGCTTCTTCCTGTTTCAAATACCGCCGTCCCAGCATTCCATCTTGTTCAATAGGAAAAGTGCGGACTACTAGATGGAATTTTACAGGTTTACTACGAATATGTAACCATATGGTTCCACAAATCTTAATAACTTCGTTAAAGATGCCGCTAAGTTCTGTACTTCCTGTAGGGTCAAACTCTAATTTAGACTTTATAGCGTTAAATTTAACGATGTTTACTGCGGCTCCGTTATCTATCATGAATGTCATCCATGGTGATTCGCCTTCCGGAACATGCAACCTTATTGAGGTGGGCTTATCATCGCAGGATTCTGCGTTTCCAAGTCCTTGATATAAGTTAATGTTTGCGATAGCATCAGCACGGGTGCTCTCGTCTTTGGTACTAACCCCATGGGTTAAGTCACTTGTCCCTGTGCTACTTGGGAATTGTTTATTCTGGGTACAGGTTGGATGTAATTCAAGTTGTTTTGACTCGTCAACTCCTGCCCATGACGAGCCGCATTCAAGTTTAAATTGTCGACATCTTGATAATTGTTTGAAGCATGATATCTCTGCGCGTTTCCAACTACTGGTTGATATGCGTTTCTCCGAGAATAATTGCTGTCACGATAAGCTGGTTTTTGATTTTGATATCCTTCACCTTCAAGTTGATATGGATTAAACAGTCTTTGGTCCTGAAATAGTTGATTATTTCGATTTCTATATCCTGAGTCAGAAAAACTTCCATATCGAGGTCTACGTTGGTAATATTGAAATGAAGTATACTCTTGGTTTTGTCGTTGCGTAGACACAAAATGATGGCTTGTTTGCATATAATTACACAGCCCCACAAAAAAAAGTGTCAAAACCCACAGACCGGACCATATACATCTTATGTTTTTGGGATCGCTAAATCCGAATCCGTGGTCAGTTCGACCCCATCACCTCAGGGTGAAGGTCATTTAAAGGTCAAATGTACTAAATTAGTGGGAACAAAATTTTAACAGTATATATTTATGTTTTTGGGGTCGCTGAATCCGAATCCATGGTCCGTTTGACCCCATGACCTCAGGGTCAAGATCATTTGAAGGTCAAATCTACGAAATTAGTGAGAACCATATTTTATCAGTATATATTTATGTTTTTGGAATCGCTGAATCCGAATCCATGGTCCGTTTGACCCCATGACTTCAGGGTCAAGGTCATTTGAAGGTCAAATCTACGAAATTAGTAGGAAACATTTTAACAGTATATATTTATGTTTTGAATCGCTGAATCCGTATCCGTGGTCCGTTTGACCCCGTCACCTCAAACTGAAGGTCATTCCAAAGTAAAATATACAAAATTCGCGTAAAACAAACCTGAATTCATGCCATCTATTTTTTCTTACTATATCTCACACGTTTCTCATCAGATGATCAATGCGAACGTTTCCTTTCGCGTTTTTTCCTAGTGGTTTTACAATCTCTTTTCAACATCCAGCAGTAATCAGCCAGCATACTAGTATCCCATCTACCTTGATAACGCTTCTTCATTACTTTAATGTCTTGGTGAAAACGCTCTCCCTGTACTTCACTATAATCTCCACAGTTGTCAGGAAAACTATCCAAGTGATTGTGTAGAAAATGTAATTTATAGTTCATTAGGCGACCCATTTTCCCAAAGTTCTCAACCATTTTGCAAACAATTTCTTTGTAATTTGGGCTTCTGCGATTACCCAAGAAGTTTTCGGTAACTTCCTGAAAGCCAATCCATGCAGCTCGTTCAATGTTTGTCATGAAACTAATAAAATGATCATCAGACATCATTTTCCTAATTTCTGGACTATCAAAAATACCTTCCTTCAATTTCGCATCCGATTTATTTGGAAACTGGCTTTCCAAGTATTTGAAGCACTGTCCATCTTTATTTGAAGCCTTAACGAATTGTTTCATTACACCAAGTTTTATATGTAATGGCAGAATGAGAACTTTGTTCAGATCAACCAATGAAGTAGCTATAACGTTACTTTTTCCGACTTCGAGAGATTTTCTTTCAGGCCATTTATGATTTGTATAGTGCTTTGCACGGTCTCTACTATCCATAAAACATGGCGTCTTTGTAAATCCAGACTGCTGTCCTAACAATATTCTAGAAACTTTCAAATCGCCACATATAAGCCATTTATGCTTGTCATACTGAATTTTTTGTATTATAATTTTCAGATTGTCATATGTTTCTTTCATTGTAGTGGAGTGCACTAGTGGAACTGAGGCATAGTGGTTTCTGTTGTGTAGTTATACAGCTTTTAAACTTCTGTTTGATGAATCTATGAACAATCTCCATTCTTCGACTTTATATACATTAGGCTTAATTTCATTCATCAAACCTTTTACATCTTTACAATATACTATTTTATCGCCATCATGATTTATTTCTTCAAAATATGGTTCGAAACTTTTGCTTCTTGTTCTATAAAAAGATATTTTAGTAAAATTTGCCAACTGATTCATGGCTTTTGAAGATGAAGCTAAATGTTATGCTCCATTTTTAGGTAAGTTGAGCTCTTTAACTAAGTCGTTTAGTTTATTTCGAGTCCATAACTTTACGCTTTTGTTTTTTTGGCCCACTGGAAGGAAAAGGTTGTCATCGTCGTCATCAAGATCGTTTCGAAGATTTTCATTGAAATGTCTTCAAAATTTTAGCGGAGTGAATACTCCACAGACAAAACAAAAAAGATTTCTGTTCTTTGGACAAATATGCCCTCAAGATGTAGAAGGTGAATGATCCGTGGTCTTTAACATAACCCTGCACGTTAGGGATCCTGGTCCGATCGCAGGTGAGTCTGCTGTTCCGAAGGTGATAACTCTTATACCTCTTCGAAGCTAAGTATAAGAGCTTTCCGACTTTGACAAGGACAATGTCAACTTGTCGTCAAACACACTACAGCTTCATCCTTACACCCTAACGTCCCCCTGCAAGGCAGTGCGCTTCCACTGGCATCGTTATCTCGACAAGCTTATAAGCGGATCATTTCACACATCCCCATTTGGGGCAGTGTCACCGTCACAGTTTTTGTCGAGGCAGCAGGTAAAGGTTATTTTAACGAAAAATATTCATGTATGAATTTTTCTTATTTATTTAAACGTATATTTATACAATTAGAAAAGACACGCTAATTTTTTACAAAATTCTTCACGTATCACAGAAAACTCTAATGCATTTTGAAATTGTATAATGTACGATCTCACAAATAAGAGAAAATTAAATATGATCTTTTATTCTTTCAAGTAACCTTGTATTCTATTGAAATTATTCAATATTTTACAACAACCCTAAGGTACCGTGGATTAGGTTTATTTTGCATGAAATTAATATATTCGACCTGAAAATTACCTTTGTAGATTTGGCCTGAAAATTACCTTTGTAGATTTGAACTTAAAATGACCTTGATCCTAATGTGATGGGTTGAACGGACTACGAATTCTGATCCAGCGAGCTCAAAAACATAAGCTGTTCATGGTCTAGTCAACATGATGACGAAGATAATGACAAAGAAGATGACAAAGTTAAATTTGATAGCCAAATGGAATGATATCAAGCAGATGGAAGAGAGGATTGTTACTGCTGCCACACCGAAATTATTGGAATTATTAGTAAACATAAAACAAATGTGAATTATGCTGATGTCATTTCTGTAAAAATACCTATCGAAAAAACGAGAAGAGAAGAAGAAATAGATCTTCTTGAGAGGTTATCAATTGAATCAGATTCCAACGATGAAAAACATGATGATAAATATAACAACGAAGTCTATGACGGCACTCATGGAGATACAATTGATAAGTATGATTTAAAAGATGAATCCTATGAAAGCGATAGTTATGAAGAAACTGAAAATTACGATGATGATGATGATGATGACGATGACGACCTTTTCCTTCCAGCGGACCAAAAAAAAACCAAAGCGTAAAGTTATGGACTCAAAATAAACCAAACGACTTAGTTAGAGAGCTTAACTTACCTAAAGATGGAGCAGAACATTTACCTTCAGCATTAAAGAGCATGAATTAGTTGGCAAATTCTACAAAAGTATCTTTTTACAGAACAAGAAGCAAAAGTTTCGAACCATATTTAGAAGAAATGAAACATGATGGTAATGAAATTGTATATTGTAAAGATGTGAAAGGTTTGATGAATTAGATTAAGCCTAATGTATATAAAGTCGAAGAATGGATATCATTCATAGATTCATCAAAAAAAAGTTTAAAAGCTGTATTACTACACAACAGCAACTACTATGCCTCAGTTCCTATAGCGCATACCACTACAATGAAGAAAGCATATGACAATCTCAAAATTATACTATAAAAAATTCAGTATTACAAACATAAACGGCTTATATCTGTCAATTTGAAAGATTCCAGAATATTGTTATGACAGCAGTCTGGATTTACAAAGACGCCATGTTTCTTGTGCTTATGGGATAGAAGAGACCATCCAAAGCACTATACAAATCATAAATGGCCTTGAAGATAATCACTCGGAGTCGGAAAAAGTAACGTTATAGCTACTTTATTGGTTGACCCGAAAAAAGTTCTCATTCCGCCATCACACATAAAACTTGGTGTAATGAAACAATTCGTTAAGGCTTTAAATGAAGATGGTCAGTGCTTCAAATACTTGGAAAGCCAGTTTCCAAATAAATCGGATGCGAAATTGAAGAAAGGTATCTTTGATGGTCCAGAAATTAAAATAATGATATCTTACGATCAGTTTATTAGTTCCATGACAAACATTGAAAGAGCTGTATGTCTCAGCTTCCAGAAAGATCCATCCTTTTCCACTTCTTCGTTTACCATTGTAAATGATATCTCCCCCTTACTTGAAAAAAATTTGTCGTTCCGGCGATTTCTAAGTTATTAAAAACAGAAGTTTCGCAATTTATTTTTATATTTTTAAATAATTAGTGTATATAAATTTTTCAAAATTTAATTTCTACAATTTAAGATTTTTCCCTATTAAGCTTTTTTTGAATAAAAATAAAAATTCAGTATTCAATATTAATCCTTGTTCTAGTATTCACCAGTATACAAAAAGAAATTATTATTTCGGAAAAAATTTATTGCAAAAATTTTAAGTCAAAACTGCGTATCTCATAGTTCTCTTTTTTATTGACAGTGCAAAGCCAATATTAATAACGTTTCAAATGATTATTTGAATTTTTTACTATGATGCCAAATAAAATTTTGTTAGAATAGAAAAAAATATATAATTAAAAAGTAGATAAAATTTGTTCATTAATTAACTTGATTTAAATTTTAATGAAAATTAAGAAGAATTAGTAAATATAATTAAAAAGTAATACTAAATTTCGTTTTTATCAACACTATATATTAATTCTACTCTATTCTAGCAATTATACCATCTTTAAAAATGAAACTAATTTATTGTCTAAAATACTTTATGATAATAGTAAAAAATAAAAATAAAAATTTTAACGTAAAAATTCTTTTAAAATTTTGATTATAATTGTAACGATTTTAGATAATTATTAACGATTTAAATAATTGTAATCAAATTTGTAAAGCAAATTAGGTGTATAATAAATATCAAACAAAGATTATTAGAATCAAACAGAAATATTTTTAACAAATGTTTAAAATTAACAAAAATATTTTTTTTAAATTTTTAACTAAATTTTGCATAGAAGTTTTGAAGATTATAAGAAACAAAGTAAAACTTTCGAAAAATTTATCTATTTCGTTTTGAAATTTTATTTTTATTAATTCAAAATATTAAACCGAATGAAAATAATTAAAATTCTTTAAAATGTTATATGTAACAGTTATATTTTACCTTAATAAAAAAAATTTAAACTGCAGAATCTAGTTGCTGCTTTGCCACTTAGACTTTTAGTATTCAAAAATATTAAAATTATTTTAAAGTAACTAACGATGTTCATAAAACGATGTCATTATTCAGACTGTGTGCGCGACAATGGCTACTACCAATTTTATACCCATAAGGCGGTTTAAAAGAGGATTATAATTATTTTTTACCAAAAGAATTTATTACGATGCTTCCTTCTCTTAACGCGGTGTTACACTAATATATGTTTTAAAAGGTGGGGATACCTCTCCGATTTTTTGTTATACTTGATATCCCCCCCTTTTTTTTAATTATGCTAGATTTGTAGATTTTTTTTACTTAACCTTAAGTGACTGCCTTATATTTTTTTTAAATTCTAATTCATTTTATTAAAAATTTATTTCAATATTATTACCTTTTGGAACGTTTTGATAATATGCATATTACTTAATTTATTAGATTTTTTATTTATTCATCATTATTATTTCATCATTTATTTTACATCATTTTTCTTGTATTATTTGATTTTTTTAATCGCGTAAAATCACTGCAGTGTCCCCCCTTTTAAATATACGAAATAAGTGCAATACATCACCTCTCAACGTATTTTCCTTCACGGGTGTTATCCACCTATTTAGCATATTAATGTAGAGGTTTTCATCTTCGTTTACATCAATAAGATTTTTGGTTCGTATATATCTCGCTATCAATTGCCATCTTTTTTCGCGAAAATTCGCTTGATCCTAAACCCATCGATGCAGTTATGGCATATGACGATGCCACCTTTTATTTTTTTTAAAGAAATACTGCACCACTTAAAAATAATTTCCCTTTTATTTTTATTATTCATTTTATTTTAATTATTGTGGCATTTTTCAAACTTTTTCATTTGCCTATATATTCATTTTATTTTTACTTTTATTCACGTATTTCCCCAAAATCGGATCATAAACGAAAATTGGCATCTAGTACTGCATATCGTGCACTATACACAGCACACAACCAATCTCAAGCTAGTACTTCCTGACAGGCTTTTAACAAGTTTTTCTAGTTTATCTCCCCCACCCCTTAAATTATACATATTATCTTTATTAAAGCAAAGAATACATTTTTAAATATATATAATTCTTTTCAATTTTTCTTTAATTAACATTTAATTTACTTGAATTATTTTTCGATTATATTACACATTGATATTGTCACTTAAGTTTCGGTATTAGCAGTAAATTTATTGTCTATATCATTCTTATCTTTGTTTTAATTACTTAGTTTTAATTCAATCGCGAAAAATATTACTTTTTACCATGTACTTCAGCTTAAATATTGAAGTGAAAAAACAAATTGCAACATTTATTTTAAAGAAAATAGGATTCCTTCGTTCCATTAGATTCGTGTTTTTTTTATTGTACGCAAAAAAAAAAAAATTAAATTTTATCGAATTTTGTTCACGGCTAAAAAGAGTTATATTTCAGTGCTTCAATAAAATGCTGATGTACGTGAGAAAGCAAAAAAAAAAAATAATAAATTTCAGCGTTGTCTATACGATATTCCTTTCGGTTTCGAGTTTTGTTAATTTGATATTAAAACTTTTATAGTTAATTTAATCTAATATTTCTTATATATGTATCGGCGATAAATTACCGTGTGAAATAAAATTTTGATTTATTAAGAAAAAAAGAAAATTGGTATTTGTTTTTTTTTTTTTTTTGAACGAAAATAAAGATTTGATAATTTACAAAACCCCTTTATGACATTATTTAACTTTATTAGTTAAGAGAAAAAATTTCAATTTTTAATTCACACGAAATAATTAAATAAAATTGTTCTTGTTTCTTCTTTAAATCCGAATAAAATAAGCCGTGTTTTCTCATTAATAATCCGAATTTCTAATTTTTCTTGATCCTTATTTGGTTTTTTTGATATTCTTATTTTTATTTTTAAAACAAGGGAAAATTACAATTTTTTCTTTTTCCATTTTATTTTTCGCGGCCTAATCTTGACAAACTATTGCTCTCGGCAGTACTTGAGCCATGAGCCTACTCATCCCTCTTCCTAGCGTTCCACAATAGCCGTATGGCTGGAAACATGTTATAACAGAAAAATATATTTTATATTAGTTATATATTAAAATATTTTAAATATTTTTTTATATGAAATAAATGTAAAAATGAATATTTTTGACAAAAATATTGAACTAAAAAAAAATTTGATTTATAGCAAAACAGGTGACGCCTTGGGTGTTAAACTTGTATGCATTAATATTATCAAAATGAATTTTATTCGACTAATCTAACTATTTAAATATTAAATATACATAATATTTATAGGCAAAATATTCAGCTAAAGATGCAAAAAGAAAACGTGTTAATTGAATTAAAATATTTTAGATTTCTCTTTTATATTACTATCTAACAGATATACCTGTGAATTTCAATAAGAATTCAAGCCAGACTTTACATTTTAATGACTTTAATATTCTTTTGATTCAAGAAAAAAAATTTTATGCTATATATTGTAACGTTTGGCCTTTTTTCCTCGATGAGATCTTGATATCGTAGGCGTCAGACTTTTAGAGGGCGCTGCAGATGTTGATTCTCGGAGGCCAACGTTCAAACTTACATACTAAGCTAACCTAACCTTATTAAATTAATAAAATTAATAATAAGAAAGATAAAGAAATAAATTAAAATAAATAAAAATCCATTTAAATATTTGAAAAGAAAAATATGAATGATTAAGAAAAAGAAATAATATTAATCAAAAGAAATAATAAACAAATGATCCAAAGCTAACCTGTCCTTATGTACTAAGTGATAATGTTCGTGAGAGGAAGCAGGATGGGTACTGCGGACTGGTGATTAAGTTTAGACACGATAAATTTAGGTTTAAACTTAAACTATCTTTTCTTTTATATTTATTAAAAAAAAATAAAAGGACTAACAAAAATAATTACAACGCCGATTTAATAATACAAAAATAAACATTATAATTGTGTGAATGAAAAGGAAAAAGAAAAATCTTTAGTTTTCTTCTTGACCGCTAGGTGGCGCTATCTCGTATTTATCGGCAACTGTAACAAACAAAAGCAAAAGAAAAAAAATACAACGGTTAATTATATAACAAAATAGCCTCGGCGGGTAAATTCGCGACCTACTTCACCAGCGGAGTTCGGCGCAGTCGGTAACGGAGCCAGGTAAGGTAATACAGGAAAACTAGGATGGTAACCCTCTAAACCATAAGTGGCGAAGAGGGGGGAGACTTTTGATCGAAGACTAATGGAGGAGTCTACCCCGACCAGCGATGGTGGAGGTAGTAACTAGGAGTCAGTGTCGGGCAATCCCACCCTTACACTGACGGATAGGCAGGAGACTATGCCGGGCAATCCCACCCTTACATAGCTTAAGACAGGAGTATAGGAAAGGATAACTCCCACTGTGCCGAGCAATCCCACTCTTACACAGAGGAAGGGGAGAGAGTCTGTAGCTGGCTCGGCGGCTCGCTTATATATGCTATGGAGCTCGCTATTCCTGTTGCGTGAGTAGCGTCTCGTAGTGGCTGAGCGCAGGTACTGCGTCTAGCGCGATTTTTGAATCGTCACAATATATATATATATATATATATATATATATATATATATATATGCAAAGTAAAAATTTATCTTATTTCAAAGAAAATTTACAACTCTGGAGATTATTAACCAATGTTTTCAATATTGAATTTATAAAAAATTTTTTATATCTTAAATAATATATTTAAATGCTATATACAAATATTCATTTTTAATTATATTTAGTCAAAAGGATTGCAATCTTACTGATTCTAATAGTTATTTAAACAAATTTATAAAATTGCATATTTAAAAACGCATGGAAATTTAATTTTTATTTGCAAAAAATTTCAAGTGGCCTTGAAAACAGCAAGCCCAATTACGACATGCTTGCTCTCACTGCAGCCAGCTCGAACGAAGCTTAGTCACGTGGTACTAGACTCACTGAAGGAGCTAGGCGCACTGCGCCTGTGTCATATACCATTGAATGAATATCATAATTAATTCTTTATTTACTCGAATTATTGCTATCTTACAGGTTCTGTTAATTATCCACTTTAGACTAATAATATCAGTCAAATTTTTATTATTATTTACCTATTCGAAATATTTGTAATTAGAATATTTTTATTATAATTAATTTGAAAAATATGTTTATCAGTTACCAATAATTTTTTTTTTTTTTTAATATTTTTCGTTTATTCTAATTTTTATTTGATTAAAATAAAAACCTTTTTGCAAAAACTGCATCGTTGATTTGGTAATACTAAAACTTCACAACAAAATTCGAAACCTATCAATTTTTGATCTGAAATTTATTCAATTGCTAATTTTCATTTCTTTATCAAAGACATTCAATTTTCATATTTTAACCTATTTCGTAATTAATCAAAATTGACAAAATTACCTTATTTCAACCATTTTCTGTTTTCTTTTTAAATTTATGTTGAAATTTCTAGAATGAAGGAATCATTATTTTTATTTTACTCTTTCTTTAATACGAAAAAATAATTCTACTTTAAAACGACTTTAGACGTTAGACTAAATTTCCATTTCGCAGTTTACAAATTACTTTTATGAGTTCTTTTATTCCGAGTTGACTGAAACTTTGATTTGCTTATGTTCCGTTTTAAACACTTAGAAAAAATAGAAAATTATCATTTTTAGCATTACTTAATTCGATAACAATCTTAATTGTATGTTGAATAATTTTAATTGTAACGTATGAAAAATGTTTGTAAGTCAAATTCAAATTCTTATTGAGTATTAAAAGTTTTGACAAGAAATTTTTTATAAATTTAATTGCAAACTTGTTTATTTTATTTTATTAACAAAAATTTAAATTATTCAAGACGATTTTTAGTTTTTAGCTATTATACTGCATTTTTCCACAAATTACAAGTGGCAATTCCAATTAAAAGTATATAGTCCAGTAGAATTAGCTCGAAAAACCTTAAAATTTGATTTAATTAGTAACAGCCAACTGAAGGAAAAAATGGGTTCATCAGGTCAAAAGATATTAAAATTTGGAAAGACTCTCAAAATTTGGGCTGGCATATTTTTTTTAAACAACGTTTTTATGTAAAAAATTGTGAAAAATTGATGTTTTTTGGATCTAGCTCTTTTCGTTTTCTAATAGGGTATATGAAATTTATAATACTTATAAGGGTCTTCAAGACGAATAGTTTAAGCCCTATTACATTGAATTTCGTTAATAATTTATTTAAATAATCGCAAAAATATAGTCAATAATCGTTAAATTTTCAATAATTTTTATTCTATAAAAAAAGGGCTACATGCTTGTAACTTTGTAAAAAGTTGCCTTCTATCACCCTTAAGACCCCATAATTTTTTCAGCTAAAAATATTAATTTGTATGAGATATTCAATTTGTTCACTAAAAAGAGGTAAAATGTAGGCCTCAAATGGACCCTATTGCGGTCATTTTAGAAAGAAATGATCATTGTCATTTATGCTCTTTGAGACTTATATTTAGTGAAAATAAAAAGTTTGATTGACATTTTTATTATTTTCTCTGTTTAAATGGCGATCGAAAAAGAAAAAAAATTTTTCTCAATTATTTTTATGAAAAAATGAAAATATTCAAATGCAACTTTTTTATTCTTGTTGCTTAAATTTTAACGCTTATTTGAAAAAAAAACGTTATTCTATGATAATTAGGAGCTGAGATAATTTTTTTTTTTTTTTAATTCGCCATTTGTTTATTTACAGAGATTAAAGAATGAAATTTTAATGACAGATCCTTTAATACTTGAACTTTGATATAAGATCATTTATGATATTAAAATCAGTTTTTTGAAACCTTAAAAGATTATTTTTAAGTATGTATAGTTTCGATTCTTTTTGAAGAGGGGAGGAACGCGTCATCTTTCGCAAGTACAGAAAAAATGTTTTCGATTACTTCAAATTTGTCTCATGTGAAAAAATTTTCTATATCTCAGTGAAATATCAACCGATTTTGATGTTTTTTTTTTAATCTGGGGGAGCGCGAGATAATTTAACAGTCGTTATACTTGTTTAATGATATAAATAAATTAATTTGTTATAAATAACAAAAAATTTATGCTTATTTTTTTCCATTTTTTATATACTTGTAATGTTTATTTTTATAATCTAATAAATAAGTTTTATTTATTTTATGAAAAAATTAAATTATTATCTTTTTTACACGCTAATAATTAATGCAAACATTGCTCTTATCATAAAAATCCTGACATTATTAAAAAAGAGCTTCTGACCTTGAATATTCAACGAATTTAACGTTTCTTTTTTTGATCTGGGGTTGCGCGAGATAATATTAAGAACCGTCATTTTTGTTTTATGCAATAAACAAATTAATTAATTATAAATAATTTTAAAAAATTTTATATTACTTTTTGCATATTATATTTTAAATAAATGTTTATTTATATAATTTTATGAATTTCTTTTATTTTAAAAAAATATTTACAATCTTTTTTTCGCACACATAAACATATTCGAAAAAATATTACATTTTTTTCGTATTTTCGCAATTAACATACAAAGTTGATTTTAATAAAATTTATTAAATATTTATGATAATTTTATTCGCTTGTTTAATGGCTCATCACAATCTTCATCTATGAAAACATTTTTCGAATCATCACAACATTCATCATTGGAACTATTGTCAGTTGCAAACGGTAAGTTTGACATATTTTCACTGCTGCTGCAACTATCTTCATCAAACAGAAAATCTTGTACTAATACAGTCTTCTGGTTATCACAAGTTTTCCCGTGACAACCAGAACATAATTTAGAGCATTTTAATACATGTTTTCGACATCCACATCTATTATCATTGCAATTAATCATGAGCAACAAACAAGTAGCTGTAAAAAATAAACTATTAATACGGATTTTTTTTTTTAAATTAGATAAATCAAAATATAATGAACATATTGTAATATGGTTAATTTTATTGTAATATATTCAAAAAGCTATTTTATAAAGAATACTGAATATTTCTTTAATTTTAAAAACTTTGTGAAATAAAAGCTTTTACAATAAAAATAAATATCTTAAATGAAAAATTTATAATATTTTTTAACAAACATATCATGCAATTTATAATTAAATTAAGATTCATTAAGTTATTAAAAAAATTTTTTTAGTAATAAACACAAAAATAAAAGAAACTTATTTTTTACTCCCAAATTTATTGTATATTAACGAAATTGCAAAATAAACTGAACAATAACTTTTATTTAAAAAAGTAAAATATACACTATTATATTCAGAATGATTTTAGTTCAGAACTATATGTAGAAACTTTGTATAATCAAAAGAAAACGCGTCCAATGATGTGACCTGTGCCACATACGTTGGTTTACTGAGTGCAAAGGACGCTCGAAATAAAATTGAACCCGCAATTTCATAATGACCTTGCTCTTGGGTTTCTTTTATACTTACGAACTTAAATCAATTTTATTTACTTGAAATAATAAAATTATATATGTAATATTTTCTTAATCTTATTATTATTTTAAGTAATAAATAATACTTTTAATAAAAAATTGAATAAATAATTGAAATTAGAATAAAAATTACAATAAATTTCTTTTTCAAGTGTAGTTAATAATGTTTTAGTAAAAAGTTTTGAATAGTTAAGAAAAATATAAGCAAATAAATATAATATATATATATATATATATATATATATATATAGTCGTAAGACAAGATTCAACCGACCCCCCCTCAGCCCCCCTTAAATGTCTGTCGGCATAGCCCCCCTCAAATTACGTTGTAATTCCTCTTATAAATAGCTATTCCAAAATTAACGTAACTAAGGCCCCCCTTGCCCCCTCAATTTTTGTAGCCCCCTCAGCCCCCTCAAATTACGTTGTAATTCCTCTTATAAATAGCTATTCCGAAATTAACGTAACTTAGGCCCCTCCTCAGCCCCCTTGCCCCCCTCAATTTTTGTAGCCCCCTATAAGCCTCCCCTCAAATGTCTGTCGGCATAGCCCCCCTCAAATTACGTTGTAATTTCTCTTATAAATGGCTATTCCAAAATTAACGTAACTTAGGCCTCCCCTTCAGCCCCTGTCGCCCCCTTCATTTTTGTAGCCCCCCTCAGCCCCCTCAATTTGCTCCTTCCTCTCCCTCACTTTTTATAGCCCCCCTCATTATGCCCTCCTCCCCACTATGATATTATGATTAAGTAATTAGTAATAAAAAAATATTCTTATTATTAATAATATTCTATTATTATAATAACAATTATAAGTAATTTAATATTATTATAATTAGTAATATTTTATTATTATGATTGTAACTGTAACTATTTAATAATATAAAGTTTTTCGTATTTTAATATTGAATTTCAAAAATGAAAAAAAAAAAAATTATTATCATTAATATTCTATTAATATAATTGCAAACATAATTAATTCATAATACAAAGCTTCCTCTCTGCATTTTCTTTATTCAGATAAATATATAATATTTTCATTTCTATTCTATTTTCATTTCTATATATTGTATCTTTATTTTTATTATTGAAAAAATTTATTAATTACAATAGTAAACTATGAATTACAAAATGAATTTAGCTTAATGTCCATAGGTACTTTATTAACAATTGTATTTGAATAAAACATGTTTTTTTTTAAATTAGAAAGAAGATATTTACATATTTGTCTTAATAAAAGATTTTTGGGCTTGAGACCAGCATAAAAATATATGGCTGCATTAAAAGCTTATGAAAGAAGCTAAAAGAAGCTTACAAATTCATCTTCATTGTCGCTAAAAGAAGCTTACAAATTCATCTTTATTGTCGCTAAAAAAAGCTTACAAATTTATTATTGTCGCTGAAGCGATTGTTTGTTGTCGCTAAAAAAACTTTACACAAACATATAAATTTATTGTTTATTGTCGCTAAAAAAAGCTTACAAATTTATTTTTCATAATCACTAAAAGAAACTTATAAATTTATATCTTATTGTCGTTGAAAAAAGCGTACAAATTTATTGTTTTCTGTCGCTAAAAAAGATTACAAATTCATTTATTATTGTTGCTGAAGCGTACAGATTTATTGTTTATTGTCACCAAAAAAATTTAATATAAGCATACAAATTTATTGGTTGTTGTCGCTAAAAGAAGCTTACAAATTCATCTTTACTGTCGCTAAAAAAGCTTACAAATTCATTATTGTCGCTGAAGCGATTGTTTGTTATCGCTAAATAAATTTTATATAATTATATAAATTTATTGTTTATTGTCGCTAAAAAAAGCTTCAACAGATGGATTATATATTATTCTTTTGGTTTTCCTTCCAGTAAGCGTGATAATATTTAAAGCGTGTAGCTGCAAAGGTGGCTATCTCAATTTTTTCCTAATACATTTTTATTGCATTTTCGTATACAGAACATTAAAATTTATCATGAAAAAATCATATGGGACCAAAATATAGGTATAGTCTTTTTTTATGAAATGAAAAAAATCTGGTGTATTGCAAAATACACTGACTTTTAAGTATAAGTACAGCAGAAAATGTTATTTCTTGAAAAAAATTTTTTTGGAGATGACTACTTTTGCAGCTATACGCTTCATTTATATCAAGACTTTTAGCTAAACGTTTTGCTACACTCTTAATTTTTAAATAAAGTAATATTATGTAAATAAATGATTTACAATAATTTACACATTCTTGAACTTACTTAAATTTATAAAGTTAATTCATGACTTGGTGTTAGTGTTAAAATAACTCATAATGGTTTATTGAATTTATCTTTAGTCATTGGTTTCCATTAAAGTATTTATAAGAAGTAATATGAAATTTACACACCGAATGTCTTACAGAAAATCTTCTGAATTTAACAATTAATTCAACTTGGTAACAAAGAGTTACAAAAACGAGATAACATTGTTAAAATTCATTTACAAAATATTTGTAACTTATTTAGTTATCTAATATTAAAAATCAAAACAATAGTACAGCATAATAATGAACTTAAGTTTTAATTTATAATAGACAATTTCTATTTTAAAAGTTACTGATATTTTAAAACTTTCTAATCATAATATTAAATATATTTTCACATTACTATTAAAGCAGAATAAATTACAATAAAACACGTTTTCTTAACCTCTTTTGTAACCCGGTTCATAACGTAGAATATAAAATCGAGTCCAGACTTATACCATGTGAAAATCTATTTGCAACTTTGTGCCTGTGACGTGAACCCTTATTGGCTAGCTCTAATGGAATTTTGACAAGTCTGGACTCGGTCCAATAAATTATTTTTAAAATAAAATTTTTGCAATAGAAAATATTAAAGAATAGGTGTAATATAATTCAAATTAAAATTTAATATACACTATTTAATTTATGTCAATGTATATAAATATACACACTTATAAAAGAAGCCACTAATCACTGTATGAAGTAAGTTACATTTAAATATAATCAATATATAGTTATAAATTTTTATTTTAACTAATTCATTTTGTTGACTTTTTTCAAGTTTTGTAAAAGAATCGTCAAAAACATATACTTTAAAAAAAAATATTTTAAATAAAAACTATAAGTTAATTATTTATATATTAAATTTTTATATTTGAATTTCAAATATTTCAAATAAGAAAATATACGTATATATATCTACACATATATTTATTTCTATTACAAGGTTAGTATATTAAAAATACAAAAATTAATATAAAAATTTGAATAAAATTATATTATATGTTTTATTACATTAAAAACTACATCACATCTTATATATTTTCATTTTTCAAAAAAAATATAAGCAGTAAATTAGTTTACATTGATTTTTAATTATATGCTTTATTACACTAAAAACTACATCACATCTTATATATTTTCATTTTTTTTAAAATATAAGCAGTTAATTAGTTTACATTGTTGAATATTTTAATTAATTTTATTTTTTTTAATGTGATTTAAATGTAACTATTCTTACCCAATGCATCAAAGGCTATCTTAAAATCTAAGAAAACTATATGAATTTTATTTCCAAATAATTATATTTCTTGAAAATTTGAAATATATTTTTATGCATATTACATTTGTAATTTGATTCAAATCTGCTGGTAATTCTACTTTAAGTCTTTTTAAAATATTTATCATTCTTTTGAAATATATATTTTCTTTGATCTCATTTAATAATATCAATTATTAATAATTAATTATAAAACTTTCATATCATGTCATATTGCCTATTGACATATATTTTTATAAAAACAGGAAACCTCCTATACAATTACGTTTTTGAAGTATTTTTATCACATCTAAAAAAATAAAATATAATTTATCAAACTTAATATGTTCTATGAAAAAGTATTGCACTAAAGTACTTAAGAGGAGGTCACGTATCTCTGTCCTTTTCTAATCAAAGCATTGAGTTTTTTTACAAAAACTAATAACTTTAGCAAAAAATGAAGAGAAAGCCGCATCTCGTATCAAAAAAAGCAATATTTTCTTTGATGAGAAAGAATTAATTTTATTGCTTTGTTTTCAAGAAAACCTTGAAAAACTTAAATCATAGAGGTTAGGTTGAACAATTTGGTTTTTCAAGGTTTTCTTGAGAATGAAGCAATAAAATTAATTTTTTCTTATTAAAGAAAATATTGCTTTTTTTGATACAAGATGCGGCTTCCTCTCTATTTTTTGTTAAAGTTATTAGTTTTTGTAAAAAAATAATTTCTTTGATTAGAAAAGGACAGAGATACGTGACCTCCTGTTAATAGCGTTTTTTTAAAATACATAATATCAATAAAGAAAAAACGTTTATAAAAAAGTATTTTTAACTTTGATGAATGTTTATAACATTTTATGTTTATCTATATATTTGAATGAAAACATTGATAAATATAGATATAGAAATACATAGCATATTAGTAATGCTACTATATAGCAAAAAAAATTGTTATAAATTTTGTCCCATGTTTTTTTGTCTATTTGACATGAATTATAACAAATGAAAACCTTATATGTAATGTTTCAAACAAAAATTATTAATCATTTATTATTCTTTTGAAATATATATTTTCTTTGATCTCATTTATCATTCTTTTGAAATATATATTTTCTTTGATCTCATCTAACAATATCAATATTTTGTACTTGATTTTTAATTATATGCTTTATTACATTAAAAACTACATTACATCTTATATATTTTCATTTTTTTTAAATATAAGCAGTTAATTAATTTACATTGTTTAATATTTTAATTAATTTTATTTTTTTAATTGTGATTTAAATATAACTATTCTTACCCAATATATCAAGAAAAAACGTTTATAAAAAAGTATTTTGAACTTTAATGAATGTTTATAACATTTTATGTTTATCTATATATTTATATAAAAATATTGATAAACGTAAATATAGAAGTACATAGCATATTAGTAATGATACTATATAGTAAAAAAATATGTTTTAAATTTTTTTCCTTGCTTTTTTGTCTATTTGACATAAATTATAACAAATGAAAACCTTATATGTAATGTTTCAAAAAACATTTCATGTAAAGTTTTAGAATTATTTAATAGATTTTGCAATTAAATTTTACAAAATTCATAATTAAATTTCACGAAAACTTTCGAAAATATTTAATGAAATGTTTCTTGAAATATATTAGAAATATTGCAACAAAACATTTCATAATATATTTAAAAGAGAACATATATATGAGAAAATCCTCCATAGTGTTAAAATTTCACCTACAATAAATTAGACAAAAAAAATTACAGACACATGTATAAAATAAATTTTTTCTGAATTTTAACATATTATAATAGAAGAAAAAAACCGTGTTACTCACTTTAGAGGATAGTCTTTTTGAGGTACATCTATGAAACTAGGTAATTAATGTTAATCCAAAAAATTTAATAACTAGAAAAAATTCAATGATTTTCAGAATACTTGAAATTATACTTTAAAACCAACTTAAAAATTCCATTGAATACTATAAAATAGTTAATTACAAAGTTCACAAAAGAGAAAAGATGCGTAGAGAAAAAGCTCAGGATTTCATATTAGAAGATAAAAACATATTGTCAAAGATGAATTACGTTTTTTAATTATGATTTCAAAGTAATACAGAACTTTATCTACACTAAACACACGTTCTTAATAAATAAATTTCTGTTTGTGTTTCTTAATATTACCTTTTGATATAGTTTAAAACGTCATCGCTGAATAGTCTTTTTTACAACATCATATGCTCAACAAAAAAGTAAATTATATAAATTTTTGGTAACATTTTAATAATTATTCAAAAAATACTTTTGTTAATAAGCACACGTCCAAGATCTTGTTTTCCCAAAAGTATGTACATAGATACAGCATTGATGTGAATTTTAGATCAAAAGAACAATAGTCATTTTTTTTAATAGCGATAACTTATCATTTTACATGACCTGGTAACATTTAAAATTGAAGTAAAAAACCTTTTTCCCCATTCGCCATAAAATGACATGTGTACTTATAATCTAAACTAAATCAGAATTATTTTCTGATATCTCAATAAATCAGTAAACATTTGCTGAAAAGATATGCTATCTCATATTTACGAGTAATGACGAAGTAACATGAATTTTTAAAGTATGGAAGATTTACTCGTATATACATAAGTTATAAATAATGAAACTTAATAATATTGAAAAATATTAAATTACACTATATATAATATAATAAGTATTATTATATTAATTTAGCAATAAATATGTTTACTTGCACTAAATGCAATTGATCATTTGAGAGACATAACCATTTATTGAAACATAATAAGAAATTTCATTCATCAAAAATATATATTTGTCATATATGTGGAACAATATTTAAATATAAAAGAGGTTATATAAGACATTTAAAAAAACATAACAATCCTGAAAAATTAGAATGTTCTATTTGCAAAAATAAATATATAAGAAATGAACATTTAATAAGACACTTACAAAGTCATGCATATAATTGTAATAATATTTGCGACATTTGTGGAAAAGGATTTCATCGAAAAGGTAATTTATTACGTCACATAAAAATACATAAAAATGTAAAGTATATATTATTAATAACATTAAAAAAATTAATACAATAAATATATCAAAATAATATCTTATTTATAATATTTAATTACTTTTATATTTATATAATACTTTAAAAAATATATATATATATATTATAAGAAATGTATAATCAACTTATTTATCATTAACATTTATTAAATCATTAAATAATTTATTTATAGAATTAACATAAGTGAAAAAAATTAAAAAAAAAAGCGATGATAAATACCGAGATCATATTTCCAAAAAAGAAAAAAAAATACCGTTTTCGTCAACGGAATCTTTAAAATCTAAAATTGTAATAGGAGATCAATCAGCGTATGTATTAAAAACTTTATTAAAAAAATCAAAAATATAATATATGATATAAATATTTTTGATTATATATAATAGATCTCTTGTTGCATATATATTGAAGAAATTTCAGAAGAACAAGTTTTTGTTAAACAAAAACAGACTGATTTCAGGATTTTAAAATTCATATTAAATAATTCTGAAGGATTCAGAATTCAATGCAATATTTACGATGAAAATATTGCAAAATTCAAAAAAAATCTAAAATTAAACGAAGTTAATTTTTATAATATACAATATTATTAATTACAACTTAATATTAAACATTTTTTAATATTTCAGAAAATATTATTAGAGAATGTTAATGTATCAAAAGCAAGAGGATACAATAAAGGAAATCAAATATATGACTTAACATTAAAATATTATTTGAATATTACTCATTTAGGGGAATACAACATATTGAAAAATAAACCATTAAAAATAAATTTCGAAGAAATAAAATTAAGACCTGGATTAATAAGTAATTAAATATTATTGAAAAAAAAATATAATAATTTGAATAAATAATTTTTTATTTTTTAGAAATACAAGGATACTTAAAAAATTCTTTTGTACAAAAAAATAAAAAAAATGAATCAGAATACATCGGAACAATAACGGATGGACAATATAAATTGGACGTTTTATTAAATAAATTAGAAAATGAATATGTGAATTGGGAAAGAGAAGAAAATAGTAAAAACAATTATAATAATATATTATATGCATATACACTCATGTATATTTATGTATAGATGTATATTTATATATTTAAAAAATTTTATAGATATTTCATAAATATTCAAAGTAAAAAGATTAGAATTCATTAAAGTATTAAATGATGAAAACATGGAGTTAGAGGACCTTATCTTAGCAAATGAAATAATTTTAAATAAGGTAAATTAAATATTTTTATTTCCTTACATTAATTAATACAATATTCACATTATGAAATGATTATTTTTCAAGGTTACAGAAAAACAAATTGATGATAATTAAAATAATATTGATTATAAAATAATATTGATTTACTACAAAAAAAATAAATCTATAATTTTTTTTAACAAAAATAAAAAATATATATGTAAGCTTGTAATAAAATATAAATTTGTAAGCTTCTTTTAGCGACAATAAAATTTAACGACATATTAAATAAATATTTGAAATTATTTAAAAAACTGTGCAAGCTTTTCTAGCGACAATGAAAAATAAATATGTAAGCTTTTTATAACTACAATAAAATTTAAATTTGTAAGCTTCTATTAACGACAATAGAAAATAAGTCTATAAAATTATTTCAATAATAATAACAAATTAATCTGTAAGCTCCTTTTAGCGACAATAAATTTATATGCTTATATTAAATTTTTTTAGCGACAATAAACAATAGATCTGTATGCTTCAGCGACAATAATAAATAAATTTGTAAGCTTTTTTAGCGACAATGAAAAAAAAAGTGTACGCTTCTTTAGCATGAAATTTAACGACATATTAAATAAATATTTGAAATGATTTAAACTTTTTTTTAGTTAAAGTACAAAACAACTGTACAAGCTTCTTTGACGACAATAAAAAATAAATATGTAAGCTTTTTATAACTACAATGGAATTTAAATTTGTAAACTTCTATTAGCAACAATAAAAAATAAGTATATAAAATTATTTCAGTAATAATAACAAATTAATTTGTAAGCTCCTTTTAGCGACAACAAACAATAAATTTGTATGCTTATATGAGATTTTTTTAGTGACAACAAACAATAGATCTATATGTTTCAGCGAAAATAATAAATTAATTTGTAAGCTTTTTTAGCGACAATGAAAAAAAAGTGTACACTTCTTTAGCGACAGTAAAAAATAAAAATGTAAGCTTCTTTTAGCTACAAAAAAACACTCTTAATGCAGCCATATATTTATATATGTTGGTCTCAAGCCCAAAAATAAAAAATGCAGAGAGGAAACGTTTTTTTTGCATCTTATGTATAAAATTTATAACATAAAAAGATGAAAATATTTATTTATAATCATAATTTTTAATTATTCTATTATTCTATTTTTTATTATTAGCTTATAATTATTATTAAATATTATTATATACAATAATAACTTGAAATTTTATTATTTTTTATTCTATTTTTAATTTATTTAAAAAATATATGTTTGATTCATTGTAAACTTTTGAATATTGCGTTAAACCATCTTTTTTTTATTAATTCTAATTCTATAACTTCATATCTTATATTTTTATATATCGATGTTTTCTGTTGAACTTTTTTCACATTCGCAAATATGAAATTTAGATTCATTATGTCCTACTCTTCTATTTACTTTGAATTAATATAAATTTGATTTAGCGATAATAAAAAAAAAGTGTACGCTTTTTTAGCGACAGTAAAAAATAAAAATGTTAGCTTCTTTTAGCCACAAAAAAACACTCTTAATGCAGCCATATATTTATATATGTTGGTCTCAAGCCCAAAAATAAAAAATGCAGAGAGGGAGCGTTTTCTTTGCATTTTATATATAAAATTTATGACATAAAAAGATAAAAATATTTATTTATAATTATAATTTTCAATCATTCTATTACTCTATTTTTTATTATTTGCTAATAATTATTATTAAATATTATTATATACAATCATAACTTGAAATTTCAATGTTATTTACTATTCTATTTTTAATTTATTTCAAAAATATATAAGTTTGATTCATTGTAAACTTTTGAATATTGCGTTAAACCATCTTTTTTCTATTGATTCTAATTCTATAACTTCATATCTAATATTTTTATGTATCGATGTTTTCTATTGAACTTTTTTCACATTCACAAATATGAAATTTCAACTCATTATGTCCTACTCTTCTATTTATTTTGGAATGTGTGTATTCGGGGGGTTGGCGAGTGGAGCAAGCAGGGGGAACCCCCTAGTATATATATATATAAAAAATATATATATATATATCTACCTATATTATATAGTTATATGAACCAAAATTCAGTCGTTGCCCCCCACATCCCCCCACGACCCCCCACAGCCCCCCACAGCCCCCCACATGATTTTTATTAATTAAATAACGTAAATTTAAGTTATTTTATGTTATCGATCATTGACCCCCACGTCCCCCCACAGACCCCCCACAGACCCCCCACAGTCCCCCCACAACCCCCCCACAATCCCCCACAACCCCCCCACAATTTATTATATTTTTGAAGAAGCATGTCAAGTTATGTTACCAATACAACTACGTAAATTTTTTGCATGTTTTTTACTATGTGAAAATATTCAAGGTAAAATTATTTGGAACAAATATAAAAATTTTTACAGAAGATTTTAAAGATAATAAAGAAAATAAAGCTTTATCACATATTAATCAAATATTAAATTTAGAAGATATGTCATGTGAAAATTTTGGTTTACCAGAACCAAATAAAACATACATTGAAGAAAATGAAGAAATTAATGATGAAATTATAAATTTTAGTAAAAAAAAATTTGATAAAATGTATAAACAATTAAATAATGATCAAAAACAAATTTTTGAAAAAATAATAAATAATAAACAAAAAATATTTTTCATAGATGGACCAGGAGGTTCCGGAAAAACTTTCTTATACAAAACATTAATATATTATTATATAAGCATTAAAAAAAATTTTTATCGATGGCTTGGACCGGAATAGCTTCAATTTTATTACCTAAAGGTTTAACAAGTCACAGAACTTTTAGATTACCATTGGATTTAAATAACATTGAAAGCGCATTTTTAAAATTTAATTCAGATAAAAAAAAATTAAGAGAAACAGATATAATTATATGGGATGAAGCATCTATGATTCCTAAAAAAGCTTTAGAAATCGTAGACAAAACTTTAAAAGATGTTTGTCATAATGATAAAAGTTTTGGTAGAAAAATAATTATTTTAGGTGGAGATTTTCGACAAATTCTACCAGTATTAAAATATGGAAGAAGAAATACTATAATTGAAGAGACTATAAAATATTCAAATCTTTGGCCCTTATTTCATATTTTTAAATTAAAAAAAAACATAAGATCTAATAATGACAGTTTCTCTTCATTTTTATTAAATATAGGAGAAGGAAACATTAATCCATTTATTATTCCAGAAGAATGGAAAACTAATGACGTCTGTGCCAAAATTTATAAAAACATTAACGAAAATTATTGTTTTTCAAAAAATGTCATTTTGAGTACACATAATGAAGATGTAAATATTTTAAATAACAGAATTTTAAAATTAATTAAGAATGAAACAAAAACTTATTATAGCATTGACTATGCAACATACAAAGGTGTAGATCAAACGGATGATAATATTCATTTGAATTATCCAATAGAAATGTTAAATAACATAAGAGAAGGATTACCTCCACACGAACTGAAATTAAAAGTAAATACCATAATTATGTTAATTCGAAATTTAAGTATAAAAAATGGATTATGTAATGGAACGCGATTAAAAATAACTAAATTATTCAAATATAACATAGAAGCACAAATAATTACTGGAGAAAATAAAGGAAATAAAGTTTTTATACCACGTATTACATTAAACACTAATGAATCATCATCTTTACCATTTATTTTATATAGAAAACAATTTCCTGTTATATTAGCTTTTGCTATAACAATTAATAAATCTCAAGGCCAAAGTTTCGAAAATATAGGAATATTCATCAAAAAACCTTTATTTTCTCACGGGCAATTATATGTTGCTCTTTCACGTTGTAAAAATGTAAATAAAATATATATTCAAAATGAATCGGAAAACAAAGATATTATACCTAACATAGTTTGGAAAGAAATATTAGAAAAATAATTTTATTATAATTTAACAAAAATTTAATGTTATTTAAATAAATTTTTTATAAATTATTTTATTAATTAAACTTTATTTTTTTTCAGGTTATATTTATATTAATTATAAACATTAAAAATTTTTAATAATATATAAATAAAAAAAAACATAATGGAATGGAATTCAATTAATGATGTTGAAATTGACAATGTTAATGATCAACAAATGATTGAATGGGATCCAATAGAAGGTCATTATGTTGAAATTAACAATGTCAATGATCAACAATTGATGGAAAATTTAAATGATCAAATTGAAGAACATTTAAATTTCCAAGAAGAATATGAATATTATTTAGAAAGTCTAGATAATAATAGTTCAATAAGCAATACAATAATTTCTAAATTAAATAATATTATTAATTCGTATATAGAGGAAAATAATGAACAATTTGAATTTAAAAATTGGAATGAAGTACCAGAGTATTATAAATATTATGCGAATGAAATTATAAAATATAAAATAAATATAAGCGAACCAATAGCAGAATATTACTTTAATCAAAGTCATGAAATTTATTCTAATTATTTATTAAGATTAGCTAACATTATTAATAAAATATGAAAAATTAAAATAAATCATAAATATTTAAATATATAATAATAAATTTAAAAAAAATTTTTTAATTATTAATATTATTAAAAACAAAAAAAATTAGAATATTTAAAAATTAACTAAAATATTTAAAAGTTATGATTATTTAAAATTTATAAAACGAAATTTTAATAAATAAATAATTTAACTAATAACAACAATAAATAAAAAATTCATATTCATAACTTTTATACAGGTAAATATAGTATAAGTAAGTATAAAATAATTTAAAATTATTTTATTTATTTATTTGTTATATAAATAACTAAATTTTAAATAAAATATGATATAATGATCATGTAATAATTTCATTTACAATATCATAATAAATTTATAAATTTTAGTATGAATTTTTGATATATCTCATAAAATGTTTAAAATGAGAAAAAAGATATAAAAAAGGAATTATAACAAAATAATCCTATAAATCTTATAAAACTCAAAATCATTACGATATATCAAATAATATACTAAATTATCAACAAAATTTTCAATATATTTTAAACTAATGATCATTAATATCATAACAATAATAACACTATTTTTAAGTTATACTACATATAATTAAATATATTATAAATATTTAAAATAAAATATATTTTATAAGACTAAGTGGTTTTTAGGGCTACTGGCGAGGGTTTCCACTAATCAAAAAATCTAACGCGCCATCAAGGTACCTCTATGTTACACACCTTTTTTAAAACTTCATATATTATATAATTATATTAACAAAAAAATTTTACAAATTTATTCAAAATTAATATTGATTTAAAAATAAATATTTATAAGTTATATTGATAAAGGTTTGAAATGTAAGGTGGTGTGGAAAGCCGAACCTCAACACTATATATCTCTCTTTTTTTATAAAAATAAAAAAATAATGAATTAATAATAATTATATATATCTCTTCTTTTTGAAATATAATGAACAAAATAGTGTTGAGGTATTTTTATATAAAGTAACATAAATAATTAATATTAATAGAAATAGTAAAAATATTTATTTAGAGTTTAGATAAAAATTATATTATATAATAAATTAAATAATATTACATTATATAATATAATATTAATAAAAAAAGTTTAATATATAATTATATTTATAGCATAACTGGGGGTTGTGAGCAGCGCGAGCAGGGGGGTACCCCCTAGTTTTTATATATATATATATATATATATATATATATATATATATATATATATATATATCAGTAACAATTCAACGAACTTATATCTTAACAATCAAGAAGAAATAAAATATAAAATAAAATACTTACGAATTGAAAGTTTGAGCGTAAAGCAGGGTTCAACGAACTCATACAATAACACACGCACTTTAATTATACTTCTCTTCTTTTAACGAACATAACATAGAAATACTCTACAACGAAATAGAAATACGTTTTAATTCTTTATAAAATAAATATTCATATCAGGTATAAATGACTAATAAAATAATAATAATAAAAATAAAACTATTTTAAAAGTAAAAATGCTGAAAGGCATTTAAAAATAATGTGAAGACTTTCATGATGCGAGATATGTTTTTATTAAAAATATTGTTTGAAAAAGAAAATAATTAAATTTTTTAGGAAAAAAGATATTATGTATCATAAAATTATTAATACAAACGTTCTATTAATGTGAAATATGAAATAAATTATTTTTTTCATATATATTGTTTATAATTAATTAATTTGTTTATTGCATAAAACAAAAATGACGGTTCTTAATATTATCTCGCACAACCCCAGATCAAAAAAAGAAACGTTAAATTTGTTGAATATTCAAGGTCAGAAGCTCTTTTTTAATAATGTCAAGATTTTTATGATAAGAGCAATGTTTGTATTAATTATTAGCGTGTAAAAAAGATAATAATCTAATTTTTTCATAAAATAAATAAAACTTATTTATAAGATTATAAAAATAAACATTACAAGTATATAAAAAATGGAAAAAAAATAAGCATAAATTTTTTGTTATTGTTTATAGCAAATTAATTTATTTATATCATTAAACAAGTATAACGACTGTTAATATTATCTCGCGCTCCCCCAGATTAAAAAAAGAAACATCAAAATCGGTTGATATTTCACTGAGATATAGAAAATTTTTTCACATAAGACAAATTTGAAGTAATCGAAAACATTTTCTTTTGTACTTGCAAAAGATGACGCGTTCCACCCCTCTTCAAAAAGAATTAAAACTATACATACTTAAAAACAATCTTTTAAGGTTTTAAAAAACTGATTTTAATATCAGAAATGATCTTATATCAAATTTCAAGTATTAAAGGATCTGTCATTAAAATTTCATTCCTTAATCTTTGTAAATAAACAAATGGCGAATTTAAAAAAAAAAAAAATTATCTCAGCTCCTAATTATCATAGAATAACGTTTTTTTTTCAAATAAGCGATAAAATTTAAGCAACAAGAATAAAAAAGTTGCATTTAAATATTTTCATTTTTTCATATATAAATTTAAAAAACAATTGAGAAAAAAATTTTTCTTTTTCGATCGCCATTTAAACAGAGAAAATAATAAAAATGTCAATCAAACTTTTTATTTTCACTAAATATAAGTCTCAAAGAGCATAAATGACAATGATCATTTCTTTCTAAAATGACCGCAATAGGGTCCATTTGAGGCCTACATTTTACCTCTTTTTAGTGAACAAATTGAATATCTCATACAAATTAATATTTTTTGCTTAAAAAATTATGGGGTCTTAAGGGTGATAGAAGGCAACTTTTTACAAAGTTACAAGTATGTAGCCCTTTTTTTATGGAATAAAAAATTGTTGAAAATTTAACGATTTTTGACTATATTTTTGCGATTATTTAAATAAATTATTAACGAAATTCAATGTAATAGGGCTTAAACTATTCGTCTTGAAGACCCTTATGAGTATTATAAATTTCATATACCCTATTAAAAAACGAAAAGAGCTAGATCCAAAAAACATCGATTTTTCACATTTTTTTACATAAAAACGTTGTTTAAAGAAATATGCCAGCCCAAATTTTGAGGATCTTTTGAAATTTTAATATTTTTTGACCTAATGAACTTATTTTTCACTTTAGTTGCCTGTTACTAATTAAGTCATGCAAAAAGTCTAATTCTTCTGGCCTAATAGTCATAGTTGTATTTCCAAGTTTTTATTTCACGCCCGTGTTAATCTTATGCGACAGCCATCGTCAGCCGTAAATTACTCAACTACTAATATCTTAATACATTTTAAACTTCACCTTTATTAAAAGGACAAGAAAATCAGATACTTGTTTTAGTTATTTGAATTCTTTTTTTGTTAAACACGGTTTTTACTTTTTTTTTCTTTTTTAAATAACTAGTTAAATTGCTAAAAAAAAGTCAAATAAATATTTTAATAAGTTTTCGACTTCTGAATTCATGACATATTTCAAATTTTATTTTCTATTTTTCACTGGAATTCAGAATTTTATTTAACTATTTATTACTTTTGCTATTTTGTTAAGAGATTATTATTTTAAACATTTTTTATTTTGTTTTTGCATTTTAACTAGTTTTGAATTTAAACATGTCTCCAAATAAAATTTTTGTATAAATTTATTTACATTTTTTTTAAATACACTTAATTTATTAATTTAACTTACTAGGAGAGTGTCACACCTCCGGATCACGAATTTTCCTCAAACTTCGGGATAAGTGTTCAAATGACAGAATATGGATAAAGCTAAAGCTATAGTCACAAACACTCAATATTTCCCTAGTTACAGGCAATGAAAGAAAATCACTAAAAAAATTACTAGACTTTTAAACGCATATAGTTCTTTAGAATTGATAGCTAGAAGCTTGAAGCTTTTTTAAATTAAAGTTGAGCTCAAATACTTTCGAAACAGTAGTTACAACATACCAAAATATTATTTTTTCCCAAAGTTATAGCGTAATAAAGATTGGACCTAATTTTAGCTTTTATTATTAATTAATATTTTAAAATAAATATTCAGGTCCAATCTTTATTACGCTATAACTTTGGGAAAAAATAATATTTTGACATGTATAACTACTAATTCGAAAGGATTTGAGCTCAGCTTTCATTAAAAAAAAAGTTCAAGCTTCTAGCTATCAATGCTAAAGAACTATATGCGTTTAAAAATCCAGTAACTTTTTTATTGATTTTTTTTAATTGCCTGTAACTAGGGAAATATTGAGGTTTATGACTATAACTTTAGCTTTTTTCATATTTTATCATCTGAAAACTTATCCCGAAGTTTGAGCAAAATCCGTGATCTGGAGCTGTGACACTCTCCTAGTTAGTAATCTTTTTTATTATTGATAACTTTTTTTTTTAAACTATTTGTATTTGCACTTTGTTTTAAACAAAAAGATTTTTTTTCACAATTTTAAATTTGTTTAGCTCTCAAAGTCGCATTTATTTGAAATTTTTATGAATTATAACGCGGGTTTAAGGCATTTTCACTTTGAAATTTTACGCACGGTATCCCCCCCTTTAAAACATATTTATTACTGGTTAATTACTTTAAGAGTTAGCCGTATACCGACACAGTTACCTGTCTTACCGAATCTGTTTAAAATTTATTTTTTATATAAACTAATAACCCCAGGCAAAAATAAAGAGATAGTTTCGATTCGTATAATAGAAAACAATATTTTCTCTAATAAGAATAATTTAATTCCACCGCTTTATTTTCAAGAAAAGTTGGAATAACTTGAAAATCCCATTAATTTTTAATTTTCCAAGTTATTCCAACTTTTCTTAAAAATGAAGCGATAAAATTAATTTATCCAAATCAGAGAAAATATTACATTTTATTAAACACATCGAAACCATCTCTTTATTTTTGCCTCTTGTTGCTAATTTTGGGAAAAAGTCAATTTTTTAATTAGAAAAGGACAGAGATACGGCGGCCTCTTAATATCTTAACTTTTTTATTTCCTTCACATTTTCACTTTTTTCACTTGTTACACTAATTTTTCTAATTTTTAGATAGCATCTTTACTCACAGCTAGGCCGTCGGTCAGATACCGTCGCTAAGTGCATACGCGCCAGCGTACTGTCGTACACAGGATTATCGAAGGATGTTAATCCTTTGATAATCTATTTACCGAAATCGGTCCCACGTTGGGCGCCAAAATTTGGCTAGGGGCTTCTTCGGATTAGAAAAGCCCCGGAATAACCCTTCACAATATTTCTACAAATTATATAATGTAAATGAGTTGGGATATGATTTATTGTATTAAAATATGAATACTACCATATTTAATTATTTAGTTACTTTTAATGAAACCACAATTAAACAAAAATAAGCATTGTTGTCATAATAGATAATTCATTCCAAACACATAAAAAGACATATGAAAAGTGAAGTTAATGTTTTAAGAAAAACAAGAATCAATATTAAGTTTTTACTCATAGCATAGCAAATTTAGAAAACTACAATGTTCAATCAAAACAGTAAAAAGACTTATCTGTACAAAATTTCTTGTTGTCCTTGTTGCATGGCGTTCCTGATCATTTGATGTATGATTTGATGTACTGCGTAACATTACTTTAGAACTGAATTTAATGACGATTAAACGCGAACAAATTAAAAATAAAACTTAAAAAAAAATCATTTAATTCTCAGTCAATGTGACTGCCAAATGCGCCTGCCTCGCGTCCGCAAGTCTATGGCAAGACTTTTTCTTAATCGCGCGCCTAAAATTACGACACTAGCTATGCTCATCCCACTACTTAATTAAAAGTAGGAGAGAGCCAAGCTATGTCATTGGTGCATCATTGTATGGCCACTAGCAACAAGCACTGCAGGTAGCTGCACGTGTTGCATGGTCAGCACAATGGTCACGTTGGTATTTAGCCTTAAAAGTTTTTATTGATATGAAAGTCGATATTTTCACGCAAAAGCAACATCTTCAATGCAGTATATTTTATAACGTTATAAAATCTATATAAAAATTTATTAAATAAATTAAATAAATTGAAAATTTATTTCTGTCACTTAACACATAGTCAAGTCAACCTTTTAGATTAGTAGCATTGACTATACGCAACGTAGTAGGAATCACTGTAATCTTTACAAGTATTTTATTTGTTTTTTTAAGCTATGCAGAGGTTTAAAGACTTTTAAGTCTTTCTGAATCTCATGAGTTCTTGCTATAATTCAATACTTTTATTTTGTCTATTCACGTTTCTGAATTCCAATAATATACAAATTAATAATATAATTTATTAAGTAGTTTTTGAGGTTAGGATCTACACTCCTCTCCACATGCTTTTGCGCACCCAGAGAAAAAATTGTAAGAGCTAAAACATTTTATTACTCAGCAGCTAAAAGTCGTAACTCAAAAAATCCAACGGCGTTCGAAAGAGCAGGTGAAAAGCTTTCGAAAATATTATTGTGAACTTTAGAAAACTTAAATTAAAGTCGTTTGGAAAACTTAAAAAACAACTAAAAAAAAACAAAAAAATTGGTCTTTTTTTAATTTGCTGCAGATTTAGATCCAATAATCGTAGCTTAAAAAAACAAACTGGGTTTAAAAGGGTATTTATTCAGCTTTAAAATGAGGGGTCAAGCAGTTGTTTTTGTCATTTTTTACCAGAGCTACAGGATTTTTTGTTAAAAAACACGTTTTTTTTCAAATGCCAATATTTTGAAAAGTAAGCGAGATAGAAAAAAACTTTAGAGAAAAAAAAGTTACATTTTTACGTATAGAAAACAAACTTGCAGTTTAAAATAGAATTCAAATAAAAAAAAATTTTTCGACTTTTTTTTTTATAATTTTTTGGTAGATTTAAAAGTCGAAAAAATTTTCTTTATTTGAATTCTATTAGAAAAATAAAATCCTGTAACTCTGGTAAAAAATGACAAAAACAAATGCTTGACCCCTCATTTTAAAGCTGAATAAATACCCTTTTAAACCCAGTTTGTTTTTTTAAGCTACGATTATTGGATCTAAATCTGCAGCAAATTAAAAAGAGACCAATTTTTTTTGCTTTTTTTAGTTGTTTTTTAACTTTTCCAAACGACTTAAATTTAAGTTTTTAAAGTTCACAATAGTATTTTCGAAAGCTTTTCACCTGCTCTTTCGAACGCCGTTGGATTTTTTGAGTTACGACTTTTAGCTGCTGAGTAATAAAATGTTTTAGCTCTTACAATTTTTTCTCTGGGTGCGCAAAAACATGTGGAGGGGAGTGTATTCATTATGTACTACTGAATGCCTTCTAGAGAATCTAGTTGTATTTACCATGTTGCTCTAGTAAACAAGGGAAATAATACATTAGTAAATCTAATCGTTCTAAATGTAGTAAAGCCAAGTATATTTTTTTCAGTGTAAGCAGCGCATTGATGAAACTTTTGCTATGAAATAGTATATGTTACTTTGGACTTAAGGAGGCTCGTGCGCTCAGGACCGTACCTAATCAGGGTCCTGCAAAAAGTCACAAAATATTATTTTTGTTAAGGAACAAATAATTTTTATAAAAAGTGTAAATAATTTATTATTATAGTTGTAACTTTAATTATATTTCATTATATATAGAAAATCTATTATTTACGATTAATAATGTTCTATATTCTATGTTTAATATATATGGGCAAATCCATAAAACTTTTAATTCACTTGTGACGAGTCATTTTATAACAAGTACTGGGTTACCACATGATGCACACTATTTAAATTAGCTTCAAACCTCTTGTGCAATCTTCTGACTCTACTTCTGATGGATTCATTAAATGTGCTATCAATGGCGCAGCAGATGATTCCATTTAAAGTAAATTTTTATATAAGATAAATCCCGGTGATTTTTATATGTGAAAATAAATGTATTATGATAATATCTACTGCGCCGTTTGTGACACATTTACTAAATTTATCAGAAATAAAGTCACAGGATAACACAAGAGATCTGAACCTAGTTTAAATAGTATGCATCACAGCAATTTAATTGCAGTTGTAAAGAGACTTTTAAAAAACGTCACGAGAAATTCAAAAGTTTTATATGTTTCCCCATATTTAAGATAAAAAAAGTTTCATCAATTAATATTATAAGAAATCAAAATTTATCATAACATTTAAATTTAATTTTTTTTTTTGAAATTTAATTCAGTCCTGATACCTTAAGTACTTTTTATAAAATAGAATATTATTCATCTAAGGAGAGAAGTGGACTATTATATGCTTGCGTGGGGATTGGGGTTCCTTTCCGGTTTAGATCAGTATGGCGGCAACATTTTCTTGTCCCTTCCTAGAGGGTCTCTAGTCCCCTCTATTTTCAGTTGCCTTTATAATACATATACGAGAAAGAACGAGAGAGGGTGAGAGTCAATGTTTATAGACGGCGGACAGAAAAGGATAGACATTACCCCCTCTATTCTTTAGGGTCGTGAAATTGTCTCAAAATAATTAGATAACGCTTTATTTCTTACGCGCGCGTTTTAAAGATAACAACATACTTATCACCGGAGGATGTAAAAAAAAATATTAAGGAATCTATGAAGATCAAAATTCATGGTAATCCTTTTTTTTTACAGAAAAGAAGTTTTAATCTCGTATATATTTATCAGTGCTTACTTCAAGAAAAATATTAAAAATAAAAATTGTCTGTTTCTGGGTTAAAAATATGTTTACAAAGTCTTTCATGTTTATGTTGAAAAGTTTTTTTGAAGTTAATACTTCTTTTGGTGCGCCTCGAAAATTTGGTGGGGATGAAAATCTAAGTTGCCGTCATGTTACATTTTAATATGTGTTGTGTACGTGTGACCCTATCTGTGCGCGCATACACAACTAAGTTATAAGAATAAGAGAGAGAGGAAACATTATACTATACTAAGCAATGTATATTCAAGCCTGAATTAGAGAGAGAGAGAGAGAGTACGCACTACGCAAGCTAAGTATAGGAGGGAAGAGAGAAGGCACATCGGCACATCAAAGAACAAATCGTTGTATATATGCTGTTTGGGTATTGGGTTACCACATGAGCGTTTAGTATGTATAAAGCGCGCACTCATACACAGATACATCTTTAACGACCACTTAATGATTTTTATTCTAATGTGTTAATTATTAAAAACTTTCTGTATGTTAGTATTATGTATGTATGAGCGCTATATATATATATATATATATATATATATAGCGCTCCTTCAAACAGTATTGTTTCTGATAGTCGCACAACAAATATAATATTAAATTAGATACAAAATACTAACTTTTAATTTTTTTTTTTTCAATTAATGATTAGGAAAAAATTTAAACGGAAACCGAAAGAATTTCCAAAAATTTAATATTAATTACAAATGTTTTTTCTGTTACGAGACTTTTCAATAAAGTTACAAGTAATCGTATATATTGTTAAGCATGTAAACAATCAAATTCGAATCAAAATTATTCGAATAATTCAAATATTTTTTTTTCAAATTTCTTCAAAAAACTAAAATTTATTTCTAGGAAAATTATGATAATACATATAATAATATGTCAAACGTAATTGTTAATAAAATTTTCACTTTTGTTGTTTTAATTGTTTATAATTTTATTAAAAAGCATCAAAACAAAAAAGATCATCTGAGTTGTATTTTTAATTTTTTTAAATTCTCTTCATTTCTGTTTGAATTTTTTAGTAATTATTGAAAAATATACATTTAAAAAATTTTTTTTTAATTTGAAATTTTCACAAATTTTAAAAGGGGATGAAAATAGAATAAAATTTTGTTTACTTTAATTTACTTTCCTTGATTTTTTTGTGTGACAAGTAGAACCAGAGATAATACTATTTAAATGAGCACTTTTCATCTAAATTTTTTCTTGTGAATTTCTGATGGTAGACTGAGGTTAGTTGTCAGTAGAAGAACGTAAGCAAATTGCGAATAATTCTACAAATAAAAGTTATGTCGTCACGCTGCTTAGACCTAAAGTGTAGCATAGTCTTAAGAATATTTTCCGTCATTGATTAATTGAAATTGCTGGTAGATATACTGAAAAACTAAATTCTAATATTTTAACATGCTTACAGTAAAATTATTAATTTTCAAATGATTTATATTTAGTGCTCGATTCAAAGTTTCAAGAAAAACATCGACTAAACTATAGATTACCTACAGTTTAGAACAGCGATTATAATTCACATACGCACTGTGCATTTTTTAAATATTTTTAAAAAACTATGAAAAAAAATATTAATTATATTTTTGGCTATTATTGAGTTAAGTTTTAAATTTGCATAAAAAGATTATTATAATATGCAATTCCCATATTGAATATAATAATTATCATATTGTAAGATTCTCTTATATTTTATTTAAATTAAAGTCAATAAAATGATTTCATTTAAGTATAAATTGACTCAACATACAATATCGAAACTCAGAGAAGCTTATGTGTACCTTTATTCGGGTTCTACCGAGCAAAGGAATTTATAATTTAATAAAGCCTAGTAAACAAACAGCGTCGAGAAAAGAATTTATAATACAATGGATTCCTTTATTATTTCGCGCGATATTTATAATGACTTTAGTAACCACTAACAGAATATTATTTCGCTGACAAAAGCACATACAAACTTCGATGAGTTTAACTCGAGAATATTCGTTTCGTGCCATTAACGCCGAACTTAAGAAACATAGGGGTACCCCTTGCTTCTATCTCTCTCTTTTTCGAGACTTCGAATTTATATTAAATAATCGCTCGTGTCAACATGCGCTAAGCCAGTGTTGAACATTAGGTATGCGTTATTTAACATTCGTAAAATATATTTTCGTTTTACGATTCGTATTCCTCATCAAACACACATCAACCAAATATAATTTCAATGATTTGTTTTCGACATAAGATAATTTCTTTGTATTTTGGCCGTAGCCAGATGTATTTGTATTAACGGTAAGGTTGCTTAATGCCAAGATTAGAACATCAAACGAACCTTAGTTAACTTTAATTTATGGGGAAAAGTATCGTTTCTTTCATTTATGGAAATAACGAAACTTATGTCCCTTTCGCGCAACTGTAATTTAAAGAAAGAAAAAAGATTCTTATTGGTTTAAATGAGGAATACCATCGATCTACGAATAAATATATACTTAAATTACGTGGTGAAGCCACTTACAAAATTTATTTGTCGTTTATTCTAACACGGGCATAACGACGCGTGTTAAAATTATGATATATTAATCTGTAGTTTATAATGTATTTGTTTTAATTTAGTGTAAGACTTGTATGTGCGGAGCTAATCCGTATGTAGCCGGTACGCCATGACCGACTACTTCGGCATCACTTGCTCGTGTAAGAAGGAGACTAGGAAATGGAAAATTGTTGGGTGATAAACTTAGGCCTCTTGTTGCCTTTTAGAATTCATCAAATTATTTTACGACTCGATTTTAACAGACTTGCAAATATTTAAAGGATATTTCTCCTATACAAACATTTGCAAGTACTCAATTAAATTAAACGTATTACTTGATTTTAATCTTAAGACTTTATTAAATGCACTTTTTATTCACTATTTCGCGAACAACAAAGAAGCACAATATTAAAATTGAATAAACGGGTATGTAGACTAAACATGCGTCGATCTACTTCGACGTATTTTACTCAATTTTAAAATAATACAATTTCTAACTCAGATTTTAGTTTTAAAACTTTATTTAATCGAAGGCAGGCAGAAGAGTGACTCTTCTCTACATTTTTCTTCTCGTAAGCTCGCATTCGAGCCGCCGACGCTCGATTCGCCGCTATTCCTAACCCACACAGCATCAACGCGCTCCCACTTCTCATACTCATACGTAGTGTCAATGCTGTAACAAATATTAGTTCTATATTATATCGAATCTCGCTTTAACCGTGTGCGCTCTTTATAATTAATTAGACATGTGTATGTGCTTACGATGGGCGTAGCCATGCGCGAGTATAAGAGCGCGTTCGTAAAAGTACCGACTTTTAGGCTACCCCACCTCGCTCTTATTATAATTATGCACATAGTATATGAATGTGTAACCTCACAATATAATACTATGAGTTTTTATATATACTATGATTATTTTAAATATTTAGTTGAATGTAAATATATTATGATGTACAAATATAATAAAAATAATAAATTTTGTTGAAATCAATGAAAGATGCTTATTTTTCAACGTCATAATTTTTATTATTGATTAATAGTTTATTTGCCAACTTAAAAATTTATTACTTATTTCAAGTAATTGACTCTTGCAGTATATATATGATATATGATACTCATTGTACTACATGAAATAGTTAAGAGTTCCTTATGTTTTAAACTTATAATTTGACAATATTATAAAGATTCGTAATTGTCATTAGTAATAATCGATTTACCATATTTTTTGACAATAGTAAAGATTCTTCTTAATTACGTAAATCTTTTTTTCCTATTTTTTTTATAACATGATAAAATATAGCTTTATGAATTTTGAAAATAAATTATTTAGCATAACTTTGGTTAAATAAGTTGCAAATGTATTTAGGAAGCCTTCTCTTAACTCAGAACTCACACTCATGTACTTCATGAGTTACAAATTTGTATTGGGTAAACATATGTATTTTTTATAAAGTTTTGTTTATCAAATCATTACAAAATTTTAATAAATTAATTGTTTTTATATTTATTATCATTATATACTTATTATTTAAACAATTCCTGCATGTTTTTAAGTAGCTTAGTAAATTGCGAATGTATTTAGGGAGTCTTTTCTTTACCCAGAACTACCATTATTCTACTTCATGAGTTGATGATTTGTTGTGCCTATACATATTTATTTAATATAAAATATATTTTGAAGCAAAGCGTGACGGAAAATTGTTCATTCTATGAGAAGCAAGACTGTCACTAAACCAAAAGAAGTATTAACTGCAGTCGGCCAGTCCCCACGACTGCCACACCTGGTTTTTTCTTATTTCTTAATCTACAAAAAAAATTTTTTAATCACGAAAATTTTAACTTATGTTTCATGTTTAGCCATTTTCAAAGAAAAATTTCATTCAAAGCGGATTTTATTTCAAATCAAACTGCAATTGTACTATCTAGCCGCCAATCACTGATCAAATAGAGTATGTTATCATACTCTTTAAATGAGGAGACATATTTTTTAGTTTTTCTATAGCATCGAAATTGCATAAAATATGCACATTTAAAAATTGCATTTAAAAACTGAATATTCAGACTTGAATATTTAAGGGTAACTCCAGGCGGCTATCATTTCACTAATTCTCAATCAATATTGTGAGAGTTTTTTTCGCTTCATGTCTTCTTGAATTATGTGTAAAATATTTCAAAAACAGAAACCAAAAATGACCAAGATATACGTATTTTTTATTTAAAAAATGCATGTTTTATTTATTTTTTCCTACAACGCATTTTCTAAACCGAATCTTTTATGTTGATAAAAGACGAAATTAGATATTAAATAAATTACTAAAAACTGTTTAGATACAGTCTTAGAAAATCTACATGTAAACACTGATACATGCTCTGCTAGTTATACTTGCATACGCGCGCTCCTGCATCAAATTTTATTTCACATGTCAGTAAGCGAATAACTGTAAAATCAGGAAAAAAAGTTCTAAATTTTTGGAATATTTTGTATACCTGTATAGAGTTTAGATTTATAAATTCTTATTTGATATGATTAAAAAAAAATTTCATTATATATTTTCAGGTACCTTGGGATGCACTTGTTTCATTAATGTCAGAATGTATATATGGTGGTAAAATTGATAATGATTTCGACCAACGATTATTAACTTCATTTCTTCGAAAACTGTTTACTCCTCGATCATTTGAATCTGATTTTGCATTGGTTGCAAATGTCGATGGAACATTAGGAAATCAGCGTCATATAACAATGCCCGATGGGACTCGAAGAGATCAATTTTTAAAATGGATTGAGTCTTTATCTGATAAACAAACACCCTCTTGGCTTGGCTTACCAAATAACGCTGAAAAAGTTCTCTTAACTACAAGAGGAACTGATTTAGTATCAAAATTATTAAAGATGCAACAGTTAGAAGATGAAGATGAACTAGCTTATAGCAATGATGAAATTTTAGATACCCATCGAGAAGCAGATTCTGATGGTCGTCCATCTTGGATGAAAACTTTGCATAATTCTGCTACGACATGGTTACAGTTATTGCCAAAAAGTTTAATCATTTTGAAGAGAACAGTTGATAACATAAAAGATCCTTTGTATAGATATTTTGAACGAGAAGTTAATAGTGGTTCTAAATTGCTTCAGGATGTTATACATGATTTAGAAGATGTTGTGTCAATTTGTCAGGTAAATTTGATGAAGGATAATTACATTAATGAATGAATAAATAAATACATAAATAATATATATCGCCCATTCTCTTTCAAATCGAAGGACGAAAAATTTTTTTTCGCTAAAAATTAGTAAAATGGTTCTTTTCCGTATTATGAATCACTCAGAATTTTTTTAGATTCCTTTAGTACAAATTGCTAGAGCTACAAAGCTTCAAAGTTAGGCAAAAACCATATTTTTGACTAATTTTAAGCTCAAATTACTCAGTTGGGTTGCGTTTTAGGAATTTATTACTAAAGAACTTTTTTCTTCAAAATATTCTAAATTAAAAAAAATTAATTTGAAAGTGTTATTGTAGCCATTTGCTGAGCGACAGTCACTTAAAGCATTGAAATACCACTTTTAAAGTTTTTGAACCATGATCTCGTGTCCAAGAAAATCATCGAAGTAGATAATATATGTATCAATATGACCTACAAATTTCAGAGTGGACGTCGTGGGCGATCCCTTGGAAAAAATAAAAGTGTAAAAATAATAAAAAATGTGATTTTCAGCTACATTTACTCATTTCAATGTCAACTTTTACTCATCGGTTGCAGATGTCCCTTGGTAAAAATTCATAGAAATAGTTGTATAATTTACAAATATTAAAATATATTGAAAAATATCTTTTGAAAGATTTAAAGTGAACCAAACCTTAAGATTTTTTCCTCTTAAGAGGAGGTTACGTATCTCTCTGTCCTTTTCTAATCAAAGAATTGAGTTTTTTACAGAAACTAAAAACTTTATCAAAAAATGAAGAGAAAGCCGCATCTCGTAATAAAAAAAGCAATATTTTCTTTGATAAGAAAGAATTAATTTAATTGCTTCGTTTTCAAGAAAACCTTGAAAAACTCAAATCATAGAGGTTAGGGTGGACAATTTGGTTTTTCAAGGTTTTCTTGAAAACGAAGCGATAAAATTAATTTTTTCTTATCAAAGAAAATATTGCTTTTTTTGATGCAAGAAGCGGCTTTCTCTTCATTTTTTGATAAAGTTATTAGTTTTTGTAAAAAAATCATTTCTTTGATTAGAAAAGGACAGAGATACTTGACCTCCTCTTAATACTGAATTAAACAAAATTTTTGTTCATTTTATAGTTCAAGGTTATATAATACTGCTAATATTTCCAATAACACATGGTGACAGGTAACTATATGTAAAATTCTTTTCTCATAAGATTAAAATGGATTTTTTTATTAAAAAAAATTGAATGTCATTGAATTTCTTGAAAATTATGATTGGTAACTAAAATATCCTTTGTTAATTCGACTGAAAAGATTTGGAAAATTTTTTTTGCTTTATTTCTTTTATAATTAAAACATAATCTATCTCAAGATACAATAATACTTAAAAGAATAATTAATTTAATTTTTAGTCAAGAAATAATTTTACATATTGAATAATGTTAACAGATAATAAGACACGAGATAATAAGACACGATCCGCTTTGTACTGATGATTCATCACATTTGTTATTGTATTTTTACAGTAAAAGTAACTCAAATTCAAAACTAACTAATATTTAAATTCAACTTCTTATACACTGAATACAAAATTGATATGCCTATACCTTTTTCTTAGTTGTATCAATTACAAGATACAAAACTAAAAATGCACTTCTACTTATATGTTAGAACTGTTTTTGTAAATTCATGAGAATATTGTCAATCATTATTCAATTTGAGTCCAACTGATTTCATCCACTAGGATATTGATTCATAAATTGCCTTATACCGATCTTCGATGTACTGAGATACAAAGAGACATGAGTTCAGTTATTTATCACTGCCCTGTTAAAAATTTTTTTCACGATGGTGTCTATAAGAAAAAGTATATTGAATAATAATATGTATCAATCTCTATTATATGTCGATTGTAATTATTTGTTTAAATTAATTGTAAGTTCTTATACATAATTACATATAATTATTGCTGTCACATCATTAGATTCAATGCCGAATTTTCAGAAAATTTAAATTACGATAACCAATTTCCGTAAAATTATAATATTTATTACTAATATAAAAATAATCAAATACATCTAAAAAATATAACGAGAATTAGAATCAATCATTTTCTAAAACTGAACTTAATAATAACATCAGTGTTAACAAAACTGATCCTCTTTTAAAAAAACGATGGCCGGATGTTGTGAAACATTTTATACTAAGAACGTGATTGGTGCGTTGAATAGAATCATATGATTGGCGAAAAACGAGATTTGATTTACTATAATATGCTTAAATAAAATCATCGATTTAGAATTTAATAATAAAAATCATTGATAAAATAATTAAATTATAATTATTTAGATATAGTTTGATTTTTTAAATAAAATTATTAGTATAATCATCGCTAACTTCCGCTCACAAAAATTATTTTTGTGTGAAGTTGTCGAGAGTGCGAAGTACCGCTCTATATTCATTTGTCATTGTATATTTCAAATTAGAACATGGTAACAATTCTATGCCATTTACTTCTGAATTCTCTTTTTAAAAATTGTACTATAAAATTATATTAAGCAATAAATTTAGAAAATAGATGTCATGAACTTTTTAGCTTATAACAATATCATAAAATATTTATCTATGAGCTTGGCAAGTAATTTGGTAAATTTAAAATAAGATTTACAATATTTCGGAATATTTTAGAATGAATAATAAAAAAACCGATAAGTAATACAATTTCGATGATATAATTTAGTATATAAAATATTTCTAGATTGACAGCTTAAAAATTTTTTTTCAAAAATATAGTATATTTGCCTAAGATGTACTATTTTTAAAAGTTTGTTTATTTAATTTCAAAATTCAAATTGAATCACGCTTAGAATAAACAGTTTCTCGGGAAAATAAAATAAAAAATCTTTTGTTTGAAAGAATGATATAATTACTATAATTAAGAAAATATAAATTAGAATTTTCATTTTTATTTGTATTTTAAAAATAGGAACGATATACATATCGTTAAGAATTGATTTGAACTATTTAATTTTTTATATATTTTATGGATTTCATATTGTTGAAAATATTAATTTTTAAATAACGTCATTCATTAGTTATTGAGAATTTAGGATTACAATATTACATATTAAAAATTTTCCGGTACCAGAAATTAAAAATTTATAAATGCTAATGAATAAATTTATTTAAAAATTTATACCATCTAATGCATTTCTTTTCCTGAAATTTTGCACTAAAATGTGGAGATAGTCAATATTCATGAGTGTAAGTGTTGTGTTCGTTTTATGTCTCCTTAAAATATGAAATTTTAAGTGATGATAAAACTAGAAAAGTCGTTTTTATAAACCACATTACATTGTATTGAAAACAGATGTTTTTAATCAAGGATAATTTTACATGACTATGTCCAGAGATCGATTTTAGAATTCTCTTAAGATATATCTTGAAAGTCAAATACATTAGATTGATATTAAAAATTATGTGTATGAAAAGTTATATATTTGTAAAACAACTTTTGACTTTGTAATAATTTACGTTATTTAAATTATGAAAGATTTAAGAAATATCTAAAAAATAATTTAAAAGTTTACTATTTCTTCAATTTTTTAAAATGATAATAAGAAAATGAATATAGTGATAATATATCTTTTAAATGGGATTTATCTTTCTCGAAGTTTTCCGTGTCTATAAATTCACTGATGCTGCGTATATAACATCAATTTCTTTACTGATGCTGATATTAGTAGATATGAAATTATTATTATTTAATAATGAACAGAAAATAATAACACTATATCAACAGTCAATCATTAAAAATTTATATACATTTAGATTAGATATAGGGCGCGCTCGCGCGCATGGATTTTCTAGTCAAATAAAATTCAATGATTGTATAAGCCAATGGTAGACAGTGTAATGATATTTTAAGAAGCTAACGGCCTTTCTACCAGGAAATTAAAAAAATTCACCACAAACTACTTCTTCTAAACGTTTCGGACATTTATTCAAAATTCATGTCCCTCATCAGGATCACTAATACAAATAACAAAAATACAAATTTTAAATTAATTATACATCTTCAAGCAAACGATAATTGCAAGCGAACAAGACCAACCATCAAACTTACAAAATATATAATCAGTAGTATCACTACATTTTGTCAATGTTTAATTTAAAGTTAAAACCCAGTATATATACAATACGCTAATTGTACAAGTACAAGTGTACGTAAACGCAAAGAGGAGGGGCACAATATAACAATCGTCAAAGCACAGCTATAAATACCAGATGATCAGAAACTATTGAATTAAAATTTCACATTTTCGCAACCTAGACTTATATTCATTATCAAGCATATTTATTTCAAATTGTATATTCAGATAGTTTTTTTGACTATGAATATAAATAGCTTCTGAAAATAATCTTTTATCTTTACTATTTTCCCTATCTAAAATCTTTATATTTTTAGAATCAATAAAATGATTATTATAACTTGCATAAGAATACAATGATGAGTTACTATCTTATTTATTATATTTGCTAATGTGTTCCTTCAATCTAACGCCCAATCTTCTACCTGTCTGCCCAACATACGACGAATTACAATTTTTACAATTAATCTTAAAAACAACGTTAGTATTATCAAGTTTTTTATTAGCATCTTTCCCTAACTTTACAATATTGTTAAGCTTATTATTCGTGCTATATATGACCTTAATCCTATATTTATTGAAAAATTTTTTTGTGAAAATATCGAATTTTTTGACGAAAGGTAAACATATTAACTGTATGTTTATATTATTTTTAGTACAATTATTATTATTATTTTGACAGCCAATATTGTTGATTTTATTTAATCTAATTTTAATATATTTTAATATATTGACGAACAATAATATACATAGTAAATGGTGTATTAATTTAACCGATGTTTCTCTCCCCCAGTATGTTTGTGATATTTTGAAATTAGGAGAAAAATATAATTTCAATAGTAAATTTGATAAAAATTTGTCTTTACAATATGTAAAGAGCTTTGAGACTTATTTAAAGAATAATGTGAGTGAAAAATATGATCATAAGGTAAGAGGTAATTTTTTGGATATGTTAAAAAATTTTTTAAATAAAGAATTATTGAATGATTTTAACGATAAAAAATTTGAAATAGACTTAAACAAGACAAAAAAATTTTTTTTAAATAATCCAGAGATATTAGTAACAAAAGCAGATAAAGGTAATATCACATCACTGTCTTATTGACAAAGATAATTATATACATAAAGTTGAGAAATTGTTTGACGATGTGAATTATTATAAGAAAATTGTTTCCAGTCCTTTATCTAAACTTGTGGAAAATACCTCAGTTTTAATAAAAAAACTTAATAATAAGAATTTTATGGGGGATGAAACAAAACTTCTCCCAATTAGACAAAAATATAACATATCTAAAGCTTATGGTTTAATTAAAGTACATAAGAAAGATTTCCCTATTAGACCAATTATTTCAACATGAAATTCACCAACTTACATTGTTTCTAAGTTTTTTACTAAGTTTCTTAAGGATAATTTGAAAACGCCATTCTCTCATATTGACAATAGTATATTAGAATTAAAAGAAAAAATTGAAAATATAGAGATTCCGGTTGATCATGAGATTATAAGCTTGGATGTTGTTAGTTTATTTACGAACGTTCCCGTCGAACTTGTTTATAATGCGATAGAGAGGAGATGGACACAATTACATAACAAAATTAATATGAACTGTAGTGAATTTTTAAATGTAATGAAATTTATATTCGAGAATAATTTTTTCCGATTTATTAATTAATTTTATATGCAATCATTTGGCCTCGCAATGGGAAATCCAATTAGCCCTATTTTATCCGATATTGTCATGGAGGATCTTGAAACGGAATCATTAAAAAACCTTGATTTCAAACCTATTTTTTATTATAGATATGTGGATGATATTTTAATAGTGGTTTCCAAACACAAAATTGATTTTACTTTAAATGTATTTAATTCATATAATAAATATTTACAATTCACGGTTGAACGCACTCAGAATAATAGTATTATTTTTTTAGATATAAATATTTTTATTGATGAACATCATAAGATTATGACGAATTGGTATCAAAAACCTACTTGTTCTGGACGTTATTTAAACTATAATTCTCACCAACTACATAGTAATAAAATAGAAGTTATTTATTCTTTAGTTGATAGGGAGATAAAATTGTCTCAGTAATTATCATAAGGATAATTTATCTTACATTAAAAAAATACTGTTACAAAATCAATATCCTCCAAAAGTTATAAATAAATATATTAAAATTAGATTAAATAAAATCAATAATATTGGCTGTCAAAATAATAATAATAATTGTGCTAAAAATAAATTTTCGTCAAAAAATTTGATATTGTCACAAAAAAAATTTTCAATAAATATAGAATTAAGGTTATATATAGCACGAATAATAAGCTTAACAATATTGTGAAGTTGGGGAAAGATGCTCATAAAAAACTTAATAATACTAACGTTGTTTATAAAATTAATTGTAAAAATTGTAATTCGTCGTATAATAAAATTCTGATAAGTAGTAAATTTTTGTTAACCGAAAATTATTTAAGGAGATGTAAAACAGGATACTACACCTGTACTCATAAATATCTTTTTACTTTATTGCAAAATTTAGAAAAAAGAAATGCATTAGTTTGTAGTGTGCACCATGAAGATTATTCAGTTAATTTTTCAAATAAATTCATTCATTATTTTTTCACAACCTTAGATTTCTTGTACAAAATTTAAAAATGTTAATACATAATTTTGTAACCCAAAATTCTGAAAAACTAATGTATGAATTTATGTAAAAATTTAACTGAATAATCTTCAGGGTAAATACTACAAGCTAAAGCATTTCTTTTCCTTAAATTTTGCAATAAGATAAAAAGATAAGCTAAATTTATGAGTACAGGTGTAGTATCCATTTTACATCCCCTTAAAGGTAAAGGACAATATAATGGACACGCATTATTTTTTTTCTCCAAATTATCCTTATATTTCATTCTTTTTTTTACGTAGAAAAATAATAATTTTTGGCAATAATTTTAATAATTATGATATCTAATCTGATATCTTACCCTAAAGAAGCATTTACTAAACATGAAATTTGAATTACAGATAAACAGTAAAAAATTTTGTGTTATTCGTCAAATTTTTGTAGGATTAACACACGGAGTTTGTTATTTTTACAAATATGTGAGTACTTATTAGGAGAGTATCACATCTCCGGATCACGGATTTTGCTCAAACTTTGTGATAACTTTCCAAATGTCAAAATATGAAAGGAAATAGAATTTTAGACACCAACGCTCAATATTTCCCTAGTTATAGGCAATTAAAAAAAATCAATAAAAAAGTTACTAGATTTTTAAACGCATATAGTTCTTTAGCATTGATAGCTAGAAGCTTGAACTTTTTTTTTAATGAAAGCTGAGCTCAAATCCTTTCGAATTAGTAGTTATACATGTCAAAATATTATTTTTTCCCAAAGTTATAGCGTGATAAATATTAGACCCAATTTCAGCTTTAGTTATTAATTAATGTTTTAAAAAGAAAAATCAGGTCCAATGTTTATCACGCTATAACTTTGGGAAAAAATAATATTTTGACATGCTATAACTACGAATTCGAAAGGATTTGAGCTCAGCTTTTATTTTAAAAAAGCTTCAAGCTTCTAGCTATCAATTCTAAAGAACTATATGCGTTTAAAAGTCTAGTAATTTTTTTAGTGATTTTCTTTCATTGCCTATAACTAGAGAAATATTGAGCGTGGGTGTCTAAAATTCTGTTTTCTTCCATATTTTGACATTTGGAAACTTATCACACAGTTTGAGCAAAATCTGTGATCCGGAGTTGTGATACTCTCCTAGTTAGTTATTCAAATAATCTCATACTTTTAATAATTATATATAAGCATTATTATTATTATATGCAATAAAAATGCTATGAATGCAAGTAGTTCGTAAATATTAATTTCTGCTTAGTTAAAAAAGTTGACAATTGTATGAAACGGGAAGGAACGTAACGATTCGCCGCTTGGTGGCGCTGCAGTCAGGTAAGAGAAAATGTCGATAATTCTAGCCGTATATATGTAGAATAATTATTGATGATAATCTTGTTTGAAAAGTCTAAACTATTGTTGTAAAGCGAAAAATGCAGCGCGATATAGAACAGGCATGAGAATATGTATTCATCATTCTTTAGTATTACTTTCTCTGTCGCACTAAAGACAAATAAACATGTTTACATCGGCTCTACCACGAGCAGCATTTTTCGCTTTATAAAAATATTTTGGACTTTTCAAAGAAAATTAGCTTGAATAATTATTCTACATATATATGGCTAGAGTTATTGACAACATTAGAAATATGTTATTGTCTTAGTAAATTGTATTCATGTATCATTTTTTTATATACTCAATAAAATAGTCAGCAGAAGATTATCAGTTATGAATGGCAAAATAAATTATTTATTATCTACTTAAAATTCTACGCATTATAAGTATTATAAAATATGTTAAGAATACATGTTATAATTTATATCTTCTATTAATTTAATTATATGTAAAAATTATGTTCAAAAAATAAAATAAAAAAATAATTTAACAGAAGAGGTTGGCGAGCAATGCGAGCAGGGGGTACCCCCTAGTATATTATATATAGTAGGCTAAACGCTGGAATTCGTCAAATCTCGCGCGCACTCAAATCACCGGTTTCGCTAAAACTTTGGCATATGAAAGTATATTAAAAAAGAATAAATCGTGCAAAATTAGAGCTTGATTGAATGAAAGGGACCTGAGTTATATAACCTCAAAGTTTAAAAATCAGCTATTTTTCGAGGCATTGCCAAAATTCGAATTCTCAACCAAATTTTATCTAACGCAGCTAATTTTTTTCATTTTGATCTATACTTCAACTTAACCATTAAACACTTTCAATTTCATGGACAGGGTGCTGTGCTATGATCTAAAATATAGATAGTAATTTTTATTAATTTATTTATTTTTTAAAAAATTTGCCAAAATTTGAGTTTTTAATATTTTATAAAGTGCAACATTGTAATTTAAAGGTCTCTATAACCTTCAATTTTCTAGCGGCAACGTTCTAGAATTTTTGTAAACAGCGGAGTTATGTTATTTGAAAGTTACCTTTTTTTTAAAAAAACAGATCAATTCTGAAGTTGAATAAAAAAATCCTTAGTTTTTCGTTTTGATGAAACTCTTCAAGAAGTGAGTGTTAATAAAGAAGAAATTCCTCAAGAAATTTCGGCATCTTTTTTTATCTCGTTTAAGAGCTATAACTATTCCAATATCATAGAAATCGAATTTCCTAAAAATTCACAATACGCAACGAAGTCAATGCATTAACCTTTAAAGGGCCAAAAAGCCAATATATCGGCTCAAAAACATAATGCTAGGACACCTCTTTGTCCTTAAGTAAATTGATGCGCTAAGTTCTTATCTGAAGTTGGTTTGACCTTATCACTTCAGAGTCAAGGTCAATGAAGGTCATTTGAAGGTCAAACCTAGCAATATGGTTTGAATCATTGCAAAAGATGTATCTTTATTTTTTTGGAGTCACTGAGTTCGGGTTTTGCGTCATTTTGACCTCAAATAAGAAGAGAGATGAAGATTTCTCCAAGGTCAGGTTGAGAATATACCCAGGGAAATATTTAAAATTGGTTTTTATGTTCTGAGCATACGTATGACATAAGCAGATCATATGTTTCCATCTATTCGTTTTTAAACAGTATTGTAATAACAAACAACGTAATGACGTAGTTTAAACAGTATTTCAACATGATCGTATAATAGAAAGACACCAGGTACAAAATCATAGAGGATACACTTGACAAAAGCGTATTCATACTGTGACATAAGTCACTTATAGAACGCCTGCATACAGGCGACCACCGATGCGGAAGAGAGGCTAATTCCACTCTCGTCCGCTACGTGGCGAAACACCGTCGTTAAGCGTCCTGACACAAGAACAGTCGTCTCAACGGTATAAGTCCGGGGAAAAGACAAGACTTGACGATTCGCTTGCGACAAGCTTTTGCTAACCGTTACTCTACCGTCACTCTACCGTTACAATACTTTCGTACTTTTCATTCCATCGTTTGAGTTGAGTATCTTCTCTCGTTTTTCACTTTGATACTTATTTTTACTATCTTTCCTACGGAATATCTTTTGATCTTGAGTTGGTCTTTCCATACATACAAAATTGTGGTATTTAGCGTAACAACTCATAGAGTCCATCACCAGTCTACAACAGAAATTTCCTTCCTTGAGCCAAAATAATGAGTACTTGGAGCAGTAATGAATCAGAACCAGAAGAGGAGTATGCTGACGATTGGACTGGTGCATCACAACCAAATGCTTCTTTAGAAATTTTCGATGATCCTGAGAGTGATAACGGTGTATTTTTCGATTCTGTCTATTTCTCTTCCATAAAAGACTTTGTAGATCATGATAATTTTTATGAAAATATTCCTATACCAGAGCATACTCCATTAGCTTACTTTGAATTCTTTATGGATTCGAATATTTTCAAAGTAATTTTGGAACAAACAAATTTCTTCCAGAAGCAAAATCCCGATCTATTCCATTCTAATATGGCTCCATGGAAAGATGTAACAGTAGAAGAATTGCAAATCTTTCTTGCTCTAACTATCAACATGGGCCATGTTCGTAAGTGTAATGTCAAAGATTATTGGAGTATGGATCCTCTATTATCCACTCCAATATTCAGAAAATACATGACCCGTAATAGATATCTCCAAATTTTACGTTTTCTGCATTTTGAAAATAATAGGGACAATGCATCACCCTACAAGAACCACCTTCTGAGGAAAATTAAACCTGTAATAGATTTTCTAAATCAGAAATTTTCCTCTACTTTGCATCCTGGGAAAAACCTTTGCATTGATGAAAGTTTGATGCTGTAGAAAGGAAGATTGAAGTTCAAGCAATATTTACCCTTGAAAAGACACAGGTTTGGTATAAAATTTTTCGAATTGGTTGATTGTAAAACTGGATTCCTACTACGATTCATTATCTATACAGGAGCTGATACAGGTTATGAAAAATTTGATTTGGGAATCTCTGGAGATATAGTAGTTGATTTCCTAACACCATATTTCAACAAAGGTCACGTTATCTTCATAGATAATTGGTACTCGTCTCCTCAACTTGCTAATTTTCTCGATGACAAAGATACTGGTATGTGTGGGACCGTGAAGAAAACCAGAAAAGGAATGCCCAAGCTTGTCAGTAAATTGAACCGAGGTGAAATTGAAGTAGCCCATACCCATTCTTGGTTAGCAATAAAGTGGATGGACAAGAAAGAAGTTTACATGATAACAACAGTCCATGAAGTTGGTTACGCAAGTACAGGGAAGAAACATTGGAGTACTAATATAGATATTATAAAACCAATATGTATAGTGGTCTACAATAAAATATGGGAGGGATTGACAACATAGACAGACAACTTCCATTGGCAGAAACGATTAGAAAATCTACAAAATGGTATCGAAAACTTTTTTTTCACTTACTTGATTTTGTTCTGGTAAATTCTCATGCATTACATAAAATGAAAAGTACCACTGACAAAAAGATTTTTTATCTTCATTTTTGTTAAGAAGTGGTTAGAGGCTTACTGGGGATAAATTCTAATGACTTGCGTCATTCATGTCAGTCGAATGACTCTCGACTTACTGGGAAACACTTTCCTAAGAAAATTGATCAAGGAAAAAGAAAGAAGGCGATTGCCGTTTATGTCTCATGAATAAAACCAGACATCGAAGCACTTATGGATGTAAAACTTGTCAAGTTGTTTTATGTATAAATCCGTGATTTGAAACTGATCACACCAAAGAAGTCTTACCTTGATCAAATTAGAAAAAATTATAAAAAATAAAAGAAAATCATAAAGTCAGATGTTATCGATAGATTCATATAGATCTTAGAAGAGCACTGTGAGAAAAATACAAAATAGACTTCTGACAAAATGGAAAAATGTATAAAAAATGAAAAAATGTATTAAAAAAAAAAAAAACTTTATAAGAATGTATAAAAAAATAGGAAAATATAAAAAATAAAAAAAAAATGAAAAAAGGAGCTACATTACTTTCTACGTCCACGTCGTTAGCTCTGGGTAAAGCAGAAAGAGAGTGGAAGGCCTAAAAACTCCACATTTCTAAAAAAAAAGCACGAATCAAAACACATAAACCCTGAGATGGCCATATACCCAGAAGAATGAGTATAATGTCTATTCACAATCAAACAAGTGTCAGATTCAGATGTAGCACCTCGGGATACTCTTAGATATAATTTTTGTTCGAATATATATGATTCTTCCTGCATTTAACCTTGAAGTGATCTTGTTTGATCTCGAATGACGGTGATTATGAGCAGTTATGACCGATCAGACTCCAGATTTGGATTCAGCACCCCACAAAACATTTGGATATCATTTTATTTTGAATATCTATAATATTTTCTGCATTTGACCTTGAATTGACCTTGTTTGACCTCGTAGAACCATAATCATGACCAGTTATGACCGCTTAAACTCCAGATTTGGATTCAGCACCCCACAAAACATTTGGATATCATTTTATTTTGAATATCTATAATATTTTCTGCATTTGACCTTGAATTGACCTTGTTTGACCTCGAAGGACCATAATCATGACCAGTTATGACCGCTTAAACTCCAGATTCGGATGCAGCACATCTCAAAACCTGAGAATATGATTTTATTCCTACTTTACCGAACTAAAAATTTTTCATGACCCTCCAGGGCCGGAGAGCTGATATATCGGCTCGGATTATGATAAGAACATTGTACATAGTTGATGGGTGATACAAGACATAAATTTGGGCACTTTCAAAGGAGGTTTCGAAACCTCAAAACCCGGCCCTTTAAAGGTTAACGCAAAAAACTCCATATAGCTTGCATATTGAGCATCCGAGTGCTACATAGAAGGAAAGCTGACCTTTAATCCTTTAATTTGCGTGAACGGAAAGCTTCCCACGACATTTAGAACCGAAGTTACAGCAGTTACATATCATTAAAATCACTATTGATGTTGCTGATTGTGCTCAAGTAGCAACATGGAAAACAGTAGTAAAATGTTATTGAGTGTAAATGATAGGCAACATTGAAGGTGATACAAATTGACTCATATAGATGATGTACAAAACTTTCTGACAAAGTATTTAAGGTCTCAATGCAAGCTCCCTTCTATGTGAAGTATGTGTTTCTAGCTGGGTAACAATCGAATAAATAAATGTTCGTCTCCCAAATGATCTGCTATATCACTCAATTCAATAAATTAATTAAGATTATAAATTTTTCATGACCATACTACTTTTTTCATACTAAATAGTTAATATTTCTTGTCTTAAAATTTTGGATAGCAGAAATGTTTCTATTAATACTCTATCATTTCATTATGATTCTCTCACTTCATTCAGTGAAACTCCCATAACACATATTTTCGTTTTTATTCTGCACTATATGAATAGGAACTACAAGACCTTGTGTAGCAGAAAGTTGCAAGATAACCCTATCAGCTCTTACCATGTCGCAATCCTTATTCTGCATATCTATTCTGACTGGGTTGGTTGAATAAAAAGTCCACGCGCATAGTTTATGACTGAAACGTGAATTAAAAATAAGTTAAAAACTGGGAATTTTTCGCGATAAAGCTTATGTAATTCAATTCGAGAATGATAGAGATGTAAAAAAAAATGATTAAATTTTCAATTTATTCTGGAATAAAATAAAAAATTTATCGACCATGGATTTTATAATTTTGTGAAAAAGCTTTCAAATGGTGGTTGTAGTTTTTTAATACAACAATCACCCATTAAAAAAAATCGCATCAAAGTTCTGAAAGAAAAATTGAAAATTTTTTTTATTATGTCGTTTTAAAACCCATAAAAAATAGAAAAATGTTAATTCTACCTCTTTTATTTTAAAGGTTTCTACAAAATCTTCAAAATGAGACCTTGTATAGTTTCGTACAATAATTTTTTATCGAGATACAAAACTTTAAATTTTTTATAATTTTAGTCTAGGATGGGCAAAAGTACCTGGACTGCAGTGTACACATACACAATATCCGTCACTCCGTCTCCGTCTCCATCATCGTCTCTTCGTCTCCGTCTCTCCATCACCGTCTCTCTATCTCCGTCTCTCCGTCACCATCTCTCCGTCTCCATGTCTCTGTTTCCGTCTGTCCATTTCTGTCTCTCTGTCTCCGTTTTTTTCCTTTTATAGAAATTTTCTTATTATTATATTTATATTATTAATTTTATTTCATAATTCAACTTTGTATATATGTATGTTACTATTATTTTTTATTTTGTTTTATAGCAAATTACTCGTTTAGTTTATAACATTCTTTGCATTTTTAAGTTTTCCACCACACGGAAAAATTGGTATACTATTAAACATAGAGACACTAAGACAGGTTAAGGTAGCTCGTACCGCGCAACTAAAGTCAAATGAGTATAAGTGAAACTCTATTGACTTTTATTGTTGCGACTGCAGAAAATGTCACGCGTATGTACATATATATTACATGCTAGCAGATGTTATTTATCAATTATAATACCTAAAAATAAATAATCTTCATTATTTTATTTTATTTACTTTATTTTTATTTTTTATATAAATATTTATGTGAATGTTTTAAAAATTTATATTCTGTAAATATTTTAAAAATTTTAATAACAAATTCATTCCAATATTTTGAATTTCGCGCGAGCTAACCTGCAAAAACAGACTTTTGTTTCAAGAAAATTTCTGCTATGAAAATCAATAAATTTTCAGATTCTTTTCTTAATATTTTCGAAAAATCCCTGGATACACATAACATTTAATATACCATTGGAAAGCTTGTTAAATAAAGTATTTATATTTAGTTTTTTAGAGCGGTAGTAAATCTTTAGATGCAAATATTCAATTATAACTGTAGGAAAATCGAATATCTACTATATGAGCAATGTTAAAATGTCAGTAAACGCAGCATTTTCAAAAGACTTTTTCTCGAAATTTTCCCTGGAAACCAGGTCCGATTTTTTGCGTAGAGATTCATTTTAACTTAAAGAACAACCTCCTACATTTTGGTTTCACTCGTAAATTTTTTATTTTTGGTACGAGCTACCTTAATACGTAATGGACAATCATCGTAAAATGACAGGGCTGTTATTTCAATTTTTTATGATTGTCACTACAAATTAAGCTGATAGCCTCTGCAATGAATAAAGAGAACAATGTAAATATACGAAGGTAATGTAAAATATAATGGTTAATATTTATTTGAAAACATAGTAGGCGGGTTATAAAAGAATTATTAATTCATATGATCTATTAAATAAATATCATACATTAATATTAAAAATAAACAGTTAAATTTATTTTGATTTATCGAAAAGTTGAACAAGATAAATATTAATTACAGACGAATATAAGATTATAATTTATGTCTCGTAGCAACATATTCAATATTATTTTTATAATCTATCATACACGGAATTCTTGATATCATATCGCTATAGCTTACAATTTTTCTAGAGTTTGAATCTTATAATTCACTGTGTGCAAAATAATGAAAACTAAACCCAACAATCTTAAAAGGTGTATACCTAAAATGAATTTCACTATCAACTTCATATATCATATCAATTTCCCCAAATTCCAAATCAGTCTCGTTCATTGTAGCAGCTATAATTATTTGTGGTTTATACAGTACATCGTATTATTTTAATCATAACATTACGGTATGTAACTCTTTTATTTGCTAATGGAAAATCAAAGCGAACCGAATTACCAGTTACTGTAGGCCCATAACTGATACATAAATCTTTATATTCATCATACTTATAGTGCATCAAACTTAGTTGATATCGTTTACTCAAGGTTTTGAGAATGTTTGCCCTCGAAGCAGTAGATTGAATTATAGCCTTAATATCTCTGTGTTTAGACTCAAAGCGCATTGATGACACTTTAATAACTGGGCCATCTTGTGCAATGATTCTTGCGTAATGTAAAAAAATGTGAAACTTGAATTTCAAACTTCCAAACAATTTTAGTTGCATCTCATGATGTTCGCTGATTAGCTGATCTAGTTCAAAAAGGTCAAATTTAGTGATTTCTGGTAAAGTGACAATATGTACAATCTCTCGTAGTTTAGTATACATTAACCAATATTCATCATCTTCAGGTACTTTGTCTCCTACCATGAGACCGAAATATCTTATGAAAAATAATGCCTCAGAAGCAGACATTTTTAGACGATTATTTTTTTCACATACTCCAGATTGATGTCAACAGGTAAATTTTTTTTTTCAAAGAAGAAGTCTTTTGTTTCGAAAAGAGTATTAACAACGAATATAGACGCTTATAGAAGCATACTCTTAAATGGGAAATTTCTGCCAAAAATGAGTTACTCAGCTACTGAGGGCGCCACTAGATCCCATGTATTTTTATATCTATATATTTATGAAATTTTTCATATGTACCCACACAGCATGAAAGATTGCTGCAAGGTTGCTGCAAGGTTTCATGAAAGTTTCGAAACTTCGCAGCAACCTTTCATGAAAGATTGCAGCAACATTTATATGTCCGTGCTAGAACCCGGTTGAAATATTTCTAAAAACCTCGCAGCAATCTTTCAGAAAACCTCGCAGCAACCTTTCATGAAAACCGCACAGCAATATTTCAGGAAATGTAACAGAAACATTTCAAAAAACCTTGCAGCAATCTTTAAGAACACCTCACCGCAACCTTGCAGGAAACCTCGCAGCAATCTTTCAGGAAATGTAACAGAAACATTTCAAGAAACCTTAAAGGAATCTTGCGGGAAAAATAGCAAAAACATTTCAAGCAACCACACAGCAATTTTTCAGAAAATCTCGCCGTAACCTTGCAGAAAACCTGGTAGCAACCTTTTATGAGATATTGCTGCAACATTTATATGTCCGCGCTAGAACCCGGTTGAAATATTTCTAAAAACCTCGCAGCAACCTTTCATGAAAACCTCGCAGCAACATTTCAAGAAACCTTGCAGCAATCTTTCATGAAAGGTTTCTCGTAATATTTCATGAAATTTTTCCCAAATTTTGTCGAGCATGCAATATTTTGTAAAATATTTCTTAAATCTTGCCAAAAGCTTGCTGCAGTAATATTTAATAGTAGGCAGGATTTTATATCCTTGTGTGATCAAGTTTTTCTTATTTGCTTAAGTATCAATCGTTGTATCTATAAATTACTAGTTGAGCGCAATAGTATTATTATCAATATTTGTGCACAAGAAGAAAAAATTCCTCAGCATCGTTTTTGAGAAAAGTAGAGAATATTGAAATAAAAGGTTTTGTTTCTAATATTTATGCATTCTTTACTTTTTTCAATAACAATTCGATGGATTTTTTTGACCTACGCATGAATATTTGTAATAATAGCATATTTATTGCGCTCAACTTCCCGTTTACAATACAACTACAGCAATAAATACTTGAGTAAATAACAGGAAACCAAATACAAGACAAGAACAGCGAATCTGGACTGCTCTTAGAATCTTTTATAAAAACTTGCGGAATTATTGCTGAAACTGTTTATGAAAGGTTTGCTGCAATTTCATTTTGAAATTATTCATGAAACTTTGCTGATACTTTTTGTGAAACGCTTTTCTGGAATATTTTATAAAGATTGCCAAAAATATGGTAATAACCATTGGCGAAATGTACATAGCAATATTTTTTGTGATATTTTAGAAATCTTGTCAAAAACCTTGCAGAAATCTTACTGCAACTTTGAACAAAAGATACCTCGTAATATTTCATAAAATATTCATCAAATTTTGCTGGAAGCCTCGTTGAAACCTTTCATAAAAGGTATCTTGCAATATTTCGTAAAATGTTTCTAAAATCTTGCAGGAACCTCGCTGCAATCTTTCATGAAAGGTTTCTTGCAATATTCCATGAAAAGTTCCCCAAATCTTGCAGAAACCTCGCTGCAACCTTTCGTGAAAGGTTTCTTGCAATATTTTATGAAATGTTTCTAAAATCTTGCAGAAAGCTCGCTGCAATCTTTCATAGAAAGTTCGATGCAATATTCCATCAAAATGTTGTCTAAATCTTGCTGAAAATGCCGCTGAAACATGTAATAAAAGTTTTCTTGCAATATTTCATGAAATGTTTTTAAAGTCTTACAGAAACCGCGCTGCAACCTTTCATGAAAGGTTTCTTGCAATATTTCATGAAATATTTCCAAAATCTTGCAGAAAACTTGCTGCAATCTTCCATGAAAGGTTCCTTGCAATATTCCATGAAATGTTTTCTAAATTTTTCTGAAAACCTCGCTGAAACATATCGTGAAAGTTTTCGTCCAATATTTCATGAAACGTTTCTAAAATCTTGCAGAAACCTCGCTGCAACCTTTCATGAAAGGTTCCTTGCAATATTCCATGAAATAATTTCTAAATCGGGCTGAAAACCTCGCTGCAACCTTTCGTGAAAGTTTTCTTGCAATATTTCATGAAATATTTCTAAAATCTTACAGAAACCTCGCTGCAATCTTTCATGAAAGGTTTCTTGCGAAATTTCATGAAATATTTCTAAAACCTTGCAGAAACCTTGCTGCAACCTTTCATGAAAGGTTCCTCGCAATATTTTATAAAATGTTTTCTAAATTTTGCTGGAAACCTCTATGCAACCTTTCATAAAAGGTTTCTTACAATATTTCATGAAATATTCCTAAAATCTTTCAGAAACCTCGCTGCAAGCTTTCATGAAAGGTTTCTTGCAATATTCTATAAAATGTTTTCTAAATCTTGCTGAAAACCTCGCTGAAACATGTCATGAAAGTTTTCTTGCAATATTTCATGAATTGTTCCTAAAATCTTGCAGAAACCTCGCTGCAACCTTTCATGAAAGGTTTCTTGCAATATTTCATGAAATGTTTTATAATACCTTGCAGAAACCTCGCTGCAACCTTTCATGAAAGGTTCCTTGCAATATTGCTTGAATTATTTTCTGTAACCTTGTAGCAAGTTTGCAGCAATATCACACTGAAATGTTTCATGAAACCTCTTAGCAATGTTAAGACAAGATTGCTGCAATCTTGTGACAATATTTCAGCACAATATTTCAGTGAAAGTTTCACTGCAATATTTCATGCTGTGTAGATATAGATATACAAACAATGTTAAAGTGTTACCCAGCGTATCGAACGAAAAATTTAACCCAGAAGTACGCTTCTATAAGCGTCTATCTTCGTTGGTATTAATATAATTAATGTCAAAATATTTTAGTTCAAGTAACTTTAAAAGTATTGCCGTCATCACATAATTTCCTACTCCTTCGAACAAATCATGCATAACATTTACACAACAATTATCGATAACATTAAAATCATCCAAAGCATTAAATGAACAATTTGCTTCAATGCCAGTAATGCGCCAATTTAAAGTTTTCAGATCTTCCTTGTATTTATCCTTTGTTCGTAGTAGAGTTTTGTTCTCTTCAGTCATTACTTTAAATTGTTCTGGTCCTGCATAGCAAATTCTGCAACAATGAGTTTTAGCAAATGACTCTACATAACCGAGCAAACTGTTAACTCCTAAATTGTCTCCTATAACTAGAGACGTTATAAAGTAGATTTTATAAATGTTATCTGCAATAACAATTTTAATTCCATTTCTTCTCAAGTCGTGAAGTTCTTCGATTAGTTTATATAAGACTGCTTTATTTCCGTACAATTTTCTATGTTTCGAAAAAAAGATATCAGTTACAACTATAAATTCAAGTTTAGAAGAAAAACTAGGAGGAAGGCATGGAATCGTGGCGTCCATGCAACCTAGATGATTTTTTCCTGCATGAGCACCCAATGAATTGCCGGTTTCGACATCATTATAGTATCAAATCAAAGGTAAGGCTTGTAACGTCAAAATGTTAAGAATTTAATAGCAAGATTGGTAAAGTTGAATTTTATAGTTTATTTTTATTTTATTAATTAATCTTACCTTACTACTTTTTTTCTAGAATATATATATATATATGTATAACGATTATTCTTTAAACAATAAATTTTAAGTAAGCAGCAAAATAATGAGACCAATCTTGCCTTCTTCTGGTAAAGTTAATATACTCGCCGACTTTACCACTCAGCAATATCCGTTGGGTTCGTTTTTGAAGTTACATAAAATTTCTTTTGATAACTTTATATTTTTGATAGCACATATTAGCATGCAACATAACATTTAATTTAAGACCCACATAAAATTGACATAAGGCGGTGTGTGAAATAAACAACACTAGATTTTATTTTGAGATGGTCATGTATATGACGTCTTTTGAAAAATGGTTCTCATTTATTTTTATTTTAATACATAATTCGTCGTTTTATATGTGTATCTACCAATCAATCTAACAAAAAATTTCTATTACTGATTTGTTATATAAAAATTTTATCACTTGAAACTTTAACTCAAAGATCTAAACAAATAATCTCAAATAAAATATTAAAACTGAATAAAAAAAAGATGAATAAAGCTTTAAAATGAAAGAAAAAATAAAAAAAAACTAATATCTTTTAATTGTATTTAAGAAGGAAAAAACCATTCTCGATTCTTCTTGGCTTTTTTTATTAAATAGCTATATCGATAAATCCCAATATAAATAGGTCGTGCGTATAATGTGGTTCTAAGGACATAACCTGTAACAAACAAGATAGCTTTAATCCCTGGTGTACGATAACCTGTGCATCACCAGGCATAAAATGCTCGTGGTGTGCACTGGATAAGGGCAGCTTTTCAGCACCCTTTTACACCCATCACCATCAGGCTTTTGTGCAATGCGCAGCGGTTCTATGAGATCATAGAACGACCACTCGGGGCTTTTCGGCCGAAGGCCTAGTCTTTCCCCTTATTAGTAAAATAAATATAATTTTATTTATTATGTAGGTTAGTACACAATCACTGTAACTACACTGACTCTATTTTTACTTGTTAATTATTGCAAGCAATCCTGCAAAAAGATATCTTATACGCAGGATTACTTATTACAAAAACAAAATCAAAAATATATGTAAATTCAATTTCCGTCGCGAATAGACAATCTTAAAATCTTTATTAATTCTTTATTACTTATTATATTACTCTTTTAATTTTTAATAAAGAAAAAAATCTTAAGGAAAACAAATAAAATAATCGCGTCTCTTTCTTACTTTATACTGCGAATAAGCAGACAAGAAAAAAATTAGTTTGAATCTATTAAGATTTATACTTTAGGCGGTACGAGAGAGAATGAGAACCAGCTCTTCGCGCTTCGTGAGCCCGAACTCACTGATCCCCTCTTCTTCAATTGGTCATCGAGATAATCTAATTCATCTAGGCTGTCATGTAGATATGCGCAGAGACCTCTTTGTATTTATTCCTAGCGTATCTGAATACCCCCATCTACATACTGTATTAGATAATAGCTATACAATTTCACTATGGAATTTCTTTTAAGATGTTAATTTACTCATAAAAAATTCATTATCTTGTATAAAAAAAGGTTATATAATATAATTATCCTATTTCCTTGTTAAAATTTATCATTTAATTTAATTAACCATGTTTTAAAGTATTTGCAAGTAGTTAGATATTCTGAAAGCCCCGTCTACGCTAGGGATTCAAAATTATTTTAAACTGTATATTTTTATAATCATGACTATATAAATTAATCAATTTGAGTTCTTTAAATTCTCGAGTAATCAAAAATAATATTCATCATGAATTGTTTCTTTAATAACCTTTTTTTTTATTGAGTTAAACATTCGAAAAATTAATTGAATCAAGTGTAATGTTGTACCAATGCGTTAACATCGCGTCTCTTTACCTCTCTCTCTTACCCATTATGAGAGACAAGGAGCGCTGCGCTTCACACCTGGCCCCTCGGCGAATGAGATTCGAACACGCGGACCGGCCAACGGCGGGCTTTTCGTTTAAATTTGAATTATTGTTACAATTTAAAAATTTTAATATTTTATTGAAAATCTTTTTATGGAAAATTCCGTTATCTATTTTTCAATACTTTTTTATAAAAAATAAATTTTTCTAATTACTGTATATATTTTTTTTTCTTCAAACTATATTAATATTATTCTACATTACCGACCGAATCTAATTAAAAATTTTTCTATTCATTTTAATAATTCAAATGCAATTGGGACTCGTTGCAGGCTATACCATCTTTATTGAAATTTTCGATCAACCTCTTCCATAGTGAGCCTTGAATGAAATTTTCCAATATTGTATTATCTGCTTGTAAGAGATTCATGTATAATAAAGTGATCTGTAATAAATTTTCCATCTGAAGCATTTAAGCTAATGAGTTTTTCAAAGGCATGTGCATACTATTTATAGAATGGTTTTTTAAAGAAACTTTATTTTTACGTGATCTGGTACGAGGAATTTCTTTTAAAACGTTGACTTCTGGTTCAAGAAATAATCCAATTTGCTTATAAATTTGTAGACGTTTCTCTTCAGTATTAAATTTTTCAAAAACATCACTACTTTTTTGTAATATTAATCTAATTTCGTTACTGACTTCGTCATCAACCGCTTTAAAAATAGTCGATTCAAAATTTTGAAGTAAAAAAGTACAGTAAGATTTTTTTATGAACATTTGAAAGATCTCAATTATAAATTGAATATCAGTAAGTCCAAATTTAAATTTATTATGGAATTCAGCTAGAATTTTTAAAATATTACTATCAATATCCATCTTTTAAATTTATAGTTTTTTATTTATCTTAGATCAAATGAAATAAGAAAATAAATAAATATACAATAATTTATTAAACTTCTTTCTATTCTAAAACAAATAATACTTTTGGTTTACATAATACTGCTAAACCTTTTTCTACATAAATTTCTTATTTTTCAATTTTATGCAATTCAATAGCTAAATCAGAGATTTTTGTTGAACCAGACAAAGTTCTAAAACCTTTTATTTCATGTATAAAACTTTGAAAATAAGACCAAATATGCGGGCATGCAACTGGATACTCAATACACAAAGAAAAAAATAGTTTAAAACATAGATCAACTGCAGTCAGTGGAGACCTACAATTGTAAATAATTTTTTCCAATACAACGTATGATGCAGTTACAAAATTTAATGGTCTACATATGATCACGTATGGTTGCGGAGAAGTTATACCATATCCATCATACACTTTTTGTTTTGTTTTAACAAAATTCTCCAAATCAGTACTTGTATGTGGCGTCTAGAAACCATATACAAAAAATAGTATTTAATAATGCGATGGTTTAGTTTACTAAGATATATACAAAATAAACTTATTCACTCCGATATGTTCTATAAATGATCTTGACTTCTCAAGTTGTGACGGTTTCCAATCGGATATATCTTTTTTTAATTTGATAGGATAAGAAATTAAGCTAGGTAAAAGCAAAAAAGCTAAGGCGTTCGTATGGTCTACAAAAAATATATACATATATCACTTTTCACTAATAACCTTTTTTCGAAAAGTTTTTGTTACATATCATCACTTAGTTCGCCTCTGTTCTCTTCTAAAATTGAATAAGTACTTGTATAATTAGTACTAATACGTTTGGTACCTTCATTTATCGATACATCCAATTCAAGGTCGTTATTTTGTGATTTTTTCCTCGAATTAGTTTTAGGCTTGGTAACAATTATAGTTCTTGCATATGCGATGATTTTTACAGCAACGTTAGGCCAAGTCCAAAGTAGTTGCTTTGTTAATTTAATATTGTTACCATTGTTACTATTTTCATTCGAATAATCTTTAAGTAACTCTTCGAAATCATAAATAATCTAAACACAACGATAAAAGAACTTAATCACAATTTAAATAATTAATGCAGAAAAAGAATTGTTATTTATGTAAATAATAAAATATTAAAAGTTCAGGTGCCAAATCAGTTTTCAGAATAGGAAATTGATTTATAATCTTAGCAAAACTTAAACCTTTGTAAGTAATTTCATGTCGTTGATAAAATGATACTTTCCATGTCGTCAATATCAAATCTTTATCTTAATTTACTTCGATTTTCTGCAAAACTGATAAATCTACTTAAGAGGAGGCCGTATCATTCTGTCCTTGTCTAATCTAAATTTTCTTTATTATTAATAAATTAAATGTTTTTATAGAAAAGTAAGACAACCGCCCAACAGAGCAAAAGACAAGCAAACGATTTTTATTTATGAAAAAATATGAAATTTTGATTATTTTTCGAGTGAAGTCTGAAACGGAAAAACAATCGAACTTGATTGAGTTGATTCAACTGTTTTTCCGTTTCAGACTTCACTCGAAAAATAATCAAAATTTCATATTTAGATTAGACAAGGACAGAACTATACGGCCGCCTCTTAAACAAACTGTGTATATTCTGGAAAACATACAAAAATATAATTAGTTTATAAAAAAATTAATCAATACTTTTAAATTACGTTCTGTTTTGCCTCAAACATCATCATCAGTATAAGTACCTTTTGACTGAGATTTTTGTATTTTTAATGTGGTATCTAAAATGTTGGCTTTTCCTAATACATCTCTTAAAGCGTGATATGATCTATATAAAAATCCAGAACTATTCCTTTTTTTTATTATTTTTCCATCTATATTCTTTGTAGTTTGAGACGGTGTAAAATATACCTCTACTTTTTCGGTTGTAAAAAGTTCTACTATACTCTCAGCCATAACTTTAAATTCCTTTGCGTTTAATCTGTAAAATTCATAAAACTTAAAAGTACATATAATCTGTGTGAATGAATTGATTAGCCATATCAATTAATTTATTTTTCAATTGATATATGTCCCATTTCATGTCAAACGGATCACGGCTGCTGACAAAATTGTAGTTGACCTACAGAAGCTATTCTGGGCGTTAAATGTTGGTTGAAGATAGTACTTTGAAAAAAATAGTGACCTTTTGTGCAAACCAATATGGTGGATCCAATATGGCGGCTCAAATGTGTCACAATCGAGAACCAACTTTTAATAACTGAGAAAATATCACACTTCACAATGAAAAACTAAAAATATTTTTAGCTTAAAAGGAAGCTAGCAAGTTGTTCTTTTAGACCCACTTCGATTTTTTTTTAAATTCAACAAAGTGGCCCCAGTATGGCGTCTCAAAGTTGAAAAAATAATAAAAAATGCATAAAATGAAGTTATTAAACGGCTGTGAAGTCGTTGTTGTCTTAGTTCTTGATATTAAAACAAAAATTATTCTTTGCTCTTTTAAAACTAGTTCGATTTATATCAGATTCACCATGGCGGATCTAATATGGCGTCTCTAAGTTTCAAAAAATGATAAAAAATGCATAAAATGACGGCTATAAATTATTATTCCTTTTGATTTCGATTATTAAACAAAGTTTATTGTTTGTTCTTTTGAAACCAATTGGATTTTATCAAATTCAAGATGACGGCGCCAACATGGTGTCTTAAATTTGCAAAAATTATGAAAAACGTATAAAATGAAGTTATTAAACGACTAAAAAAGCGTTCTTCCATTTATATTCGACACAAATTCAAAGATTATTATTTATTTTTTTGAACCCAGTCCATTTTTCTTATTTTGAAGTGGCAGATTCAATATGGCGTCTGGTAGTTACAAAAAAGGTTAAAAATATGAAACAGATTGTTTTCATAAAATTTGTCTAATATTTTACCGTTAACAAAAAGTTGAAGTTTACTCTCTGCGTTTAACAGGGTTGAGACTGTCTCAATAAGAGCCCGAATTACTTGTTTTTTTTTTCCATTTTTTTTCGTGTTTTGTTTTTTTCTTTTTTAATTTTTTTTTTGTTTTTTTCGTTTTTTTTTTTTATTTTTTTATGTTTACTTGAGTTTGTAGCTTATTATGTTTAAAGGTTTTATATCAAGAGAAAATATTTTAATTATTAGGTTACTTGAATTTACAAAAAATCCGTGGGCATCGTTAATTCCAGTGACTGCTGGTGGATTAGAAAATCTTTCATTTAAAAATCTTTTAGTTTTATCATACATTTGTTGATCATAATAAATAAATTGTATACTTTTAAAGTGATTTTTCGCCCATTTTAATAGAGATTCACTTGTTAAAATTGCTTCAGTTGGTTTAGCTTGCAAGCTGGCACGATAAGCATCAGTTTTAAACTTTCCAGCTACAGAATCACATTGAGTTTTGCCATGCGCTACAGCATAGGTATGCCATTCAGCATCAACACCGAAGTCACTTTCATGATGCGTCAAGTTCACCATTTGATATTTATTTTTATAATGCTGTCTTGCATTATCTGATACATATATAATCTTTCGAACTTTGGGACATAACTTTTTTACTTCAGGTAAAATAATTTTCTGCATGACATATACTGCAGTTGTGCCATGAGTTCTACATTCAGATAATAATAAAAAACTTTGATGTTTTAATTCACTATCTTGTTTATAATGTATAAACACAGAATGAATACTACATTCGCTGTTATTGAAGTGAAAACCTGGTGCAGCATTTTGTGCAACGTATGCGTAATTTTCTGAAAAATCACAATGCAGTATTACTTCTTGCTCTGTGAGATTTTTCCTAACATTCATAATGTACTCAGATTGTTTATTTGCGATAAAATGGTGTGGGATAAACTTATCTAAATGTGATGTGAATTGGCTTATAAATTCTTCTACAGGAAGACAATAATTTTGAAGTGTACATCTATCAGTAGATTGCCATAAACTAAAAATAATATCATGAATATTACGTTCTTCAAACATTTTTAATAAATGGTCCTCTAATTTTTCGTAATTAGGGCACTTTGAGCATTCTTTTAAATAGCAATTTCTTTTTGGTATTCTACACATTATTATTTTTATACAATCTTTGTAATCTCCTATTCCGAATTCAGAGCCAGAAGTAATTCTTTTCAAATTGGCACAATCGATTAAGTTATTTAAATTTTTGTGTATAACACACACGCATACGCTGTGTGTACCTTTTTCTCCAGCTAGTAAACACCATTTTGGTCGTAACTCTGAAAATTTAGTTAATCCTACTGGAAATTGGGGATACTTCTTTATAAAATCCATATGCAGATATTTAATGTCAGAATGAAAATAACGTTTTTGAATTTTCTCTGACTTGCTATTATCTTTTATTGTCACTGTATTTTTACCACCCATAATCACACGACTATTGTTGTCATCTTGATAAAATTCAATAACCTTATGAATTGTTGTTTGAGCTAAGGTTTTTCCTTGTTTTAAAGTTGGCATTGCTAAAATACCTTCATATTGTTTTATATTTTTACTTTTTCTTGCCAGTCTAAAGGAAGTGTTAAATTCGTCAGCAATCTTACGGATACTCCAAGAATCCGGCGCAAGCGTTAGTATAGATACTTTCATCGGATCGTTATCGGGTAGACTTTTAAACTTCTTTTTTATCCCAGTTAACATTTCTTCTAATTCTTGTTCTCGAGCTAACTGTCTTTGTCCCAAAAGTGGTAGATCATCGATATCAGTATCTTCAATCTCTGAAACATTTCGATGATCTGGATCATTTTCGTGGAGGTTGGAATTATTTGAACTGTCTAAATTATTATATTTTGTTTCTTTATAATACTCATCTCGACATTTTCTGCAAATCCGAGATGTAGATGATAAATTTCGAAATTTTTGCAACATTCCTTTTGAAACCATTCTTAATGAAGAACCAACATGTGAATCAAATTTATAAGGATTTGAGCATCAGTCTGAACGAAATTTACATTTTTTAGATGCACTCGGTTCAATTACTTCACTCATTGTAATGTTAATATTCACACATCGAATTGAGTAATATACTATAATTCAATTTGAATAAAAGTATAACAGTTTTTTTAAAAATAATTATGAGTGGATCTTGATTTCAAATTATTTTTATTATAGGTATGTGTGTATTAGTAGAATTAGAATGAATATTAAATGACAAGTACAAAGAAAAAAGATAAAATTTGATTAAGAAGTTAATCTTACAAACTATGTGCCCATAGCAAAACAGACAAATCGTACATGAAAAAATATTTCAAATAAAAATTAAACATGAAAATTAATTTAATACTACTTTTGAGAAATATGCTAAATATAAAAGAATCTTCGGTTAAAGTGAATGTTACCACAATATTTGTATGTGTATATCTGGGTATATGCATTAAACAGAAAAAAAATTATTGAGTAGCGAGCTTTTCTACGCAGGATGAATAAATTGTCATCGCTGCTTTAATATTTCAAAAGAAAGCAGTAACGACATTTTACTCAAAATCTCTCAGAAAGCAATTACGACATTTTAATCAGAATCTCTCAGAAAGCAGTAACGATATTTTACTCGTAATCTCTGTTTTAATATAAAAAAAATCAATTACAACGTTTCGCCCGTGATCTTTGTTTTAACAGCAATGACGAATGCAAAAACGACTATTACTTATTCATTAACTCCTTTTTATGCCTTTTGCATCATTTTTGTAAGATTAAGATGCCATGTTGGGGCCGTCATTTTCAATTAAATAAAAAAAAAATTTCAAGACAAGTTCAAAAAAGCAAATATTAATATATGATCTCTTATGAAAAAATACTGTAGGAAATACTACAGAAAATTCTAGAGGAAATACTGCAGTATTTCCTGCAGGATGTCATGCAGGAATTTTGCGCCAAATACTGTAGTATTTTATCCAGAATTTCCTGCAGTATTTTCCAAAAATCTTAAAACCAAGTTTTCTGCAGTACTTTCTGCGGGAAAAATCTGCAGTATTTCTCATTAAGGAGTATGCAGAATTAACTGCAGTATTTTCCGCAAAAAGCATCTGCAGTATTTTCCTAAATCTTACATCCAAATTTCCTGCAATACTTCTCTTACGAAAAAATCCTGTAGTACATTCTGTAGGATATCCTGCAGGTCATCCTGTAGGATATTCTATAAAACATCTTTTAGGATATCCTGCAGGGATGTGCTGCAGGATGTCCTGCAGGATGTTAAACATTTTTAGTAATACATCAAATTTTTCAAAAAATTTGTTAAGAGTTTTAAATTTATTTTATTTTTAATAATTCCACAAGTTTATAACTTAGTAATTATGTTCTTCCTAAAAGAAGGTCCAAAAATATGATAAGAATCAGCTCTTCGTAGATCAAAGAGCTTCTGCAAACAAACATGGAATATCATAATCTTATATACCTGCGTCTCCGAAATTTAGATGAGGGATCCCAAAATTAAGAAAAACGCCACCTAACAGTCAAAGACGGTATTAATGGTTGATCCGAATAATTTTTTTAATAGTTACGTTTTTAACTGTTAGGTGGCGTTTTTCTTAATTTTGCGATCCCTTATCTGAATTTCGGAGACGCAGGTATATAAGATTATAATAATCTGTCTTTATTTGCAGAAGCTCTTCGATCTACAGAGAGCTGATTCTTATCATATTTTTGGATCTTCCTTTTGGAAGAACATAATCACCAAGTTATTAACTTGTGGAATTATTAAAAATAAAATAAATTTAAAACTTTTACCAATTTAAAAAAAAAATTGAATTATTACTAAAAATGTTTAACATTCTGCAGGAAATTCTGCGGGATATCCTAAAAGATGTCCTATAGGATGTCCTACAGGATGTCTTACAGGATTTTTTCGTAAGAGAAGTACTGCAGGAAATTTGGATGTAAGATTTCGGAAAATTCTGCAGGTTCATTCAGCGGAAAATACTGCAGTTCGTTCTGAGAAAAATACTGCAGTTAATTCTGGATGCTCCTTAATGAGGAATACTGCAGATTTTCCCGCAGAAAGTACTGCAGGAAACTTGGTTCTAACATTTTGAAAAATACTGCAGGAAATACTGCAAAAAATTCTGGATGAAATACAGTAGTACTTGGCGCGAAATTCCTGCATGACATCCTGCAGCAAATACTGCAGTATTTCCTCCAGAATTTTCTGCAGTATTTCTTGCAGTATTTTTTCGTAAGGTATTTCATGTCAAAAACGAACGGAAAAACGCCTTTTTAGCCATTTAATAACTTCATTTAATGCATTTTTCATCATTTTTGAAACTTAGTGACGCCATATTGGATCCGCCATGTTGAATCTGATATAAATCGAACTAGTTTTAAAAGAGCAAAGAATAATTTTTATTTTAATATCAAGAACTAAGACAACAACGATTTACAGCTATTTAATAACTTCATTTTATGCATTTTTTATTATTTTTTCAACTTTGAGACGCCATACTGGGGCCGCTATGTTGAATTAAAAAAAAAATCGAAGTGGGTCTAAAAGAACAACTTGCTAGCTTCCTCTTAAGCTAAAAATATTTTAAGTTTTTCATTGTGAAGTGTGATATTTTCTCAGTTATTGAAAATTGGTTCTCGATTTTGACACATTTGAGCCGCCATATTGGATCCACCATATTGGTTTGCACAAAAGGCCACTTTTTTTTTCGAAGTACTATCTTCAACCAACATTTGCAGCCCAGAATAGCTTCTGTAAGTCAACTACAATTTTGTCCGCAGCCGTGATCCGTTTGACATGAAATGGGACATACATATTTTGTAATTAAATGATATGACTTGGTTTTTTTTAATAAATACTTTATTTCATTTTACTGAAAAATTCTACAAATTTGCAACATGAGCTTAAAAAAGAGTTGTCCATTAGTTTCAGTATACTTGAAATTTATTAAATATACTTAAATAGTTCTTACGCAAAAGGTACTCTCAAAGCAGAAGAAAGTGAATCTTGAAATTCCTTATCAATAATTATACAGCTTAATTCTTTTCGCATTACATTTTTTGTAATAGCATAATAAAACAGTATTGTTTGTCCAATAAATGTCTGCTCAAGTAGTTTGAACAAAGGTTTATTCTGTTGAACTGTATATTTTATTTAAAAAACAATGAAAAAAATAATATATATACATATCAATATTAAAATGAATTTTATAAGATATCGTAAAATTATTACGTTTGGTATAATATTCTCGAAAATTCTTAAAATCATTAATTTTTCCATGCGATGCAGTGGCTTGATTTCCATTCTTATTGGTTATTGAAATTGACTTTTACTTTCTTCGAATGAGCTACTCAGATTTAAAGGATTTACATTTGAAATATCTTTAAATGGAACAATATCACTATTAACAGCTGATAACTGAATTTGTGACCTGTTTTAATTTGCAATGAACTTTTTTTATTTTTCATTTCATTCGAGCGTTTTATTTTATTACATAGGCCAATTTTAAATTTTTCTTTAAACTCTTTCTTACAATTAAATTCGTCTATTATTATATCATCTATATCCTCTTCACTCATTTTATAGACATTTTCATCATTAATATTGTGAACTGAAATAGAGCAATGCATTTCTAATGAATATATTTTAATAATTTAAAGCTTAACAGAATATTTACACAATGTAACGACTATAACAAATTATTCCAATGTAAACTTATGCCTTGAAATACACGTTATAATAATTATTTTCTTACGTAGGTTATAATACTTACATTTGAATGTATCGATGAGATGATCAAAACCCCAAGAAGTCAACTCTTCTTCAAAATTCTGCATTTTTTACAAAGTGATCTATGATTAATTATATTTATTATATTGGATGCAAATCGCGAAATATTTATAAACTAAGACGAAGATGATGTCTACACACCTCGTGCTGATCGCTACGCATACAATTTGATGTGTCTCTCAGTCATCGTAAAAACATAAGACGATCACTACGAAAATTATTGATTTTCTTAATAAAATGTAATCACATCTATGTCGTTATATTTTAAATAAGATGACTCATAAAAATAAAGTGATATCAGAATGAAGCATGACGGTTAATTTTTTCGTCGTAGCATTATATAGTGTACCAGTTTTTCCACAAGTTTAAAAAAAATGATGAAAATTTTAAAAATCTGAAAAATTTCATGAATTAACTGCGTGATTTGTAGACTAAAAAATGAAACCTAACCTAAACTTTGAGGTTGCCTTAATGTAGTAATTATATTTTATATTTATATTCATATTTTTATTTTTATATTAGTATTTTTATGTTTATATTTCTATTTATATTTTTATATTTGTATTTCTATTTTTATTTCAAAGTATTATCGTAATTTATTAACCCTCAAAGTATGTTGATAATCTTTAATAAATTAACACAAACACTTCCTAGGATGAACTGTGAAATAAATTTATTCAATATTTTCTTTCCAACGTTTCTGATTTTTTATGTTAACCCTTTTTCAAGGAATCTATAATAAAAAAAGTTTCTATTTTCATATTTTTATTTCAATTATCATATTTATATTTTTATATTTCCCTTTGAATATTTGTATTTTTAGTTTCGTAGTTTTATTTTAATATTTGTATTTTTATTATTGTAATTAGTTTGCATTTGAAACCCTTTGTGTGAAATGTGAAACGTTACTCACGGAGGCAAATTTTTTGCTCTTATCTTTATTGACGAACCCGACTTGGGTAAAAAAGCCTATTTTGCCCCCTTGGTTAACAATGTACTATTATAATATAGATAGATATGAAAAATAAAAATTTAATATTCTATTTCATATAATATTATTTTGATTTTTAAGAAAAATCCTAAAATTAAGAATGTTTATGCTACTAATTTAATATATCTGAAGAAGAAATTGAATAATTTATTTTCATAAAAACAAAAGGATTAGAAACATTAGAAGAAAAGGAATTATTTTAAAAAAATCTTTTTTTATTGAATACCAGTATTAAAATAATAATTATGTCGTCAATAATTATTCTTTAGTAATAGTACTTTTATTTGAAAATATGTACAATTTACTTCCAATAGTAAAGCACCTGGAGGAGGTCTTTATTTATATTTAATTATCATTAAAAGACAATCTATTGCATCTCCTATAATAAAGCATGTGGAGAAGATCGTCGATTTTTGTGTTTTAATACCTTGTGACTATCATCAGTCGAGCACCTACCAGAAGGTAACCAAATTTGATTATAAGGGCATGAAGTGGTGACCACGACAGAACTTACATTCAAGATCATAAATTAATTGTTAAGAGCATAAAACATTATTATTTATTCAAGCAAAAAATTAATAAACAATGAAATAAAATAATTTTTAAGGATAACCTTACACAATTGAGAGCTTTTCGAAAGCACTTGACTGTGATTGAATAATCTTCTCTTTAAATATAATTCAGGTAATTTCAATGAACTTCAGTCGAAACGTAGATGTTTTAATGGATATTTCACTATTTCATTCAGTATAAAGTCACTGAACTCCAGTGCAGCAATTTTCACTTCAATTCAGTGAACTTTCATTGTATTATATTTAGAGAGTTATTAGACGGCAGATTAGCCGATTATAAGGAGTATGAATCCAAGAAAAAAAATTAGAAAATATAAAAAATCTTCGAAAGAAAGTAGAAAAACTCGAAGAAAAGAGTTTTTATCAGTTAGGAAAAATTTTGGAACTTACACATAGTAGATTTCAAATAAATTAAAATGCTTTGATAATAAATAAAATTAAAAGAGAAAAAATGATAAAACATTGGAAAACATTTCTTTTTTGATTAATTTATAACTATAATAATTTTTTTTAAATGGGGACTTAAAAATCAATTGTTAAAATGAATGAGAAATCATTAAATAAGCTTTTAGAAGAAATAGATCAATTTGCATATTATTTTTAAATTTTGTGCTTGAAAGGACAACCTATGATTGACCATGACTGGTGCCGGCAAATTAGTAAAATGTCATTGCAAAACCTAATTTAATAGAACACTTTGGTTGCATATTATAAGGCATACCTTCCTTGGATCAAAATAAACTTATTTTTGGTATAAAATAGTACATTATGTACCAAGGGCGCGAGATCGGGAATTTTAGCCTGGGTGTGAGTTTGTCGCCCGAGCGAAACGAGGATGCCAAATTTACACAAACGAGGAGCATAAATTTCAATTGCGCCCGTGGTTCATATACTATTTTTGAACGAAGTACTACCTTGCAACCAGAGGGTTAAAATAGTACATTGTGTACCAAGGGCGCAAAGTTGGAGATTCCGGTCTGAGGGAGAATTTTTGCCTGAGCGAAGCGAAGTTCACCCGAGGAGCGGTATCTCCAACGCATCCGTGGTGCACATACTATTTTCTGATTCAGCTAGCAAAAAGTGCGGACTTTGCGTCCGCTAAGTCAGAATAGTACATAATGTACCTAGAGAGTAAAGTCGCATATTTCTGCCGAGGAGAGTAAATTCCCAAGGGAAAAATAGACTTACTCTGGTGTTACATATTTTACTTTATTCCTACCTTAACCGTGGCCACTTTATTAACTTCAAAAAGCGTGCCCGATTCAAGAAATTAAATAATCAACTAATTCAATAATCACATATTATTGGGAATTATAAACATAAATTTTTATAATAAATATTTGTTGAGAAAAAATTTCTTTTTCATTTCAAATATTTTAAAACTTCAATAATAAAATTTCATAATTTTTTTGGAATATTAATTTTTATTGAAATATAATATTTATTTTTAATTCATTCAGTAATTTGATCATTTGTAATAAATTTTAAGAAAAATTCATTCAGTAATTTGATCATTTGTAACAAATTTTAAGAAAAATTATTCATATTCACCAATTTTTCATTTAACGGAATGAAGTATATTCCCGCTAATATTTTAGAAGTCAGTTATATCTTACTCCCGGACTGTTTTACAAGTTAATAAAGTGGCCATTACTGTTAGGGTATGAATACACTAATTTGCCTTTATTTTTGACACTTGACATTTCCGTTTGAATAGAATAGTTGAGCAATTTTTTACTATTAATCTTGCTCGGTTACACTTATGGAGCTGATGTAATGTTCGAAAATAGTTTTTTCATTGGAATATTTATTCGCAATAAGGTTTTGAGTTTTTATTTTAGCTTGGACTTAGTATTTTATTTTTTCCTCCTTTTTCCCATTTTGCCTCTTTTAATATTAAGAGGCGGTTGGAACCAAATCGGTGACTTAGTTCAGTGCTTACTATAAATGCTTATAATGATTTATTTATTCATTTGCACGGCAAAAATATAGTCATTTCCTCTAACCATAATCATAATGAATAATTTTAAATGATTACAGCAACAAAAAAATATAGAATATTGTCATGAAGCGAAAAATGCTAAATTGAAACCTATTGCATGCAAATAACAGCCGCATCGACTGTTGGATAGCATTTTTCGTCACTGAAACTGTTTAAAATTATTCTTTATATACATGGTTAGAGAAAATGACTATATTTTTGCCGTGCAAATGAATAAATAAATCATTATAAGCATTTATTGTAAGCATTGAACTAAGTCACCGATTTGATCCTGACCGCCTCTTAAGGAACTTGTTTAAAACATTCTTACTACTGCTTTCTTATAAAAAAAGCATTGTATCAATAAAATTTTTTTTTCTGTGCGTGTGTGTGTGCGCGCGTGTGTGTGTGTGCGTGTGCGTGTGTGTGTGAGCTTGCGTGCGTGCGTGGCTAGCTATGTGGGTGTGTTTCTGGATGTATTGATGTGTTCGCCTGCGTGGGTGTGTTGATGTTTGCTTGCATGTGTATGCGTGTGTTCATTAAACCAATAATATCTCCAAAACTACACGATGGATTTGCTTCAAATGCATGCTACTCATTTTTTCGTATAAGTATTGCGAAAACTATTAAAAATTGTGGTGCTTCTATCAACCAGTTGCTGAGAGCGGAATTCGAACTCAGAACCCCAAGATTACGAATCTAATGCTGTATTGACTGAACCACTAACTGTCTATTTCTATACTTATATGATATAGTCATATAAAAAAATGATCAGCTTTTTTTGTTAACATTCGTTTACGTTTGTCTTTAAAGGACAATGAAATATTTTCAAATGAGTTTAGTTTGTTTATCATTTTATTGAACCATGCCAACATCCATAATTTAATCCTTATTCTTATATTTCTTTATCTCTCTCTTTTTTTTAATATATTAAGAGAAAGAAATACAGGAAAGTCATTATATAATATCTAATCATCATTTCTATCATTATATTTTAACACAAATAAATTTGTAAAATTTACAAATTTAGTATTCAAAATTATGTATTATTCATGAAATTTGATGTTAAAATTATAACTTTGAAAATAACACAAAAAAAATTTGTAAATTTTAACACAAAAAAATTTGTGTTTTATTTCTAACACTTATGTGTGTTAAAATTACAAATTTTTTTCCACTGTGTACCTTGTGACGTGATACGTCCCAACAATTTTTTGTTGTAACAATAAAAAATCATACGACTACGCAAGCATACTCAGACACACCATCGGTGCACTCACCGACCCGGGTGCATCTTAAGTAAATTAAATAAAGTTATTAATAAAGAGATATTTTTTTTGTTTGAATTTCCCGGTACCACGAAGAGAGCAACGATGCTAGCAGAAGCGCGCGACAGCTATTACTTACACATTCGCAGACCGTGTGTATGAGCGTCAGTGCTGCTAGCGAGGACCATAAGAGAGAGCACAGCTACTACCAATACATAGCAACGACCGCGCGTGCGCTAGAAGTCGATATGCCATGAGAAAGAGGTAGAAAGAGAGGCAAGATATAACAGAAAGAGATAAGGAGAGCGTAGAAAGGGGATATTGCCACTTCTTTCTCTTCGCTTGAAGAGATATACGCTGTAGACGTGCATGTCTATATATAGTATATCTATATATATATATATATATATAAGGCCTCTACATGAATTTACTCTCTCTCTCTCTCTCTCAAAATTTATGTATACGAAAGAGATAAAAGAAGAAGAAGAGAGAACGTACAAAGAGACTTCAAATCTCTCCTATTAAAGGTGGCACGCATTACGGAGATTTGCGTTCGAAGACCGGAAAACAAGATCAACCAATCAAAAAGCAAGAAAATAGAGAAATTATTATTGATTGGATAAGAAGAATATAGATGAAGACAGAAGATTGTAAAGAAGAAGGAAGAGGACTTGAGACGAAGGAAGCGGCCATCGTGCAATTCATCCGATTGCTGTCCTCGTGCCGTGTCGGAGCTTTTCAATCGCTTAAAAGATATTCTAGTCTTGAGATTTTTCGTGCGTTGTCTTGGAGCTGTACAGAGACCTGAAGCTTGTTGAGAGAATAGCAGAGTTGACTGTGAAGATAGAAATTCCAGAGAGGGATTTTATCGACCTGATTCCTTTGCGGTTCCTTGCAGCCAGCGTCGATTAGCTGACCAGACACAGACAGAGAGAGAGAAAGAGAGAGATAATACAACCCTGAGGCCCATCACCGCCATCATAGACCTGATTGTCGCCATCGCCGACCGATTTTTTTGTTTGTCAACGACTTCTACAATGGTAAGTGGACTGTAGTCCGAATTGATAATGATTTTATTGTGAATTAACGGCTGTCGCCGATAAAAATGTAATTTTAGTGCGGCCCGGTAAGCAAAAATTAAAGTGATTGTGACGTTGTTAAGTAGTGAAATAGAATAGTTTTTTTTGTGAATTAATTTCATCGCAATTAGTAGAAAAGTTAGGATTAGAGCATCGTAAAAGTTTAATGAAATGTTCGCTCTTTTCCATTGTAATTCGCGAGAGAGCGGAACCGTGACCACGTGTCCAACGATTTCGTTGACCGGATAATCCATCAGATTAGCTTATTAAAGATTTCTTTTTATAAAAGTTTTAAGTGACGGGTAAATAATTTATAATTGAGATTGGTGGACACAGTGGCGCGTGTTATATATAAGAAACGACGTTCATGACGCTGGCCTTGACGGCCATCTTGCTCACATTAATTCTTTCGAAAACTAGCTTGCGTTGACTAGTAAATTAAATTAAACTGGTAAAGTGATTGTAAAATTTATTAGAAATCCTATGAGCATATTAAATATTATTTTTAAAAAGTTTATATCGTAAAATTTCGAGAGAGCGGGAGTGTGAGAAATCGATCACGTATCTAACGGTTTTGTTGACCGTACCGTTAAATAAGTTAAATAACGAATCAAAGGAAGAGTTTAAATAATTATAAATAATCAGAAATTATTTTAATTAAAATTAATTTTTTTATAATTTTTAATAGACACGTCGGTGCAGAGAGAGAGAGAGAGATAGATAGATAGATAGATAGGTGTGTTTATTTATGTACAATATGTTGTACAATTTTACAATATAGTAAATAAATATAAGGTTTCAATATAAACAGAAAAAAAGTAAAAATTTTAACAATATAGTAAAATAAAAATAGAATATGTTTAAAAATAGATCATATAAGAAATCACAATAATTACAATTATGGTTAACAATATTAACACTAATAGTCATCGAAGTGGCAGCGGTCCATTCTCCAAGGAAAGGTAGTGTGAATATGCTAATGATTTAAATGAGTAAAGCGATTGAGAGTTACGGATAGAAACGGGAAGCTCATTCCACAGAAACGATGATGTAACCAAGAAGGATCCGTTATAATATTCGGTAGAAGCAGGAGGAACAGTTAATGGTCTTACAGCACCCCTCAACGTTCTCACCGACTGGTTCCACATGTAACCTGAGTACAGATATGTAGGCTCATTAGATGAGAACATTTTATATAGGAAAGCAGAAGTAAAGTATTTCCTTCTAGCAGAGGTAGATAACCAGCACAGTGCAGAACGATAAGCCGAAACATGCTCTCGCCTGCCAATACCATACACGAGAGAGAGAGAGAGAGAGAGAGAGAGAGAGAGAGAGAGAGAGAGAGAGAGAGAGAGAGAGAGAGAGAGAGAGAGAGAGAGAGAGAGAGAGAGAGAGAGAGAGAGAGAGAGAGAGAGAGAGAGAGAGAGAGAGAGAGAGGGAGAGGAGAGGGAGAGGGAGAGGGAGAGAGAGAGAGAGAGAGAGAGAGAGAATCACGCGGGCTCTTAGCAGCTATTTTGTTAAATAAAGAAGAGTGCGGTTGCTTACGCCGACCACAACGTAAATTTTTTTTTTTTTGTCAGTTACTATTAGACTAAAAAGAAAATTTATTTAATTAGAAATGTGATTAGATTTAATCTCGCTTCCGATTTTCTAATTAGTCCCCCACACTTATTCTCACTCTTCCTTTCTTTTTTCAATTTTTCTTGAATAGAAATTATATTTTTTTCCATTAAAATCTTATTAGAAAAAATTAAATTAAATTACTCTAATCCAATGAGCTCTATGAAAAAGTATTATAATAATAATAATTATTATTACTATTATAATACTTTTTATAGTTTTTTCCATTCAAATTTTATTAAAAAAAATAAAATCAAATTACTCTAATCCAATGAGCTTTATGAAAAAGTATTATAATAATAATAATTATTATTACTATTATTATTATCAGAATATTCATTTTCTTTAATTTTTAATTGTTCACACTTAGTGTGTAATGTTTTCAATACACCGAGAGACTTTTGCACCATAAAAGATAGTGCGTTTTAGAAACGCTCTACAAGGTGGCGCGCATGCACAATATTTTTGGAATATGCAAGATAAATATCGATGCGGCGCCACCTTGCGCTGTGTTTTACGATCAATGCACGAAAAAAAGTGATGCATGCATTATAAAATGTAAGGCAATACATATGATTTACGTAGCAGAAGGCATCACTTTTTCTAGTGAGGGCGCGCATCAAGTTTATTGAGGCAAAAGTCTTTCCGTGTAGATAAGAGTCATATTTATATTTCCGCTTCTTTCATTATTTATTTTACTTAATACAGTATTATCATTAAATGTTCGCTTCCACGGATTTTTAATTGCTTACACCCTATACATAATTTCTTTAACTAATATAAGACGTTATTAATTTTCTAAAAATATTTCTTGCCATTGGAGCTGTACATTTCTAATTTTTTTTGTTTACCGTAGAAAAGCCCCCCTTAAAAATGGTAAAACCCCAATAATATTTTTTTCTTACTTAAACATGAAAATCGAAAAAAATTCTGAAGCATAGTTTCTAGCTTTAGGAAATGACAGAAATTTTTTTAGATCTCTAGAAACAGGGGAACTAACTTAAAAAAACTATTGGAAATTTCAAATCATTCTGCATTATTATACTTGATCGGTACAGATTCCATTCCAAAAATAAGTTATTCTAGTTACATAGAGGTTAGAAAATTTTATTATTTTTTTTAATACTCACTATCTATGGGTATTAAAAAATCAGAGGTGATTCTAGTGTTCTTATCAATACGTTAGAATTTCTTTAGTCCTTAGGATATAGTGTGACGGTTCATATCAATTTTGAATAGAAATATTTGATTTAGTAAAAACATTGTATAAATAATTTGAGCTTAGTTATAACATAGAATAATTTTCTGTAATAATAAATTTAAATCACGTTAAAATTATAAGTAGGACTTCGTAGTTAACTGCTGAGGTCGATAAGATAACTCAAATGTATATATATAGAGATAGTAAAATGATTATTGAAATAGAATGTTCTATTTCTTTTAAGAGCAGGCCGGATTTGCTGTCCTTGTCTAATTTAGATTCTTGTTATTTACTCAAGTATTAATCGATGTACCTGCAAATTGAAGGTTAAGCGCAATAGATATTATTATTACAAATATGTATGCACAAGAAAAAAAATCTACCGCTTTGTTTTTGAGAAAAGTAAGGAACGCGAAAATATTATAAATGTAATGTATTTGCGAATAAGTAGAGGGCGCTCACCTAAAGTATAAATGTACAAGAGCGAAATTTGTCAGTCAGTCTTAAGCGAGCCTTTAGTAACGAATGTTTATTATAAGCCTATGACATATCTGTTCTTATATTATAATTTAATAAAACCTATATCTAATTTACTAAACTGTGTATTTCTTTATTTAAGATATAACAGTGGCGACGAGGATAAAGTGGTGTGCGTGGTGCTTAGTGAAAACCGCCACCGTAAAGAAAAGTGAATAATAAAAGACAAAGGGTCAAAACAAGAATTAGTGAATATCAAAAGGACAAAGGGTCAAAAAAAAAGAAAAAAGTGGTATGTCAGAAAATGAAAAGATAAAAGCTAAATTAGACGCAAGAGAAAAAGAATTGCAAAAACGTAAGGAAAGATTAGAGGCTCAAAATCAGGAACTAATCGTGTTGCGTGAACAGATAAATAAAGAAGGATAATTATTAAACTCAAGAAGACAACAAAGTGATAATTCAGCAACAAAAATATCAACCGTATTAGGCTCAATTAATGAATATTCTAGATCAGAGAATTGGACACTCTGGAATGAGAGATTAGAACAATATTTCAAAGCGAATGACATAAAAGAAGAGAAAAAAGCAGCGCTTTTCTTAACGTTAATTGGTGGTGAAGGATACGCGATTTTAAGAAATTTGTGTGCGCCAAGATTACCAAAAGAAAAGTCATACAAAGAATTATCGGAATTAATGTCAAAGCACATGCAGCCAACACCAAATGTGATGTTAGAACGTTTTAAGTTCAAGCAATCCAGACAAAAGGAAGGGGATGATATCAAGTCATTCGTAGAAGAATTAAAAAAGGCTTCGACTTATTGTAATTTTGGATCTTATCAGAAAGACAACATGCGTGACCAATTTGTATATGGATTGAAAAATGAAGACCCACAAAAACGCCTATTAAGAGAAAAAGACTTGGAATTTGATAGAGCCGTTGAAATGGCAACAACATTCGAAATAGCAAGAAAAGGCGCAGTAGCGATGGCAGTTATGCAAAGTTCCAGGAATCAGACGCCGATGAGTATAAATTATCTTTACGATAAAAAAATGAGTAAAGGTAAACAAGAAACGAAAAAGAATACGCGAGTGACGCGAAATTGTTATTGTTGCGGTAAGAATAATCATTTAGCAGCACAATGTAAATATCGAACTTATAAATGTAATGTTTGTAATAAATTTGGTCATTCAGCATCGGTTTGTAAGGCAAATAATAGTAGTAATAATCTTAATGGTTTGAATAAAAATGTTGATATTAAGTTAAAAAAGTCGAATTTAAATAAACAAAATTATTTAGAAGAAAACACGGATTTTTTGGATGATTTCGCGGGTTTATATGAAATAGACGAGGAACAAAGTGTTATAAAAAACGTTAAACCGTTTGAAATTGAGATTACAGTAGAAAATAACATCGTTAAATTAAAGATAGATACGGGATCATCAATCACAGCCGTGTCGAAAGAATATTACGAACATTCAGAACTTAAAGCATTATCGATATGTAAAACTGATAGAAATTTTAAAACTTATTCAGGCGATAAAATTATTCCATTAGGTTTGATAAATGTAAACGTTAAATGTAAGGATTCAGCGCGCAATTTAGAATTATTTGTATTACCAGGTAAAGGTTTCCCAATAATTGGCAGGGATTGGCTTACTATTTTCAAAATAATTAAGGAAGAAAATGATAATGTTAGTATAAAAAAGGTTGAAATTTTAGAAAACAATGATACTGAAAAAATATTAGAAGAATTTAAGGAAGTATTTTCGGAAGGATTAGGTAAATATACAATAGATAAATTTAAATTACATCTAAAAGAAAATACAAAGCCAATCTATAGCAAACCTCGACCTGTACCGTATGCAATGCGTAATAAAATCGAAGCCGAGCTAGATAGGTTAGTTAATGAGGAAGTATTAGTCGCAGTGGAGAATAGTGATTGGGCAACACCAATCGTACTCGTACTTAAGAGTAATGGTCAAATTAGATTATGTGACGACTACAAAGTAACGTTGAATCCAAATTTGAAAATTGACAGACATCCGATACCTAGAATTCAGGATTTATTGTCAACATTGAAACATGGAATAATTTTTTCGAAACTTGATATGACGCATGCGTACCAACAAGTAGAATTAGAAGAAAGCTCGCGGCTTCTTACGACAATCTCGACTCATAGAGGTTTATTTTATTTTAATGGATTGAGTTATGGCATCGCATCAGCACCGGGCCTATTTCAAAGGGAGATAGAGAAACTGTTATCCGGAATAGAAGGAGTTTTGAGATTTTTTGACGATTTTTTAATTACAGGCTCGACTATTGATGAACATAACATGCGTTTACGTGGAGTATTAAAAAAATTACGTGAAGCGGGGTTAAAATTAAAAAAATCTAAATGTGAATTTTCAAAAAATAGAATCAAATTTTTAGGTTATGAGTTAGATAAAGAGGGATTCATGTAGCAAAGGATAAAATTAAAGCTTTTTCTAAAGTTAAAAAACCGTCAAAAGTAAGCGAATAGTGCGAAGAAGCCTTTGAAAATGCAAAAAAAAGGTTAGCATCATACGAAGTTTCAATACCATATGATACTCAAATGCTAGTTAAAATAACAGCTGATGCTTCACCGTATGAAATAGGATGTAACGGCCATGGGGATCAGGTGACCGTACAAGATTAGTCAAATATATAGCTAGAGTATAATTGAAGGCCCGGATGCAATAAGGGCATTTACGCTTGGAGAACGCACAACTGAAGTCACTTGGTGGTAAAAATTTTATTTTCTTCAAATAAATATAAAAAAATTTGACGTTGTAAAACTCATCATGCCGCATCTTTTTTATATTAACAGTTTTTTTATAAAATTTTTATTTTTCAAGAAAAAAATTAAAAACAAGAAAATTTTTTACATTAAACTTAAATCGTTGTAATTCGAGTAAATATTAACCGATTGCGCTGAAATTTGAAATATATTTTCTAAATATCATAGCGAAACTTATGATGATTATAAAAAATGTTAATTCTCAAATTGTTAGTCGCAATTGTTTATTAATTAATACAAATTACAAATTGTGCGTTTATAATGTACTCGAGAAAAAAGTATCGAGGGAACTTTCAAGTACAAGAAACTCGTAGCGAGAAAGTTTTTGGTTTTTGTATAAAGAAGATTTGTGGAAAGTTTCAAATCGATTGATAAATAATTAAAAAAGATATAACGACATTTACAAGTAGAGCGCATGCGGTCGAGCGCTACAGTTTTCTTATAAGTTAGATTCTCAGTGAATATTACGTCAACTGAATGACTCTTGGTAATATTATTTGGAAAAAGCAATAATACAAATATAACAATATGATATTTATTAAAAGTAAATAAACATATAAATAAACAAACAAATAAATACATAAACAAAAATCTGTAATGTAATTATTTAACTTCCGCAATATAAGAGGGTCGAAAAATCGGAAGCGCGCAATGAAAGCGCGCCACGTGACATAAGAAAAGCGGCCACCACGCCCCTGCCCCCCGGCGACCACGCGGCCGGCCCAGCCGGTAGGCCACCCGGACACCACGATTAAGCTACACTCTAACTCCCCTACTGACAACTATAATGAAAATTTATGTTCACCCAATAATGTGCCGCGTAATATGCTCCTCAAGTCAGCGCCCCCGCACGATACACGAGTCTACATATACTCCGATATCACTAATGTCAATATTAAAACTGACCTCGGTTGAGCCTAATTAACCGATTAAATTTTAAGATCACGCCAACCTCATACCCGCCACACCCCACAACATCTTACTCCACTACTTCACAAAAGCAAACTACAAAGAACTGTTTATTCACAGTACGTCATATTTACTAAATCCTTTGAAAAATCCACTCCTTTGCTTCCTTTTGGTTACCTACTTGTCGTCAGCAGATCCCTCCCTCAGTTTTCACCACACACCTTCCAATATAAATGATATCTTGAAAGATATTTTTTTAAAATTTATTGAGTTGTTTGTTTTGTTTTTTTAAACGCTTTTTTTATTTATCTATTTTCTGTTACCGCTCAATAATAACTAAATAAGTACCTTACCTAAAATTGCCCCCACCCCTGTGCGCCAACCTGACCATTCTTGCTACACTTTACCCCCCTTTTCAACTTTTTACACCACTGCCTCTCTTTAACTTATTTTGTTTTTCATATACACTTGCCGCAGCCACACAACAACAACCACATCATACTCTCCTAACCTAACTTGACAAACCTACAAATCCCCACCACCCCTCCTCCCCCCTTCCCTCTACCCTCTACCACTAACCCTTTTCTTTAATTTTATTTTCACTTCTTTTCCAGCAACACCTTCAACCCACCCACCCAACCTACCTTTTAGTTACTTTATGTTCTTCAGGTTCTTACCACCACTGCACACAATCCTCAACCAGCAACCACACCACCCCCCACGACACCACGTACACACCACTTTCCACACCCCTTTCCACGCACCCAAACCCCAACTGCGCGGTGTGTCTCTCACTTTGATGCTAGTAACGTCGTCTATAATCGTTTTATAATTCACCTCTCGACCACCAACCACAAAACCCCACCCTCCCCCCTTCCCGGCACCTTTTTCCCCCACCTCATACCCTCTTCCTTCAATCACCCTATATTAACGGCCCCACTAATCCCTTCCTAACCACAATAACCGTTGTTTACACCAATCATACTTTTTTACTTTTAGGCTTTTTTTTTTTTTTATTACTATTTTTCTTAATTCAGAACTTTTTTATTATTTTCTTTTTACTTTTTTAATTTTTTTACTTATTTTCTTTTTATCTTTTATTATTTTTTCGTTAATTGTTTTATATTACTATTTTTTTGACTTTTAATATTTTATTATTTTTTCAACTTTTTTATTTACGTTTTTAATTATAATACAAAAAACAATATCTAATCTAATAATTAAATAATTACATTACAGATTTTGGTTTAATACTGATTTTTTGATTGTTTCAAAGGATTTCTTTTTTATTTTGTCTGTTAAACCTTTTTTTCTTTCGCATTAGTAATATGAGTTTTCTAAAATACAAAATGTCATATTTTTAAACAATATAATGTTGGGATTTATATTTATAAAAGTAAACATATATGCGTGTGTACGTTCACTCTTCTTCTATATAAACATTATTATGAATTTTGTTCGTTTATATATATATATATATATATATATATATATATATATATATATATATATACACGATTTAGGCAAGTGCTGTGGTCTTAACATTTATAGGAATATTTTGCTACCAGTCTTCTTTTGTTTAACGTTTAGACTTGTGAAATTGTACACCATGGGGAATAATGGAATCAAAAAACGATCAAAAAAGAACAAGAAATGATACATCGTTCTTTTCCGACCGTTTTTTGATTCCATTATAAGTATAAAATGATTTTCATTCCTTGTAATGAACAATTTTACAAGTCTAGTCGTTATACAAAAGAAGACTGGTAGCCAAATATTCCTAAAAGTGAACGTACATACGCATATATGTTAACTTTTATAAATATAAATCCCAACATTATATTGTTTAGAAATATGACATTTTGTATTTTAGAAAACTCATATTACTAATGCGAAAGAAAAAAAGGTTTAACAGACAAAATAAAAAAGAAATCCTTTGAAACAATCAAAAAATCAGTATTAAACCAAAATCTATAATGTAATTATTTAATTATTAAATAATTACATTACAGATTTTTGTTTATGTATTTATTTGTTTGTTTATTTATATGTTTATTTACTTTTAATAAATATCATATTGTTATATTTGTATTATTGCTTTTTCCAAATAATATTACCAAGAGTCATTCAGTTGACGTAATATTCACTGAAAATCTAACTTATAAGAAAACTGCAGCGCTCGACCGCATGCGCTCTACTTGTAAATGTCGTTATATCTTTTTTAATTATTTATCAATCGATTTGAAACTTTCCACAAATCTTCTTTATACAAAAACCAAAAACTTTCTCGCTACGAGTTTCTTGTACTTGAAAGTTCCCTCGATACTTTTTTCTCGAGTACATTATAGACGCACAATTTGTAATTTGTATTAATTAATAAACAATTGCGACTAACAATTTGAGAATTAACATTTTTTATAATCATCATAAGTTTCGCTATGATATTTAGAAAATATATTTCAAATTTCAGCGTAATCGGTTAATATTTACTTGAATTACAACGATTTAAGTTTAAAAAAGTATTGAAATTTAATGTAAAAAATTTTCTTGTATTTAATTTTTTTCTTGAAAAATAAAAATTTTATAAAAAAACTGTTAATATAAAAAAGATGCGGCATGATGAGTTTTACAACGTCAAATTTTTTGATATTTATTTGAAGAAAATGAAATTTTTACTGCCAAGTGACTTCAGTTTTGCGTTCTCCGAGCGTAAATGCCCTTATTGCATCCGGGCCTTCAATTGGTTCTTACACTAAAATATTCACATAAAACAGAAAAAAAGTAATCAGCTGAAATATAAGGAACTTATAGATTTTATTAAATTAAAAACACTAGCTATACACTAAAAAGGGCGCCAGCCGCGTTAACGGACGCGACTCCGTAAATTAGTTTAATTGTGCTACTATTAAAGCAACGCGGCGAGAAGAGAGCCAACGATGCGCTTTATAAATTTATGTGAGGTATCTTATCTGAAAGCTACACAACGAATTAGCTTGAACGGAAGCTAGAAAGAAAACGAGCGCACTAATTAATACCGCGCACGTGGTCACCAGCACACACGCGCACAGAATAAGGAAAAATAACGATGTATCTTAATCGTAAAGCTAAATATCAATCGAGGCTATAATAAAGCATTTATGCTTTCAAACACTTACGACAGAAATACTTTCCGGTTCACACAGAAACCGCAATCACGAGAGCTATCGAAAACTTGTCTCGCTCCATACAATTGGCTGCGCCAGTACAAAAAAAAGACGTCAAGTCAACAGACCTGTAGGCGAACGGCAGAAGGAATGAGCATCTCAAGATGGATGCTTTACCTTCTTCATGCGGAACGCTATGCGCGCCACCTTATACTCTTGCCTTTTCCATCCACTTGACTGCTAGAGTCAGGCTATGCGTAGACTAGGCACATTGGTTAAGCTTTACTGTATAATCATGGTTTCGTGATGTGCTGTGCACGCGGGTATAGTTAGTGGCTTGGGGTCGGCTTTAGGTTGACCGGCGTTGTCTCTTTCTTAACCGCGCGCGAATTTAAGGTCTTTCTTCTGCCTAATATACTATCGTATTATAAAAGCGAGGTTTAAGTAACATGGCAATTTTGCCATGTTACAACCCCCCCCCCCCACCAAACGGAAGTATACGGTAGAACCGAATACTTTCGTAAAAGGACGAAAAAAACAAAAAGATAAATAAAAAAAAGGGGAACTTAACTTAAGATAACCGGTGTTATCTACATCGGTGTTTAGTGTAATAAGTATTAAACAAATTTTTATGATTCTTCTTCTGCAATCATTAATAATCTTGAATAAAAAAAAATATTTTAATTAAGTTGTATATGTAACGCGCTGTATGTGTGGGAGCTAAACTATTTACGCTGCGACTGGCTTACCCCAAAGTAATTTTACAATAAAGAAAAAATTTTAAATCTACGCTGTCAAAAACGTTTATAACCCGCTTTTACATCATATCTCACTCATACTATACAAAAAAAATGATTACAATGTTATGTCAAAAATTTATCAAATAAAGTGAAAAACTAATTACTTGCTGGAAGATGACGCTCTGGTGCTGTTACGTTGCATAGTCTGATTTTAATTTTAATATTTTATTTTTATTGCTGCAAGTTTTCATTGTTAACCCTTATTGACAGGTAAACTTTTATAGCACCAGTGAAGCTGAATGCATTATTGTATGTAAAAAATAATTAATAAAAAATAATCAGTTTATTTAGCTATAATTTTGACTGAAAGACAAAGTTTGTATATGATAGCAAAGTTAGTAAAATGACTATGAGATTCTGGATACAGGTGGTTAGTAACAATTAGGCATAACGTAAATTATTTTAATATCTCTAAGGGTCTTGGGAGTATATTCAAGGTTTTTAATACTACATTTTTAACTCGTTGCTCAACTCTTATCACTTATAAAAGAGTGATTAGCTAGCAATGAGGTAAAATGAATTATGAGCATGAGACGTTGAACACATATATATGGAAGAACATAGACATCTAACAGTTAAAAGGATCGTGGGTTTGATTAATGAAGACTTTACATAACTACTGGGAGGATTAATCTGTAAGGACATTAACGATGGTATTCCAGGCAAGGGGCTTTGCTGAATCAAGGATAAGGGTCGATGGATTGCTTTCTCGCTCTTTTTAAATTCCTGGTTGCTCTTGTATGCTTTGGGAGGTTTTTCATATGCAGCTTTGGGGCGGATTGGCGATGTATGACGAGTAGGAGGGAAGGTTGGAGGGGATATCTTGAGGGACATTAAGGAAGGAATTATGGATATGGGTTCGTGGGATAGGAAATGGAGGCGTAATTTTAAGTGACATAAGGGATGGTATAGATTTAGTGGGACTTGTTTCATTAGGAATAAAGGAAGGTGTTAGGGACATATTATCTGGTGGGGTAATCTTAAGGGACATGAGAGGTTGAATAGTAAATGACTGAGGGGTGATGGGCATAGTTCGTGGGTTATAGCTATCCGTGATGATGCTGCTTCCTGCTAGCTTGCTCTCAATAGACTCGTTGTCTAAAAGTAAGTGTTGGGTCTGACTGTTACTATCGGCGGTACCACCACATACTTTGCCATGACTATTCTGTACTCTCCCAGAAATAGGTCCAATGCTACCAATGCTACTTACTACCGGACTATCTGATACGCTGTTTTCATAGTTAGGGTTGTTCTTTAAATTACTATGACTAACAGCCATATCGCTTGCCTTTGCTGGTTTATTGACTGCTGGCGTGCAGTCTTTTACAGGAACGTTGGTGGATCTACAGCCGTAACTCACCATAGGCTAAGGACATTCCCGCAACCAATGTCCTAACTTTTTATATCCATAACATGGTTCTTTATTCTTACGCCAATAATCTCTTATGATGGGTGATAAATTCTGCTTTGGGTTTAGTTAAGGAGGAGTTTGACTTATATCTTGGCATTTACGCTTGTTGACACTAAATTTTCGGGCATTCTGAATTCTTGCCATGTTGGCTGAGTGTGCATCTTGGGTTTTAATTTTTATTTTTCCTTGGGTGGGTTGGTTTTCCTTCTGTCGTTGCCCGCTCTGAAGAGGAGTATTAGCTAAAGCGGTTGATGAATGGCAATCACTGCTAATTGGAGCTAACACTGGTGTTGGGTGGAGATGCTGGAGATCATCGTCGAAATCCAGGGGAGGGATAATAGGAGTCTTATTTAGTCTAGGGATATTCTCACCAGTGTAAGCCTTAATAGGGAAAAAGGATTCATCAGGAGCTAGAGGGGGCCTATATGCTTTGTTTTGGGCTCTGCGAGTCTCTTCTCTTTTTCCTAGTTTTTGTAGTTCTATGAAACTTCTAAACTGATCTCGACAAATCCGTTGTCGATAACTAGGGTGTAGATTCCTATATGCTCTATTCAATTGTTCTTCAACGGTCATCGGTGGTCGAATTTGGTCCATTAAGTCTCGTAGTTTAGAGAGATATGTGCTAACATCTTCTTGGAAACCTTGTATTCGCCTTTCTATCTCCACTTTCAGATGTTCTTAAACATCCTCCATACAGAACTGCAAACGAAAAGCATCTATAAAATCTTCGAACGTACGCCAGTTCTTATTTTCCTTCCTAAACCATTGATAGGATTCCTCATCTAGTACAGCCGGCAGCACCCGGATAATAATGTTCACGGTCTATCCAAAAGCTGCTCGACACCCTTGTAAATTATTGAGAAAGGACTTCGGGTCCTTTTTCCTATCTCTTTTGAAGGAGACGTGCCAGTTGCCGAAGATTTGGTTTGTCTGCTTCTCCTTGTAAAATATGGAGGCATCCATCGTTGATCGATATGGACCGGTGTATACTGGGATTGCAGGTTGCCCGAAGATAGGGGGTTGAGACTGGGGTATTGCTGATTCCGCTGGGTAAAAGGGTGGGGGTAATATTCGATTCGATTCTCCGTGATATGTCGTAGTAGTGGTCGCAGGGACTGTATTGTTTAACATCATAAGGTTAGGGAAACTTGATGTACTTATTGAGAGAGGGCATGTGCTAGTGCTAAGAGTAGTGGTCACGATGGGGGTAGTGCAAGGAGTAGTAATCGACGGTGAATTTCTTTGACTGGTGGGTAAATTGGGGGAATATTGACTGTCTTCTTGCGACAACGTGGAATTACTCGCTAGTAGTGTGTTGCATCCTAGTCGCGAGTCTTCTACCATATCTTCATTTTCTGGCAGCCACTCGGCTACCATATCTCCTAAATGACGCCTTATTTCATATCGGAAAATACGGTTCTTATACTCATTTATAGTTCCGTTTTGACTAAGACCCCGATTACTATAAGCATTTGCTTGAGCCATGGACATTTTTTCCACCATTAGAGCTATTTCGCTCTCAACCCATGAGAGATCAGTCCGACATAATTCATCCAGGAGTAAAAGGGGTTCCATATCTAATTGTCGGTCGACCATAATACAAAATTAAAGGTTATAATACTAAACAAAGGGTACATAAAAAACTATTGCTAATCTATCCTTATTTAACTAATAATCTGTGCTAAAATGAGATCCTGTCTCAGAAGGTTAGATAACTCTCTCTGTAATTTAGTTTTAGCTCTGGCTTGAAATTAGATAACGAAATTTATTAAATATTATTTACGTTAAAAGAAAGGTTTATACGTTTAGATATACAAGCAGATTTTATATTAACTAAAAAAATTTATTAGCAAATTTAATAAAATACTATCAGACCAGCTTGCTTAAAATGGCATCGCTTGAGGGAATAATGCTGAATTTATAAGGTGCTGGAAGGTATGAGATGGGGTATTTACACAATTGGACAAACATAGGCAAATATACATGAATATGATATGATATATGATATGATACTACGTAGTCGTGAAATACTTGCTCTAACTTACAAAAACTACTCAGTTTTGTCGTTAAGTTTAGGCTTACAATAATAAAACCTAACAAAAAAATTCTATTTACTATAACAAAAAAAAAATCAGCAGATTAAAATTTTCCTGCTATATAAAAAAATTTTTATTATTAATATCAAAAACAATTCAAATAGATAACACAAAAAAAATTCAATTTAAGGTCAGCTTTGCATAGCACAGTCAAAAGAACAATTTGTTCTCTGGCTGCGCGGCATGACTACGTATTGTAAGACAGAGATAGCTAAATATGCTGAGGTATTAGTAGGCGTGCGACAAAGCTAAAACCATATAAAGCTGTATAGGATATCGACAAGCTATACAATATTTAAGCTGAAATAAATATTACAATCAAAGAGAAAAAAAAGAATTTTACTATTGTTTTTAGCTTTCTCTAGTGGCGATGAAAACGATTTGTTCCCTCGCTCACGCTATACACACAATATATATATATATATATATATATATATACAAAAGCAATTATATTCGCCACAAGCGAAAAGAGAGAGAGGAAAAAAAATCTATATATACATATATGTAAAAGAATATTTTCAAGCAAAATAAAAAATATGCTAAAATTTTTTTTGAAAAATAAATTCATAAGGACAAAATTTTATTCTTTATTAAGTGAAGGAAAATTTGCTGCAAAGAAAGGCATAAAAATTTTACCATACCAAGCGGCAGCAAAGCAAAAAAAAAATATGGCTGCCAGAGCGTCCTCCTTCAGCTCGCTTCGTGTGTGCGTAGCAAAAATGGCGACCACGCGGCGAAGCTTACAAATTTGAAAAGCAAAAAAAATTATCGCACCGACACAATTCTATGTATTTTTTTTTCAGTTCTTTTTCTTTCTTACACAGTTTATTTTATTTTGTTTTACAGTATATATTTTTTTCGTTTCACTTCGCACTAACACTGCAAAAAAAAACCACTTCGATCCCGAGTTTTTCGCATAAGATTTTCATTAAAATTTTTTGCCAGCTCCACGTTGGCACGCCAATTGTAACGGCCATGGGGATCAGGTAACCGTACAAGATTAGCCAAATGTATAGCTAAAGTATAATTGGTTCTTACACTAAAATATTCACATGAAACAGAAAAAAAAAATAATCAGCTGAAATATAAGGAACTTATAGATTTTATTAAATTACAAACACTAGCTATACACTAAAAAGAGCGCCAGTCGCGTTAACGGACGCGGCTCCGTAAATTAGTTTAATTGTGCTACTATTAAAGCAACGCGGCGAAAAGAGAGCCAACGATGCGCTTTATAAATTTATGTGGGGTATCTTATCTGAAAGCGACACAACGAATTAGCTTGAACGGAAGCTAGAATTGATACCGCGCACGTGGTCACCAGCACACACGCGCACAGAATAAGGAAAAATAACGATGTATCTTAATCGTAAAGCTAAATATCAATCGAGGCTATAATAAAGCATTTATGCTTTCAAACACTCACGACAGAAATACTTTCCGGTTCACACAGAAACCGCAATCACGAGAGCTATCGAAAACTTGTCTCGCTCCATACAATTGGCTGCGCCAGTACGAAAAAAAGACGTCAAGTCGACCGACCTGTAGGCGAACGGCAGAAGGAATGAGCATCTCAAGATGGATGCTTTTCCTTCTTCATGTGGCACGCTATGCGCGCCACCTTATACTCTTGCCTTTTCCGTCTACTTGACTGCTAGAGTCAGGCTATGCGTGGACTAGGCACATTGGTTAAGCTTTACTGTATATTAATGGTTTCATCGAACCTGCCTGGGTGTAGTGAGTCCTGTGAAAGAGAGCCGCATGCGAGTTCTCTAACGGGTCACCCGTTTCGGCTGCAAGAAGGGCTGCATACGTGGAATTTTCAATTCTGTCGGAAGCCGCTTGCGTTCGGGCAGAAGTGCCGAATCTTCCGGGTCTTCGTCCCGATGGAAATCAACAAGTAAAACGCGTCACTTGGCAGAGAGGAGATGAAGGCTAAACAACGTATCAAACAGATTTGAACGCCGCTGCGAGGTACGGGAACTAAATATGGTTCAAAATCGAATGATCCTTTCGGACTAGGTGGGGTTCTCGGTCAGTGCTTAGTAGCTCGAGGCATTTATTAGGTGGTTCTTTTAGGAATCTATGACTCATGAATGCTTCGGGTGGAGAGGACGCCGGGGCTCTGTCAGGTTTGGAAGCGTAATTTAAACTTTTCATCGGGAGGCCACCGACTTCGGGTTGCTAGTCGACTAAGATAATTCGGTAGATGGCACTTCACGGTGTCATCGAACGTGAAAACCAGTGAGCACGGCAAGCACTGGTAGGCAGGGCCGGGATTAGGCCGCATCGAGGGTCGCATCTGTCTAACAGGTATCTGTCTAATGGGTGTCGATCCTCATGTATTCTGGAAAAAGGGTTGGACTCTGCCGGGCAGTGGCACCTGGCTTGATGGGTTTAGGAATGTGACCCTAAGGCTCTCGTTGAGAGGGCAAGACGTGGGATCGCTAAAGTCTTGCGAGCCGACACCAGCGGCTACGTCCTCATGGCTGATTCGGGTTGTAGACTGGTGCTTCCAGTTTTGCAGGTTCGGCCTTGGCTAGGATACGGGATCTGGTACTTGCTTGCAAAAGCAAGGCCGCTGATCGAGGTAAATCGATCTCCGAGTGTGATTCCTGACAATGATAACTTCGCTTGCTCATAACAAAATTGAGTAAAAGGACTATCATTGAAAGATGGTGAGCACAAGGGCTGTTAGAACCTAGAAAGAGGTTAACAACGGCCCTAAGATGGGAAAGCACCTAAGACGTGCGTGCAAGGGAACTCTGTATATTAATGGTTTTGTGATGTGCTGTGCACGCGGGTATAGTTAGTGGCCTGGGGTTGGCTTTAGCTTGACCGGCGTTGTCTCTCTCTTAACCGCGCGCGAATTTAAGGTCTTCCTTCTGCCGCATATACTATCGTATTATAAAAGAGAGTTTAAGTAACATGGCAATTTTGCCCTGCTCCTTGTAACATGGCAATTTTGCCATGTTACAAGGAGCAGTGCTATCGCACATTCTAGAAAACAATGTTGAACGTCCCGTGGCTTGCGCGTCGCGTACGTTATCAAAGGCGGAAATAAGTTATTCGCAATTAGACAAGGAAGGATTGGCATTAGTCTTTGGTGTCAAAACTTTTCATCAATTCGTTTATGGTAGACATTTCATTTTAGAAACAGACCATAAGCCGTTAACGTACATCTTCGGGAACAAAAAAGGACTGCCTCAGATGGCAGCATCGTGTGTACAAAGATGGAGCGTTTTCCTTTCGGGGTACGACTATGAAATAAACTATATTAAGGGCAAAGAAAATAGTAGCGCTGATTGCTTATCGCGATTCCCAATGACATCAAATATTCGTTATAATGTAGCAGACGATGAGTACACTTATTTAAATTTTGTTACCGAAAATGTTAAAACCATTTGTGTAGAAGAAATAAAAATTGAAACAGAGAAAGACAGTATTCTAAAATTAATTAAACATTATATTTTACAAGGTTGGCCAGCAAAAGTACCTGACAAGATGATTCCTTTTATACGTAGAAGTAGAGAGTTATCGATTGAAAACGATTGCTTAATATGGGGGCATAGGGTAGTTATTCCTCAGGCACTCCGTGCAGATTTGTTAAATGACCTTCATAGTTCGCATATGGGAATCGTTCGCATGAAAAGTATTGCACGCTCATATATCTGGTGGCCAAGTCTTAATAGTGAAATTGAAAAAATAGGTAAATGTTGTATAGCACGTCTAGAAAAAGCTAGTAATCCTCCGAAGTCGGCACTACATACATGGGATTGGCCAGATGGCCCGAATCATCGTTTTCACGCGGATTTTTTAGGTCCATTAGAAGGTAAAATGTATTTAATAATTATTGACTCGTATTCAAAATGGATAGATGTCAAAGAGATGGAAAATATTATGGCCAAACCAACGATTAGGGCATTTAAAGAATATTTTGCTACATGGGGGTTACCACTAAAGCTAGTTACGGACAACGGTCCAACATTTAACGCTGAGGAGTTTGATAACTTTTTTTAACAGAACGGGATTAGACATGTATTTACGGCTCCGTACCATCCAGCGTCAAACGGTGCTGCAGGAAACGCAGCTAAAGTTTTCAAAGATAAATTTAAGCTATTGAGACAAACTAATGATAAACATGATGCGTTAGTTAAATTCCTCTTTCATTGGCGATCGTTACCTCACTGCATAACGGGAGTAAGTCCGGCGGAATTACAATGTAACCGTAAGTTTAGAACAAGGTGGGATCTTTTAAAACCGTTAGTGGACGAGAGAGTTAAAGAAAAACAGGTCGAGCAAAAACGATATTTTTGAGAAATTAGAGTAAAAAATTTTAATGATAGGGAAGTAGTTATGGCGAAAGATTACGCAAATGAAAATTGGAAAAAATCGGAAGTCGTAGATAAGCTCGGGTCAGTTACTTATACAGTGTGAACGGAAGACAATCGTGAATGGAAGAGGCACGTCGATCAACTAAGACCGTGTAATTTACAATTAAATTCAAAAAGTATATGTGAAAACGAAGCACATGACGCAAAGAACGGTAACTTGATAGTAACGAATAATGATGTAGCTGATTACATAACTTGCGAAAACAATATTGTAAATAATAGCGTACAAGTTACTGAAAATAAAAATAAAAAAGGCGAATTGTTAACCTATGAAGGAAAACAAAATAAATCACAAACAAACAGTAATTACACAAATGTAACTACAAATGTAGAACTTAGACGTTCCTCTAGGGTAAGAAAACCACGAGTTGTTTATGATATTTAAAAACTTGAAAATCTTATATTTTTAAAATAAGTGTGGAGGATTGTAATGCATTTGCGAATAAGTAGAGGGCGCTCATCTAAAGTATAAATGTACAAGAGCGAAATTTGACAGTCAGTCTTAAGCGAGCCTCTAGTAACGAATGTTATTATAAGCCTATGACATATCTGTTCTTATATTATAATTTAATAAAACCTATATCTTATTTACTAAACTGTGTATTTCTTTATTTAAGATATAACAATAAACATAAACTTTTACTTCGGCGTTCCTTATTTTTCTTAATAAAAAAGCGGTAGAATTCTTTTTTCTTGTGCATAGATGTTTATAATAATAATATCCATTGCGTTCAACCATTAATTTGAAGATACTTCGATTAATACTTGAGTAAATAACAAAAAACTCAATTTTTACTCGGTCGGTATCAGATTCTACTCTGGCCTGCTCTTAATGAAGAAGTATTATCAATATTTAATTGTTAATAATAAAATATACAAGATGAAACTTTCTAAAATAATTGTGTATATATAAGTAGAACATTCTCTTTATATAACATGTATAAAAATGATTATTCTATTTAAAGTTTTAAGATATAAATTAAAATATAAAAAATTTGCTTTTTTAATAAATAAATAATAAAACAAACTATAAAAAATAGTCTTTTGGAATGTAAAGGAAATAGAATGTTTCTTTTACAAATATATTTATTTTAATTAAATGTTTATTTTGCAAATATATAAAATAAAGTTATGGAACATTCTATTTCCTAAATAGAACTTCATAGAAAGTTTATAAAATAGTATAAGAGAGCGTCAATCCATCCAAGCTCTCTCATTCTCTGTTAGATGTTCGATCATGTAACATCTAAGATGGAGACTATATAAATAAGATTCAAGCATTCTGTCTAAAAGTACCATTTAACTTTTCAATATTTATAAAATATAGATTTTTTAATTTTTTAACAAAAAGATAAAAGATTTCAATTTAAATGAGATTATGTTTCAAGTTATTCAGAAGAGTATAACTCATCTCATCTCATTTATCATTTTTCATAGAAATACTAAGGAAATTAACTATCGCACATTGAAGAGTATTGCACTTGAATATGTCGTCAATAATAATTTCTTTATTCATTTTGCATTAAATAGAAGTGTTATTTATCGCACATCTAAGAATATTGCACTCAAAGATGTCGTCGATTTAAACACTTTTCTACATATTTCATACAGTAAAAAAGTTTATTATCGCACTCTATACAGTATTGCACTCAATGGAGTCGTCGATAATAACTTTTGTCACATCACCCTCTCCACCACACGTAAAGAAAATTATAAACTATCGCATCTCCAAGAGTATTGCACTGGAGGAGATCGTCGATAAATGTAATTTTCTTTTATAATATTGCTGTATGCACCTTGTATATGCATGTAATAGATTAAATTAATGAAGTATATTTAAATTCAGTAATTAAAATATTACCTGGCGACCGTGAATAAAGTCAAGCCCGCTTCAACAGAAAACCTAACTTTCAAAAATTTCCAAATCTATACGCAGGTTTCTCGCGAGAATGTGTATGAGGATACTTTTATCTTTCAGAGGGCAGCCAAAGCAGTACCGGAGTGGGCGGTTGATGCTTTCCTCACTTTAAATACTGATAAGACTAAGGTAACCGTCTTTAGTAGTAATCGTTTCATTAATTCTTTTTATGCTGGGGCGCCAAGGACGATTGATCTTGGGGGAGGTGTCGGCATTCCTTTCTCTGACTCTGTAACGAGCCTTGGTGTTATGCTTGACTCTAAACTTTCTTGGGAGCCACACATTAATATGCTTACAAAAAAATTTAACAGAGCGTTTTATGCTTTGCAGTTTTTTCGTCGGTACACCACGGAGGCTCTGCGTAAACAACTTGCAATTGCCCTGCTGTTTTCATATCTCGATTACTGTTCGGTGGTTCTGCTTGATGCTACTCAGGAGTTGAGAAGAAGGATACAAAGACTGCAAAATTCGTGTGTGAGATATGTATTGGACGTAAGGATAGGAGCTCATGTTTCTCCTTATAGAACCGCATTAAGTTGGCTGCGTACTAATTCGAGGAGACAGTATTTTTTAGCCGTACTTATGTACAAAATCGTACGCATGAATACTCCAGAGCATCTAGTGGGTCTCTTCACTAGATGTGTACCTAGGGCAACTACTAGAGGAGAGATTGAGGAGCTAGCGGTGCCCTTTATGCGTACTGCAACTGTCAGGAATTTCTTCAGAGTTCAAGGTGCGCATTTTTGGAACTCTCTGCCTGCTGAGATTAAACATCTTTCATCTCTCAGCAGGTTCAAATCAGCAGTGAGAAGCTACTTGCTCGACCTTGATTGAATTTAATATCTTTGATTTATATGTTAATTTATTTTTGTAATGTCCCATATATAGGCTTAAGGTGTGAATGTATTTATTGTGTGACTGGTGGGTAAATGATTTCATTTTATTGTATTGACTGTGTCGTATGCTTTTGCATACGCTTTTTATTGTCTTATTTTATTTAGATATTCTTATATACTTTTAAACTTTAATTTTAACATTTTGATTGATAGATAAGGAATGACTGTTTTTAATTTATTGTATTATTGCGTGTATTTTTATTATTTTAATCTTTGTTTGTATTATTCTATGATATCGCTTTTTATAGTGACTTACTTTTTAAGTTTTATTAGGATTAGCTATTTGACTGTGATGTCTGTATTTAAGTGCAATATTTATAATTACACATTGTGTTACACACCTTTTTGTATACCTATACGAATAAATGCTTATCCATCTATATCTAATTAGGTGTTGTCGATCTGAATAAAGTTGGGGATAATTTGGGCAGGTGAAATTTTGCATTAAAAATCAGATTGATATATAAAGACATGTTTTAGAATTGTTTTATACTTTTTCTGGTGGTGTTTTTAACCTAAAAGAGTTATTTGAATTTCTAAAATTTTTTAAATTATCGATTCATTTTTTAAAAACCTGAAATAAATTAGATTTTTTTCTAGCAATTTGTTTCTAAACGTAGTTTTCTCATATTTTCAATCTTCAGAAATTTAATTTAAAAATAAGTAAAATTTTTAAATCGCTCTTTATTATATTTTTCAGTAAGGGGAGATTTAATTGCAAAATCTCGTCAATCATCTTTTCTTTGAAATTTTTTTTGACATTTTTATGTTTATTGCAATCCATTTATTTTCTTAGTGTAGCTCTTCGATCACTTCTTTTGATTTCTGATTCAACGCTTTCACTAACTTTTTTTTTACTTCTTTACTTCCTCTCTTCCCTTCTATCTCAGATTGATCCTCATTTTTACCCTATTTTTATCCATCCTTGTCTCTCTCTTCCTATTTCCTAATCACTGTCTCACATTCACTAATTTTTCTTGAACAGTAATTGTATTTTACATTGAAATCACATTTAAAAAAATGAAATAAAATTACTTTAACTCAATGAGCTCTATGAGAAAGCATTGCGCCAAAGCACCTGGCAGCGTTTTTACTATCGTTTTATTAAATTAACAAGAAAAAAAATTAATATTTATCTCATAAGTATTTCCTTTAAAAGGAATGTTCTGTATTCTTAGTATAAGCTGCATTTTTACAATTATATTTTGTCAATAACTCGAATGTCAAAGTTAATGAATAAGCAAAGAATTGAAATAATTGTTTTCATAATTTAAAAAAATAAATTATTCTATTCTATATCATTCATGTATATATATATATATATATATATATATATATATATATATATATAATTTTGTAAATATTTTGGAATTTATATATACATAAGTAAGTTTTGTCGATATGTTATTAATAATTGTTGTCGTTGTTTTCTTAAATTACCGTACACGTTTCATCGAAATCAAATAATTTGGTGAATATATCAATAGGTCTAAATACTTTCGATAAATATATACCATGCAATAAATAGTAAATTAATACAGCAACGTGTGAACAACATACCATAGTCCTTTTACCATTTGTGCAATTGTAGAAATAACGTTTGATTCTATTTATTCTACTAGTATCAGCTTTATATTGTACATAACATTTATGTTTTACTATTTATTTGTCGAAATCGAACTTTTATAGTGTCGGATTATTCTTTTAAATAACTTAATTTAAGTGTTCTATCATCCTACTTTTAGATTAAATCTGCCTCTTGAAAGAGACTAGAAAAAGTCTAAAACATGTTTTTATATTTCAGCTTAAGAGACTGCCGTATACCGACACAGATATACGGTTTTACCGACTCTATTTAGAATTTATTTTTATAAAAACTAGTTACTGGAGGAAGAAATTAAGAGATTGTTTTGAATCTTATAATAAATAGCAATATTTTCTTTGATAAGAATAAATTAATTTTATCAATTAATTTTCTAGAAAAGTTAGAATAACTTGAAAATCGTATTTTCTGACTCTAATCTCTTATTTTATAAGTTTTATATATCCAAAGAAATGACAAAATTCTAGCATATTGGCAAAGATATGAAAATTACTCCTGATTTTTTTCAGACCCATCGCTAGTGAATAAGTATTGAAAAAATAAATGAATAAGTACATTAACCTATTTTTAAGTCAGATCCACCTCTTGGATAAATCTGATAAAATTCTGATACACGAATTTCAATATTTTTTTTTTAGACCCATAAATAGTAAGTAATCCTACGGAAAAATATGACATGAGATCTCACAATTGAAAATGAAACGAGATCTCATGTGCTGCAAAATTTCATTTTTCCTGATGCTTGATCTCACATAAGATCTCATGTGCAGAAAAATAAATTTTCCCGTTACCCGATCTCACATGAGATCTCACGTGAGATCTCATGTGCAAAAAAATTTTTTTTTCCTGATACCCAGCCTCACATGAGATCTCACGTGAGATCTCATGTGCAATAGAATTTGTTTTTTTCCTACACTTATAATTGCAATCAATGTCAACAAATCTAAAATCTATATTTTGGTCTATAATTCAATTTATTTATATATATTAATAAAATTACGATTGATTGATTCCACACTACATCTACAAAACAATCGTTATCTAAAGCATGCTATTATGGATTATGGTTTTAAACTATATCCGAGCATAATTATACTTGACGATTGAATAATAATAGAAACAAACAAATTTTTCACGAAGATTTAGACGTTATTTACAAGTAATAGTAAAGATACTAGTCACTACAATTATGCATATCGCCTTTTACACTCGAGAAGTCCATCACGTTTCAGTGAGGTCTGGAGCGATGCCGTTCGTATGCAAAGGTTTGTACAGAATTTGTGTATTCACAAATTGAGATACTTACTTCATATCGCAGACGAAATCATGTATACGAGGCTCGGGGTCAGTTCACTGATTAATGACAGTTTTTCTAATCAATAGGTAGTGTCGTTCTATGACGCACGCTGCATCTGGTTTAGATTTACGGCATAACACGTCTTACCAATTGTTACACAATTTGCATGTAGCCGTAAAAACAGTTGCAGCTTTATTTATGTCTTAGAACATTATGACAAACTACCTTCAATGAACTGACAGTGACTTAGTACTCAAGTTTTTTTTTTATCATACTGATTAATTATTTTTACATATCATTTACAATAGCGTCTCACGGATTTAAATAATATAGATTTTCCTTACTCAAGAATTATTGATTCTACTTTTATTTTAGAGTATTATCGCCATCTTATTGCTGGTTTACCCAATTCAATCGTGAATCTACCGTAATCTGAAAAATTTTAAAATCGTGCTCGGAAATAATTTCAAACCATGATATATAATCATATTCATAAGACTATTCACATAGTTTTCATAAAAAGAATTATATTTGTATGCAATGTAAGTCTAAACGTTAAAAGTAAGGAAATACACATATTTTAGTATTATACTATTTGACATATTATAGGTCAGTTTCAGACGAGGTTTTAGGCATTTTTTACTGATTGAAAGTAGCTAAAAAAGTAATTTAATTTATTTTTACCCTGGTAGAAATTTTCCCGATTTTTTCTCCAGGGGTTGGTCATTTTTTTTTATATATTTCCATTCGTCGCTCTATTAGTTCGCCAATATCACCGCTAATGGTGTCACGTTTTACGCCATTCATTGCCCAACCGATATGGGAAATTTAAAGTTATGCTTTTTAACGTGTTAACCCTTTCAGAACCAATGTACATTACAATGTACATTGACATTTTTTGGTTTTTTTGAAATTGTGCAAAAGTGGCTCCAAATTTTGTAAAAAAAAATATGTGTATTAGATTGGAGTGGACTATTTCTGATCTCAAACTGAGGGCCTAAGTTAATATATCTTTGATAGAAACTGAGAAAACTTGAAAAGAAAAAAAAAAAATTGTTTTCATCGCAAAAATTGCTTAATAAATAAACACTTATCATCGCTAAATGGTTATCAGAACTTTTCATGATGAAATAATAATTCCGTTCTGAAAGGGTTAAATTCTTTTGACATTCATTATATTAATTATCACAATCATTATTACAATTATAACACATGCATAAACATCACGCGCGCACGTACATATAAAATAATTAATTGATTATCGTTTTAGAATTGTCTTTGATTAAAAGCAACATATTGAATTTTTATTAACTACGTTAAATTTTTTATAGCTTTTTTTACTATATTCACAATTAAGGTTAAGTATACAGTCAAAATTCTTAATCTTTTCAAGTATCATTTTCATCACTTTTTTCAAACACATAATCACTTTACGAACTACTTTGTTTTTATAATTATCTAAAATTCTTTTCGCTCTATATTTTTTAAACAGCAAATACAGCAGTTTTATTATGTAGCACGTAGCTATAATATATGTTTGATTTTAGAGTCTACCAAACGTTAGTTAGTTGTCAGTTAATATGCGCGTACGTGTTGCGCACTCGTCACAGATGCCAGCTGTCAAACAGTCGGCCATTCATTAGTAAAATATTTCGCCGACCGTTCATAAATAAAATTGGGCAATAATTAAAAAATTGGGCATTTTAGTTGGTGAAATTTCTACCAGGGTAATAAAAATACATATTAGAATTGCTTTCACTTGTAAATATCTATTCATTTTAACATATGAAAAACGGAAGCATATACATTTGTCAAAATTCTTTTTTAGCTATTTTTTATCGGTAAAGTTAGTTGAAAGCTAATCCTTAATTGGAAAGTGACGCCATGAAATACCATGCTAAAACGAAATGGCTGAAATTAGAACTACTAGCCCCGGGCAAGATACATTGGGTCTTTTGGCTCTACTAAATTTATTGAATATGATGATGTTCTAGTATGCGAATACGTATTTATAATATTAATGTAATTATATAAATTAAGGGCATGGTGATGCTTCCCCCTTCTAATAATATTTCTGATTAAAGTTTATGTTTCACTTCAATAAAAAAATTAGTAGGATTCAACTTGAGTGCGAACAACTAAATAAATCTACCAAATACTTAAAATTTATGTACAAATTAGCAATTTATAGTATTTCGGGGTTAGGTTTGACAACTTTGATATATAATTTGCGATTCAAGTTCATAAGAAAATAACAGTTCTAAAGGATTTTTTATTTTAACTAAAATAAGGGTATTAATATGACTAATTTCAAAATTTGTCAAAATTTAAAGAACAAGCCAAAAAAATAAAAAATTAATAAATATCTTTTCAAATTTCTTAAATTGAATAAAATATATAAGAGATCCCATGTGAAATCACATATGAGATCGCACACGAGATTGCATATGAGATGTCACATAAAATCGCCTATGAGATCGCATATGAAATCGAATGTATATTCGGTAAATTTTTAAAATAAAATAAATATATGTGCGATCTGACATGAGATCTCACACATATTTATTTTATTTTCAAAATTAAACGAATATATATGAGATTTGATAGGCGATTTCATATGAGATCTCACATGAGAGTTCATAAAATATTTTCAGTAGGGATGATTTTTGTTAGTTCTATTTCACAGAGAAAAATTCAGAAAAATTTTTCCAAAATTTTCCCGAGAATTGAACTCCGTTCTACTACAGTATGAGTTAAGAGCGTTAGCCCCTGCGCTACCACCGATTGTACTTTGAGGTATGAACTTATTTTAAATAAATAAGAATCGGAAGAGTGTAAATATGCATAAATTTCAAGAACGAGCCGAGAAAAATCATCCCTACTGAAAATATTGTATGAACTCTCATGTGAGATCTCATAGCAGATCGCACATATATTTATTTTATTTTAAAAATTTAACGAATATACATTCGATTTCATATGCGATCTCATAGGCGATTTCATGTGACATCTCATATGCAATCTCGTGTGCGATCTCATATGTGATCTCACATAGGATCTCTTATATATTTTATTCAATTTAAAAAATTTAAAAAAGATATTTATTACTTTTTTATTTTTTTTGGTATGTTCTTTAAATTTTGACAACTTTTGACATTGGCTATATTAATACCATTATTTTAGTTAGAATAAAAAATCCTTTGGAGCTGTTATTTTTTTATGAACTTAGATCGCAAATTAGACATCAAATTTGATAAACCTAACCTCAAAATACTATAAATTGAAAACTTGTATATAACTTTTTAAATATAAGATTTCGGTAGATTTCTTTAGTTGTCCACACTCAAGTTGAATCCTACTACATTTTTTCTTGAAGTGAAAAGCCCGATTAAATTCTCCATTTACTCATAAAGTTGGATAACAAATATTATCAGAAATGGAGCTTCATTATGCCCTTAATGTACTTAATTACATTAATATTATGAATGCGTATTCAAATATAGAACATCATCATATTAGATAAATTTAGTGGAGTCACAAGATCCAATGCATCTTGCCCGGGGTTAGTATTCCTTATTTTAGCCACTTCATTTAATTTGCATTGTATTTTATGGCGTCACTTTCCACTTCGGATCAGCTTTCGACTAACTTTACCGATCGAAAATAGCTAAAAAAGATATTTTGTTTTTATTTATTTTTTCGGCTTATTTTTTAAATTTGGACAAATTTACGCGCTTTTGCTTCTCATTTGTTAAAATAAATAGATATTTACAAGTGAAAAAATTTTGATATATATTTTAATAAAAAATAAAGGAAATTACTTATTTAGCTGATTTCAATGGGTAAAAAAGGTCTAAACCTCATCTTCAAGAGTAAGCTGAAGCAAATGTGGTTACCGACCAAATTGTTATCGAGCGTAATTTTTCATACATACATGATTGTATAATAGATGTTTTTTTCATAATATTCATCATATTTAAAAAAAAGTAAGTAACCGTACTTACAGTTTAATAAACAGTTGTTATATAAAATTTTTTAATTTTTATAATTTTCTTTAATTATTTTGGTGAGTGCAATAGAGAAATAAATTTCGTGAATGTATTTAAAATTTTAATGTATTCCATTACGTTTAGTAGGAGAAAATTAAACAACGCATGTTTAATTCTCGGTCGGTATCGAATCTGCTCCGACTTGCTTTTGACGAATAGCATAATAATAAAATAAATTTATCATCTTACTTTTAATGTTTGGACTTAAATTGCATGCAAATATAATTCTCATTATGAAAACTATGTGAATAGTCTGTGTAAATATGATTATCTATCATGGTTTGAAATTATTTCCGAGCACGATTTTAAAATTTTTCAGATTACAGTAGATTCACGATTGAATTGGGAAAACCAGCAATAAGATAGCGATAATACTCTAAAATAAAAGTAGAATCAATAATTCTTGAGTTAGGAAAACCTATATTATTTAAATCCATAAAACGCTATTGTAAATGATATGTAAAAATAATTAATCAGTATGATAAAAAAAAATCTTGAGTACTAAGTCACTGTCAGTTCATTAAAGGTAGTTTGTCATAATGTTCTAAGACATAAATAAAGCTGCAACTGTTTTTACGGCGACATGCAAATTGTGTAACAATTGGTAAGACGTGTTATGCCGTAAATCTAAACCAGATGCAGCGTGCGTCATATGAGAAAAACTGTCATTAATCAGTGAACTGACCCCGAGCATCGTATGCATGATTTTGTCTGTGATATGAAATAAGTATCTCAATTTGTGAATACACAAATTCTGTACGAACCTTTGTATACGAACGGCATCGCTCCAGACCTCACTGAAAAGTGATGGCCTTCTCAAGTGCAAAAGGCGATATGCATAATTGTAGTGACTAGTATCTTAATTATTACTTGTAAATAATGTCTAAATCTTCGTAAAAAATTTGTTTCTATTATTATTCAATCGTCAAGTATAATTAAGCTTGAATATAGTTTAAAACCATAATCCATAATAGCATGATTTAGATAACGATTGTTTGGTAGATGTAGTGTGGAATCATTCAATCGTAATTTCATTAATATATATAAATAAATTAAATTATTGACCAAAATATAGATTTTAAATTTTTTGACATTGATTACAATTATAAGTGTAGGAAAAAATCAAATTTTTTTGCACATGAGATCTCATGTGAGATCGGGTATCGGGAAAAAAAATTTTTTTTTACACATGAGATCTTACATGAGATTTTACGTGAGATCAGGCATCAGGAAAAATAAAATTCTGCGGCACGTGAGATCTCACGTGAGATCTAATATGAGTTCTCATATAAAATCTCGTTTTATTTTCAATCGTGAGATCTCATGTCATTTTTTTAAGTAGGGAAGTATTAAAAAAAAGATTAAAAAAGATTAAAAGATTAAAGATAAAATATTGTAGCTTATTTTTAGGTTTGAGCCACTATTTAGAAACATCTTAAAAAATTCTGATGGATGTATATCAATGTTTTTCTTTTAAAAAAATCCAGAATCAGCCCTGCATCTATCAAGGGGCCGTATCTATAATGCTTTGAAAATTTCAGGAATTTATTTTTTATTTGTTATGTTTTATCTAGGGGTCTGAAATAATTTAAGGATGTTGGCAAAGGTACCAGAATTACTCTTGACTTTTTTCAGACCTGTAGATAGTAAGTATTAAAAAAAGGATATTGAAATTTTTCAACCTCTCATAGGCTAGCGCTGTATTCAGAAACATCTGGAAAAATTTTGAAATATCAAAACAATGATAGAGAATAACTTATTTTTGGAATGAAATCTGCACCGATCAAGGAGAATGATGCAAAGCGAATTAAAATTATCAATAATCTTTTTTTCGGTTAGTTCTTCTGTATTTAGAGATCTGAAAAAAATTTTATTTATTTCTTAAGTTGAAAACTATACTTCAGAATTCTTTTAGATTTTTAGAATTAAGTTAAGTACACTTAAAAAAATAAAATCTAAAAAATGTGGTTTATTTCGATTGGAGGAATATGGAAGGGGCGAGTGGGGCTCAAAATAACCAAAATGTTACTCAATGAGATCTAATTCAATAATTATATGGATTAAAAGAAAAATAAAAACTTGGCAATTTACTTATAATTATAAAAAAATTAATACTAGCATTAATAAAATTTAATTGGCAATCTACCATTTTTAATGGGGAGAGGGAGGAGGGGACTTTAGCAATCAAGATACAACCAGTGATGGATTTCGAAGATGCTTATATGATATCCAACAGCCAACTTCAGAGAACATACTACAGAATAATATATTCTGCTTATACTCTAATTCTACGGTATACTCTGAAGTTGGCTAAAGGATATCCTAATATATAGATATACATAAATGTATAAAGCATCCTCAAAATCCATCACTGGATACAACATACATAGATAGAATCTCTATCACGTAACCATATAAGTAGAACATTTTTGGAATAAAATGTTCGGAATAGAGTTGGTTGATTATTTCCATTACGCATTGTCTATTTGGTAGTCTCTATTCCACCCGTCTGCCAGTGCCTTCAACAAAAATCAAAACTTCGTGTCGCAAAAGAATTATTCATTAACCATGAATTTTCTCATAGATATCGAAAGATAATAAGTTTTTAATTAATTATTCATCATAAACTAAATTTCCTATCTAATCAATAATTCTAATCACATTAAGGGATATTCTCGTACCGGCATAGAGTTCTACCTTATCTACATTTGAATTATGCATTTTAATAAAAATTTAACTATTTATGGTTGAAATTTATAATGGAGACACATTATTAACATGCTAAAGAATTTATTGCAATACTAAAGGACAGTATAAGGATGAAAATAAAGACAAAAACTGTATAATACGATTATCTATGATTACATTGGATGGCTTGCATTCCGTCTTTATTTTTACCCTTACACTATCTTTCAACATTGCAATGAATTCTTCGGAATGTTAAAAATGTGCCTCTGCTACATGTGTTAGTCATAAATTGTAAAATTTTTTCTAAATTATGATAAAGTGCATAATTTAGTTGTAGACAACGTAGAACTCTATGTCGGTATGAGGATTCTCCTTAAACGTTGATTTTTATAGGGATCTACTAAATCTTTTAGTTTTAAAACTTGAAAATTAAATAACTTTTTTATAAATATCGCAAAAAAACATAGCGGGCGTAATCGAGCGAAGTAAATTGAGCTAGTATTTCATTACTTGCTTACTTTTATGAACATAACTTTATTAAAAACAAATAATTTCATTTTACTCGATTTATTTAGAGAATTTTTGCTTGTTGGTCTAGGGAGAAAAAAAACAAACGAACTATCACAGAACTATGTTATCAGAATTAATTAAGGGTATATTACCTGCTGGTTGGAGAAGATATACTGTGCCAAGAGGATGTACAGTAATACAGTGGATAACGGATTTTAGTCATCGAGTTTCACAATTACAAGAAGTTTCAAGATTAGTTTCACAAAATGGAGCTAAAGAAATAAAGGTATTAAATATTCATTTAATTGTAGCTATTATTATTTTGAAAATTTTATAATTAAGCATGACACTGTTCACGTATAAACGATTTTCTTATTTTTTGTTTACTGAAGGTTAAATTTATTTTTTCTTATATTCAAGGTTCTTTACTGACTCTCCAACTTCATAACCTCATTTTTTTTTGATTTGCTATGTGCAGATCGCTACCTGAGAAACAAAATATCCTACCTCAATAAATTCTTTGAAAACATATTATCTCACATACACTTGTAAAACATCAAATCTTAAAAAACGCATAAGAAATTTTGAAAAATGCCAACGATGCTATTTTATTGAGGGTCCCGCATCATGACCCAAAGCTAACAAGGAGAGTGTTTCACCTTCGGGTCACCGTTTTTGCTTAAATTTTGAGAATGTTTTCCGGATGCAGAAATATGAAGAAAGCCAAAATTTTAGAGGCCAACGCTCAATATTTTCCTAGTTACAGGCCATTGAAGAAAATCACTAAAAAAGTCACTAGATTTTCAAAAGCTTATGGTATCTCAGCATTGTTAGCTAGAAGCTTATACCTTTTTTAAAATGAAAGCTGAGTTTAAATCCTTTCAAAATAGCACCTATAGCATCTCAAAATATCATTTTTTCCTAAAGTTAGAGCGTAATAAAGATTGGACCTGATTTTTCCTCTTTAAAACATTAATTAATAACAAAAGCTGAAATTAGGTCTAATATTTATCACGCTATAACTTTGGGAAAAAATAATATTTCGATATGCTATGACTACGATTTCGAAAGGATTTCAGCTCAGTTTTCATTTAAAAAAAGGTATAAGCTTCTAGCTAACAATGCTGAGATACCATAAGCTTTTGAAAATCTAGTGACTTTTTTAGTGATTTTCTTCAATGGCCTGTAACTAGGAAAATATTAAGCGTTGGCCTCTAAAATTTTGGCTTTCTTCATATTTCTGCATCCGGAAAACATTCTCAAAATTTGAGCAAAAACGGTGACCCGAAGGTGAAACACTCTCCTTGTAAGCATATAAGACACGAGAACAGTGAGCGTGACCCTATTTACGTTGATTTCCTCTAGAAAAAAGGTGGTGTTATCTACTCTGTAAATAAGTATTATCAATTCGTTGGTTGTGAAATTTATTTCAAGTTAAAGAAATTTAAGAAATTGATTAATTAGTAACAACAAATTTAACAAACAAAATAATTTGTTTAAAAAAAAAAAAATGATAAATAACACAGCTCCACAAAAAAAAGGATCAGATCAGCGAACCAGGCCTAACTATTCCTATGTGTTTTTGGTTGCTAAATCCAAATTCGAGATGCAAAAAATCATCCTTAAAATAGATCACTTAAGAGGAGGTCACGTATCTCTGTCCTTTTCTAATCAAAGAAATGATTTTTTTACAAAAACTAATAACTTTATCAAAAAATGAAGAGAAAGCCGCATCTTGTATCAGAAAAAGCAATATTTTCTTTGAAAAGAAAAAATTAATTTTATTGCTTCGTTCTCAAGAAAACCTTGAAAAACCAAATTGTCCACCCTAACCTCTATGATTCAAGTTTTTCAAAGTTTTCTTGAAAACGAAGCAATAAAATTAATTCTTTCTCATCAAAGAAAATATTGCTTTTTTTGATACGAGATGCGGCTCTCTCTTCATTTTTTGCTGAAGTTATTAGTTTCTGTAAAAAACTCAATTCTTTGATTAGAAAAGGACAGAGATACGAGACCTCCTCTTAAGGTATTAGGACTGAGCTGGGCTCGAAAAAAAACGAAAATTTTATATTTGTTATTTTTATAGTAAGTTTACCTAAGCTTTATCTGCCGTTTGCTGTTTTCAAATATCTGATTTAGATAAAGAGATATAGGCAAAAATTAAATAAAAATCTTTTTCTAAAATACAAATTTTTTCGAAAAATAAAGAATTTTTCGTATTTGACGTTTTTACCTGATGTTACGATTTTTTTAAAAAGATAACTATTTAAAAATTATAAAATTAAGAATTTTAAATAATTAATTGAAATTATAAATAATTATTTATTTAATTTTGTTATAAAATATAAAAATTTTAATGATTTATTCATATTAAATATATTATTTTTTTCATTTATTCATGTTAAAAATATTGTTTTTTTTTATTATTGTTATCAGTTATTTGAATTATTCTTTACTTATAAATTTTATATTTTGCGCTAAAATTTTTAAAATATTTCGTTGAAAACTCAACTAGATCGAAATCGTCGATAAAGTAGTTACCTAGCGCATAATCTAGTTATCTATTGTGCAACTGGAAGTTTTCGAATTTTTCAAAAGTTCTTAGGCTAATTTCTTTTTTTATCTTTACAAATACGGTTATCAAAATATTATATGAATTTTAATAATTTCATCAATCAATCAGATTGTTTTTATCAGTTTTGATTAGTTTGCCTCTAATCATCTAATTATTAATTTTATAATTTATGTAGTGAAATACTTCCAGTGATGAATAAAGTGTTGTGAAGTATAGTTAATTTATTTAAAAAAATAGTGTGTATATATATATATACACACTCATGTGTGTATATATGTATATACACATGGCTGATTCCATTCAGATTCATGCAGGCCGTCATTGATCGGATTTTTTTTTTCTTATAAGTAATAAAAATACCTTCTATTATGTAAATAAAGATAAAATTTACCTCGTAGAACGCTCAAAAAAATTTTTTTCTACTACAGCAATTCTAGTGTTGGATGTAAAAACAAAAATTCAAAAAGTGAAAATGAACCTCTACTTTTAAATGACTATAGCTTTGTCAATTTTTAACCTCTTCGGGCGTTCTTTTAACGAAAGTGTGCGGAATTTTGTCTAGTTTAAAATGCAATCTTGATTTTTGTAATACAATTTGATCTCACTGAGTTATTTACGAAAAACTGAAAAAAAGCGATTTTTTTTAAACACGATTTTCTCAAAAACTATATTTTTTTTTTTTTTGAAATTTTTATATGATTTTAAATATGAAAAATACTAACTTTATAGGGTAGGTGAGAATATGCGATTTTGCCTAATTTTTTTTTAACAGATTTTTAAACGTTTTTTTTTAATTTTCGATTTTAAAACATTGATACCATGGCGCATTGTACTATTTTTCCATCTTTACGTGTTCTTACAACTATTATTATGCTTTTATTTATTAAAATATTAAAAATATTAACAATAATCTTTAAAATAAACCCCGGATTGAATATTTTGATCAATTAGAACCAAAGTTATGACGATTTGAAGTTTAAAAAAAAATGCTAAAACTTTAAATAAATATGATATTTACATTGAGGAAACGCAACTTTCGTTAAAGATTAAAATCTGAAGATATAAATTTTTTAATTTAAAAAAAAAAGTTATTTTGATGAAAGAATATATAACCATTTATCCTCTTTTTATGGTACATTATTATAATAAAAATTTTTTTTGTTGAAGAATATAATTTTTTTATCAGTTTGAATTTCGCGCCTAGAATTTGAATTTATTTTGTAGGGAGTTGTCGCATGCCACTACTAGGTGGCGATAATTCGTTCTTTGCATTCTCATCAACGACTTGACGCGTTTAAAAATATAAGAAAAGGAAGATAAAAAATAAAGTTGTTTAAGAAAAATTATTTTTTTCGATCCGTTATTGAACAGAATATCAATAATGGCATCACTGATTGTTAAAATGAAGTGCAAGGATTTATAAGAAAGGCACAAAAAAGTTGTTTATGATTGCTCCAAAAGTCCGCTTAGAGAATCAGGTGGTCTAACAAAGTCTTTGAAGCACTTGTATCCAAATACTTCTTTCTTTAAAGAAGATAAAGTATGCCCTTCGTGTTACAAAATATTATTAGATGAAGTGAAAAATGCGCCTATTTCATCGACTTCAAGCAGTCAACAATCTTCAGAAGATTTTATTCATAGTGAGGCTGTGGTAGAACAGCTCAACGAGACTTCAAGTGATTTAAAATTAAACATTTCACGAATTAAAATGCCTCAAAGTATCAATATCAAGATGCGAGAATCTTATGCTCTCCAAAAAAGAAAACAAATAAACGATGCATTTGATTCACAAATAGCAAGTAAAATGATGAAAGTCTACGATATAACGGATTTGCCCGCATTGAATGAAAATAATGAATGTAAAACAAATGATAAATGGCTTGAGAATATTAAAATTGCATTAGATAATTGTTCAAATTTTCTTGAGAAAGTGCGATTGTTGAGTATTATACCAAGTGATATTTCCAAAGATTATTTATTATCAGTTTTACCAAATGTAACTATTTATATGATTGATTAAGCACGATCATTGGTAAATAATAAAAAAATTTACAAGCAGTCTGAGAGCCATTGTGGCCATTCTTTGGATAGTGAAATTGTAATGAAAGTAAAGGATTATTATCTGAACGATGATTTTAATTTTTCTCGTCAAAGTGCGAATAAAAGCGACACAGTATCTATCAAAGAAAATGGTATAAAAACTAAAAATGTCAAACGCTTTCTTACGCGAAGTATAAAAGAAATATATTAATTATTTAAAGACGAAAATCCTGAAATGAAAACAAAAATTGGTAAATCAACATTCTACGCTTTAAGACCGAAGTGGGTTATACCACATCCACCCACCGATTCGTGTCTTTGCGTTTACTGCGAGAATCTTAAACTTATGTTAGATGCTTTGAATAATTATGAAAAAGAGAATAAACAAGACATTGCAGATTTGGAATTGAAAATATGTTCTTCACTTTTTTGTTCAAAAGATGATATGAAATGTGTACTAAGAGAATGTAAAAAATGTCCCATTGGAGATTCTATTGATTTACAAGTAATTTCTTTGACAAAAGAAGATTTATGTGAAGAAATAATTTATGGTGTTTGGGAAAAATCAAATTTACTGAATAAAACTAGCACAATTGAAAATTTCTTAATAGAGTTAAGAGAGCGCGCTCTCACTGTAAGAGCTCATGAATTGGTCAAAGAAATTCAACGTATAGCAATTAAAGAGGTTAAACTTTTAGCGAAAAATAGTGACTTCCAATTAGTTATTCATGTTGATTTTGCAGAAAATTGGACAGTTCTGCTTCAAAATGAAATTCAAAGCTATCATGGGAGTAAAAACCAAATATCAATATTTACGTCGGTATGCTATTTTGGAAATGATAAAACAGTCAGTTATGTCACCGTCTCTGACGATATTAAACATGATTCGTCTCATGCCCTAATAGCTATGAATTTAATTATCGATAACTTAAAACAAAAACATATTGCGTAAGATCTTGATGAAATCATAACTATTTCCGATGGAGCTGCCAGTCATTTTAAAAATAGATATCAATTCTATGAGCTTCAAAACTCAAATGTAAACAGAAAATGGCTTTTTTCTGCAACAGGTCATGGTAAAGGCGCTTGTGACGGTATTGGTGGTTTAGTTAAACATTATGCTACCACGCATAATCTGTCCAAGAAGAGTGCAGATTTTATTAGAAACGCTGAAAATTTCGCCACTCACGTACCAAAATATACTCCGTCGATTAACATTCTTGTTATCCGCAAGGATGAGTTAGAAGTTTTTCGACTGACAGAAAAAATGGAATGGTTAGGAAATGCAAAAGAAATTAAAGGTATTCAAAAGATTCACTGTTGGAAAAGTGAACGAAACCAAATCTACACTGCTAAAACTTCGAGACATGAGTGGCAAGAAGTAAATTTAAAGGTTTTATTCAAATTCGGATTTTTTTATTCACATTAGTTCTCACTTCATTAGTGTTGTTTCTCAATTGTATCGCATATTATTTGTTCATTAAAAATGACCAAATAATATATTTTAGTATTTAAAAAACTCACCTTTTCAAAATTCAAATTCAAAATTCAAAATTCAAAATTCAAAATTCAAAGTAAATATATTTATTTAAAGTTTCAGCATTTTTTTTTAAATTTTAAATCGTCATAACTTTGGATCTAATTGATCAGAATATTCGATCCGGGGTTTAATATAAAGATTATTGTTGATATTTTTGATATATTAATAAATAAAAGCATGATAATAGTTGTAAGAACACGTAAAGTTAGAAAAAAGTACAATGCGCCATGGTATCAATGTTTTAAAATCGAAAATATAAAAAAAACGTTTAAAAATCTGTTAAAAAATAATAAGGCAAAATCGCATTTTCTCACCTACCCTATAAAGTCAGTATTTTTTATGTTTAAAATCATATAAAAATTTCAAAAAAAAAAAAAATATAGTTTTCGAGAAAATCGTGTTTGAAAAAAATCGCCTTTTTTCGGTTTTTTGTAAATAACTCAGTGAGATCAAATTGTATTACAAAAATCAAGATTGCATTTTAAACTAGACAAAATTCCGCACACTTTCGTTAAAAGAACGCTTAAAAAGGTTAAAAATTGACGGAGCTATAGTCATTTAAAAGTAGAGGTTCATTTTCAATTTTTGAATTTTCGTTTTTACATCCAACACTAGAATTGCTGTAGTAAAAAAAAAAAATTTTTTTGAGCGTTCTACGAGGTAAATTTTATCTTTATATACATAATAGAAGGTATTTTTATTACTTAGAAGAAAAATAAAAATTCGATCAGTGACGGCCTGCATGAATCTGAATGGAATCAGCCACATATATTCAATAGACATATTCAATATTGACAATTGACAATTAATTTATAAACATATTTAATAAACATTGACAATTGATTTGAGTAAATGTTAAAAGATAAACCGGTACTAGATTCAAGAAAGAGACTTCCAGGACCTTCTGAAATGGAAAAGCGAAGAACAGGTAGAAATAAAAGAAGACGTCCACAAACAAAAAACATAATTTTTTTTGTAATGATTAACATCATTACAAAAAAAAATTGTTTTTTTAAGTTCTTGACATATTTATACGCAAATAAATTACAATTTTACTAGTCTTTTTATATTAGATCTTGTGTTCTCCACACATTCAGTATCAGGATTTAAAATGGACAGTTGATTGAGACATTATGAAAACTTAATTCATATTTTATAATTTGTTTAATTTTATACTAGCGTACAATACCTCCTAACGTCGCTCGGTTAAATTTCTTCATACAATCAGAATTCAATGCATTGTATGCAATGTAAAATGATAGTGAATATAAATTTCTAGAATTTGACTTCAAAGATTACAATCTACGGATGCTTATACATTTTGCCAATGGATTTTTATATCCGAAAAGTTGAATTGTAAGGTGGAGTGTACGTTTAGTCTGAACGTGTGTCTTTAACTTTTCGAACAAGTTTCGTATGTAAAAATATAGAAAATTTTGAAAAACCATATAAATTTCAGAAACACCTTTAATAAGTTAAGGTTTCATAGCCTAATTATAAATAATTACTTGGAAAAATAAAACTAAAAGATGTTATGTGTTGACACGAGTATTTTGTCTGTGCAATTTTGTTTCATAACTAATTGTGATAACCTCTTCATGTAGCACTCAACTTAAGTAACAGCTGATACTAAAATAACGATACTTAAGTTTTAAGTCATATTTAATACTCAAGACACGACTATAAATTCGGGCCTCAAGCCTTAGTGTATACAGGTATACAGGGTGAAGAAAAAGTATGGAAACCCCTGGAAATTTTGCGACTTTAATTTTTTTCAGAACTTTTAAGTTTTGTTTGTCCGAAATAGAGCGATTATCTCTTTTAATGATGAGGGTTGGGGTAATCTGCAAAGGTCGTATACCAATGTTGTTAATCTCTTTAAGAGGTGGCCGTATCATTCTGTCCTTGTCTAATCTAAATTTTCGTTATTATGAATAGATAAAATATTTTCATAGAAAAGTAAGACAACCGCCCAATAGAGCAAAAGACAAGCAAACGATTCTTCTCTATGAAAAAATATGAAATTTTGATTATTTTTCGAATGAAGTCTGAAACGAAAAACAGTTCAATCAGCTCAATCAAGTTCGATTGTTTTTCCGTTTCAGACTTCATTCAAAAAATAATAAAAATTTCATATTTTTTCATAGAAAAGAATCGTTTGCTTGTCTATTGCTCTATTGGGCGGTTGTCTTACTTTTCTATGAAAATATTTTATTTATTTATAATAACGAAAATTCAGATTAGACAAGGACAGAATGATACGGCCTCCTCTTAATGCAACATTACAAAACGGCGATGACGACACTTTTAAAGACTTCTAAATCCACAGTTTTAAAGACCTTAAGAAGTTTTAAAGAAAGGGGGTCTATTAAAAATCATGCTGTTACTGGAAGACCACAAACAGCAACAAATGAAGAAAAATCTTTGGATGTTTTACTGTCTTTTGTGGAAAATCCACATGAATCATCTCAATCAGTAGCTTTGCAACAGGACATCGATTAAAAATCTGTTCTTAAAATTTTAAAAGTAAAGATTTCATCCTTACAGAATGAAACTTGTGCTAGAATTGAATGAGGATGATCCTGATCGCCGGATTAAATTTAGTGAAATGATGATGGAAATGATAACTGAAAATCCAATATTTTTACAAAATATTGTTTTTTCAGACGAAGCGCCATTTCAATTAAATGGCGAAGTCAATCGTCATAACTTTAGATATCGGTCCGATACAAATCCTCATCGCATGAGAGAAAGTCACACACAATATCCTCGAAAATTGAACTTGTGGGCAGGAATGGTAGGTGATACAATGATATGTACCTTTTTTATTGAAGGAAATTTGAACACTGAAAGTTATGAACAACTTTTGCGAAATCAGATTGTTCCAGCTATCCAGGCCTTAAGAGGAGATGATTTTGAAAATACATGGTTTCAGCAAGACGGTGCTCCAGCTCATTACGGTGTCAATGTTAGACACTACCTGAATGAGACATTTTTTGAAAGATGGATAAGTAGAAGAGGTACAGTAGAGTGGGCTCCAAGATCTCCAGACTTAACACCTTTGGACTATTTTTTGTGGGAGTATTTAAAAAATCGGGTATACAGAAATAAAACCTTGAAGAATTAAGACGTAGAATAGTTCAAGAAATTAATGCTATTTCACGACAGATGATCCAAGATGCAATTGAATCATTTTACAATAGGATTAGTTACTGACAGGAAGCAAATAGAGAACAATTTGAACATCTGTTGTAAATTCATTTACGTGAGAGGCAAGGGAAACTTACTGTAAAAAAGCACCCCGAAGGGAACAGATTTCTTCTACGTGCACGTCGTTGTACCTGGATAGCGCTAATAGGAGGATTAGAGATTATGCTATCTTTGGACTTAAATCATTCCCACACGTACAATTCCCCTCTCTTTTCAGATACAGCAAAAAAAAGGGGGTTCAAAAATTAGGTTGACCTTGAAATAACTTTGAAAATGAGGTTCCAAGTAAAATTAGAGAATAATCTTGAAAGTAAAGTTGAAGGTCAAATCCAAGATCACCATCGAATTCCTTGTTCAAAGTTACCTAGGGTATGCCTTTTGTTCGATTTGTTTTACGACTAAACTAGAGAGATTTTTAAAAAGTCATACTTTGACCTCTAGAGGTTACGTTAACCTCATACCTTAACACATATCCGGTCGTAAAATTTTCCGCTCTTTTTGATTACGGTATAAAAAGTAGGGGTCCCCATTTAAAGAAATGAGGTTGACCTTGAAATAACCTTGGAAATAAGGTTCAAAGTCAAATCCAAGGTCACCATCAGATTCCTTGTTCAAAATTACCTAGGTAATGCTTTTTGTTTGTTTTGTTTTACTATAAAAGACGCAAAATTTTCAGGGGTTTCCATACTTTTTCCTCACCCTGTAGAATTGATGCACGTTATACAATTGATTTCTCATTATTTAGCGTGTAACTGACTTAAGCTTTCAAGAGGCCACTTAGATACATTTTAAACCTATTTGAAAGAATTATACATTTGGATGCTCATAGTACTAATCGTTCCATCTTTGTATTCAAGTCTAAGTATTCGCAATTACGCGTAAAGTAAAACATGTTAAAACGATCACGCACACCAAGTTTGGAGGAAGTTGAGACGAAAAAATTAAAAATATTAACTACAACTTATCGAGAAATAGAAAAAATATCAGAGTAAGTTAAAAAAAAAGTTTTAAAAAGCAAGTTTGAATTTAAGAAAAATTGATACAATGTTTTTAAAAATCGAAATTAAGTGAGAGTTATAAAAATAACTTAAAATAACGTTTCACATCAAAACTTAAACGAGTTTATTAATTTATGTTTACTTATATTAAACTGAATTTATTATTTTCAAACCAACTATTATTTTTAATTATAATGAGCATATTTAACGGAAAACAATAATTTTATAAATAGATTATATTATATTTTTTTAAGGAAAGCTTGTGAAATAAATAGATTTAACCTCAGATATTATGAAATCTTATTTATTTTTTTATTAAAACCTGAATTTTTATTATTCTGAATTTTTTTTATTAAAATTTTACAATTTCACTATAAAAATTTTTTATTAAATATACATTTTTTCAAAGGCCACTGCATGATGAAACTGATTCCTCATCATCCTCCATTGCTTTAGGGCAACTGGATGCTTTAATCTGTTTCCCCTTGCTGATTAGCCGCAACAAATTTCGCCTTTGAGGAGCAGGTCTATTCTTCTGGAGAGTAGCGCTGCCATTCACCTCTGAAAAAGAAAAAAAAAATTTTATTAGTTATAGAAATATATATATATATATATATATTAGTTTTTATTTGTAGAAATATACAAAATGCGTGTGAGAAAGTGGTATTACAGAATTATAATAAAATACACGCATAACAATATAGTTAAAAAAACGCTGCCAAGTGCTTTGGCGCAATGTTTTCTCATAGAGTACATTGAGTTAGAGTAATTTAATTTAATTTTTTTAAATACGATTTTAATATAAATGTCCCTATCCTCTGTATTGGAGGCTGTCTTAATATCTACAAAAACTATATGAATTTTATTCTTTCCTACTTTTGCCATTTGCATCATGTGATTTTATGACGCTCTAAAATTAAAACTGCATTTATAAAATTAATTTTCTCATGCTTGTCTTCTTCACACTATAGCTAATAACTTGCATACAAATTTTGGAACATTTTCATCGAATAGTTTACAAAAAATACCAAATAATTGAAAAATAAAAATTGTTTTAAAATTTTCAAAATACTCTAAAATTAAATGTGCGTTAAGAAAATTAAAGAAAATTAGTTTTCAAAAGTTCATTTTATTTTGACAATCATAAATAATTTCCATACATAATTTTAAGCTCCTTCATCGAGTAGTTTACGTAAAATATAAAAAAAATTAGAAAAATTTTATTCAAAATTTTCAAAATGCTCTAAAATTAAAACTGCACTGAGAAAATAAGTTTTTCAAAGCTTGTTCCATTAAGGCCATTGCAAATGATTTTCATAAAATTTTTCGAGCAAATCTATCGAATGGTTTTTGTGTAATAGAAAAAAAAATGAAAAATAGTGATTTTTTCCAAAATTTTCAAAATGCTCTAAAATTAAAACTACACTAAGAAAATAAGTGTTCCAAAGCTTGTTTCCTTTAGACAATAGCGAATAACTTGCATACAAATTTTGGAGCAAATCTATCGAATAGTTGTCGTAAATTTAAAAAAAAATGGAAAAAAAAATTTATTTTCAAAATTTTTAAAATGCTCTAAAATTAAAAGTGCGCTAAGAAAATCAGTTGGTAAAAGTTTTTCTTCTTTTAACATTCGCAAATAATGTCCATAGAAATTTTCAAGCAAATTCTTTGAGTAGTTCAGGTAAAATACCAAAAAAATGAAAAATCAAAATTTTTTTAAAATTCTTGAAATGTCTCTAAAAAAAAACTAATCTGAGAAAATCAATTTTTATTAGCTCCCCCCCCCCCCCCCAGTTAGACAAAAAACTAAATTGCATGCAAAATTTGAAGCAAATCCATCGAGTGGTTCTCGAGATATTATTGGCGTACTGAAATCATACACACACACACGCACACACACACACACACACTCACGCACGCACGCAAGCACGCACCCACGCAAGCACCCACGCACGCACGCACACACACACACATATAAATACATACATACATTCTCTGCAAACTACTTTTTTCGACTCCCTGAGTCTAAATATGTACAAATTAATGAAAAAATAGAAAAAAAAATTTTTTATCGATACAATGCTTTCGCTATGAGAAAGCAAAAAATAGACATTCAATATAAAATTGCAAAGAAATGTTAAATAAATAGAAATTAAATAAATGAACTTGATTTTGTAGATAAACTTATTCTTTCGTTTGGTTTTAACACTCACCCATGTGATGATCTGAAGGTCCAGCTTTCGAAGAGTTCTCTTGAACAGGAGCACTTTCATCCTTATTTATTGCTGAAATAGAAAAAAAAAATAAATTCAATATTTCATTCTTATTCTTTTTTTTTTTACTTACCCATGTGAAGTTCTGAAGGTCCAGGTTGCGGCGAGTTCTCCCGAAGAAGAGTGCTTGCATCTTTGTTTGTTTCTAAAACAGAAAAAAATTTAATATTTTTTATATTTTCTCTACACTATTAAAAAAATAAATTAAAAATCTAAAGTAAAAATTGAAATTTCAAGAATGTATCGGAAGCAAAATTTAATCTTTTTAATAATGTAATAAATAAAAAAAAATTTACCTTCTGCGTTGTGGACTATCTTGATGATTTTTTTCGATTTCTCCGAATGACAAGAAGAGCAAGTCGATGAGGTGTCATTCGAACTCGAACTGGAACTCGAACTCGAGCTGGAAGTCCTGACCCTCGAAGTGCGCTTTCTTTTCAAAGAGCGCTTAGGTTTAGGGCTTAGGCTTGCCCTAGGGGTTCCCATCCCCTCAAACAGCTGCTGCATTGATGCGCTTACCGGTGGCGGTGACACTAAAACAAGAAAAAAAAGTTTAAATTATAAAAAAACCAAAAATAAATAAAAAAAGAAAAATAATTATTTAAAAAACAATAAATAAATGTACTAACAACTTTTGATTGCATCCATTGCCCAACTAACAAGGTCTATCATTAGTAATAATAATGATCCATTTTTTATAAACCACTGAATGCGTTCCTGCATTACTTTCAGGCTATTACTTGATGTCATTTTGTTAGTCGACATTAAAAAAAAATATCTTAACTCCAATCTAATACTAAACTTTAGGAAGCTCGAGAGACGATTGAATACTAATCATTGCATGCGCCACGGTATTTATATAAAAAAATTTACAAAAATTACCTACCTGCAGAAAAAAATTTTTTGACGATCCTCCGAGTATTTTCCTGTCATCAATCTAAAAAAAAATGCATTCGCAAAGGGCTTCATCCTCAAAATTAAATAACCAATATATCGTTTAAGGAAAAGAGTAAAACGCCTCTTTTCTCAAAAAATAAAATAACAGGTGACTTTCAAAAATATAAATATGTCAAGAAAACTTTTTCTGAAAAGAAAAAAGTTTACCAATAACCTTATTTTTTTAACTTGATACATGGGTGTAAAATGAAAGGTACAATAAAAGTTTCAATTTTTACGGAAATAGGTGTTTTGAAAGAAAAAAGATCGTAAGATTATAAACATAGAAAACAAAAAAGGCTTCTTTTTTCAGTAAAAGAAAACCTTTTTTAACGAAAAGAAAAAAGGTCTTCTTCCCACAAAATAAAAACAAGTGACTTTGAATAGTAAAGTATTGTGAAAGTGACCAAAGGGAAAATATTCTATTGATCAGGAGCAGGTGGCTTGAAATCTGTCATAGAGATGTAAAAAGAAAAAAAAATATGCAAAGGTAAAACTATGCCGAGATCGAAAAACGAATGCCAGCCACAATTTTTACGTGATTGCTATTTTTGGAACAGTGATTTATGGTATTTAGGGTTTTCTGTGTATACCTGCACTCAAAGACTTTAGGGGCTGCATGTATCCTTCAACGTTATGTAAAGCGCCAATCGCGTTAATGTGATCGGAGCAATCAGAGTCAATTTTCAGGACACTGACTGTGCCAATTGAGTGGCACTGCGGGGAAGCGAAAGTGGAAGTGACACTAGCAAGCGTAAAGTTTTTCGGTGGATAGAGAGTGAGCACAATAAGAGTTTTAATTTTTCAAGAAATAGATGTTTTTAAAGAAAAAAAGGTTGTAAGACTATAAGCATGAAAAAAGAACTAAAAAAGACTTCTTTTTTCAGTAAAAGAAAACATATTTTTTTTTGCGAAAAGAAAAAAGGTCTCTTTTCCACAAAATGAAAACAAGTGGTTTTGAATAGTATAGTATTGTAAAAGTGATCAAAGGAAAAATATTCTATTGATCAGAAGCAGGTGGCTTAGAGAAAAACATGCTATCGTAAACATTATTCTTTTAAAAATTTTTCAGTATAAGAAAAAATATTTTTCACGAAAAGAAAAAAGGTCTCTTTTTCACAAAATGAAATCAAGTGACTTTAAATAGTAAAGTATTGTGAACGTGACCGAAGGGAAAATGTTCTATTGATTAAAAGCAGGTGGCTTGGAGAAAAACATGCAATCGTAAACATTCTTTTAAAAATTTCTCAGTAAAAAAAAACAAATTTTTTACGAAAAGAAAAAAGGTCTCTTTTCCACAAAATGAAAACAAGTGGTTTTGAATAGTATAGTATTGTGAAAGTGACCAAAGGAAAAATATTCTATTGATCAGAAGCAGGTAGCTTAGAGAAAAACATGCTATCGTAAACATTATTCTTTTTAAAATTTTTCAGTATAAGAAAAAATATTTTTCACGAAAAGAAAAAAGGTCTCTTTTTCACAAAATGAAATCAAGTGACTTTAAATAGTAAAGTATTGTGAACGTGACCGAAGGGAAAATATTCTATTGATCAAAAGCAGGTGGCTTAGAGAAAAACATGCTATCGTAAACATTATTCTTTTTAAAATTTTTCAGTATAAGAAAAAATATTTTTCACGAAAAGAAAAAAGGTCTCTTTTTCACAAAATGAAATCAAGTGACTTTAAATAGTAAAGTATTGTGAACGTGACCGAAGGGAAAATATTCTATTGATCAAAAGCAGGTGGCTTGGAGAAAAACATGCAATCGTAAACATTCTTTTAAAAATTTCTCAGTAAAAAAAAACAAATTTTTTACGAAAAGAAAAAAGGTCTCTTTTCCACAAAATGAAAACAAGTGACTTTGAATAGTAAAGTATTGTAAAGGTGACCAAAGGAAAAATATTCTATTGATCAGAAGCAGGTGGCTTAGAGAAAAACATGCTATCGTAAATATTATTCTTTTTAAAATTTCTCAGTAAAAAAAAAACAAATTTTTTACGAAAACAAAAAAGGTCTCTTTTCCACAAAATGAAAACAAGTGGTTTTGAATAGTATAGTATTGTGAAAGTGACCAAAGGAAAAATATTCTATTGATCAGAAGCAGGTGGCTTAGAGAAAAACATGCTATCGTAAACATTATTCTTTTTAAAATTTCTCAGTAAAAAAAAACAAATTTTTTACGAAAAGGAAAAAGGTCTTCTTCCCACAAAATGAAATCAAGTGACTTTGAATAGTAAAGTATCGTGAAGGTGACCAAAGGGAAAATATTCTATTGATCAAAAGCAGGTGGCTTAGAGAAAAACATGCTATCGTAAACATTATTCTTTTTAAAATTTCTCAGTAAAAAAAAACCAATTTTTTACGAAAAGGAAAAAGGTCTTCTTCCCACAAAATGAAATCAAGTGACTTTGAATAGTAAAGTATTGTGAAGGTGACCAAAAGGAAAATATTCTATTGATCAAAAGCAGGTGGCTTAGAGAAAAACATGCTATCGTAAACATTATTCTTTTTAAAATTTTTCAGTATAAGAAAAAATATTTTTCACGAAAAGAAAAAAGGTCTCTTTTTCACAAAATGAAATCAAGTGACTTTAAATAGTAAAGTATTGTGAAAGTGACCAAAGAGAAAATATTCTATTGATCAAAAGCAGGTGGCTTGGAGAAAAACATGCAATCGTAAACATTCTTTTAAAAATTTCTCAGTAAAAAAAAACAAATTTTTTACGAAAAGAAAAAAAGGTCTTGTTCCCACAAAATGAAATCAAGTGACTTTAAATAGTAAAGTATTGTGAACGTGACCGAAGGGAAAATATTCTATTGATCAAAAGCCGGCGGCTTAGAGAAGAACATGCAATTGTAACCATTGTTCTTTTAAAAATTTTTCAGTAAAAGAAAAAATATTTTTTACGAAAAGAAAAAGGGTCTTTTTCCCACAAAATGAAAACAAGTGACTTTAAGTAGTAAAGTATTGTGAAAGTGACCAAAAGGAAAATATTCTATTGATCAGAAGCAGATGCCTTAAAAATATATATATATATATATATTAGACAGGTCGTTATTTCTCGAAACTTACTGAGCATCGCTCCCAACCCTTAGATCGATGTGTTTATACTAAAAATTTAAAAAGCAGCTGGAATACCTTGTTGGAATAGAGATTTAACCTTGCCGAATCGCAAAAAACCGTATTTTTTATTGCTTTTTCTTATTTTTCTTTTTTCTACATACAGCTATGACTGAAAAAATTTTTTTGAGATTCTTTTCTACACTTTTTCTATTGCCGTAAGTTAAAGTAATATCTTATGGGGTGATTTTAGAGCCAAGAAAATTTTTTTTTCCGAATTGTTGCTCTTGAAATATTAAAAAATTTTACTCAAACGGGTTTATTCTCGTGTATTTTGAGGTTAAAAGTACTTTATAATTTTTTTTTATTCAAACAACTAACATAACTTTAGAGTAGGCTTAAAGATCTTCAATTTCCTTTTATATAAAAGTTTCTAGGTGCTTCTGATACTGAGATATGGCCATTTGAATTTAATAGGAAATTCTTAGAATAAAATCTGTAAACATCGTGAGCATGCAATTGACTATCAACTCCCTCTGATCACAAATTCAGTTTTAGAGCACATAGAAACGGTCTAAGTAAATCAAAATGAAGGTCTTAATTTCAACAAAAAAGTGGCGCTAGGTGTCTTTCGCACAGTCAGAGTTATGAAATTAGTAAATACCCATATAGAAATAATTTTCGTAAATATTTGTAAATATCTGTAAATATCTCTAAATAACTGTAAATAATTAATAAAAAGTATTGAGACTGAAACATTAATAAAAGTTATTTACACTTATTTATTTTTATTTACAATTATTTATAGTTATTTAGTTATTTACGAATACTAACTGATTTTAAAAGTTATTTACTATTATTTACAAACACTTACAGTTACTTACTCTTCATTACTATTATTTACTATTATTTATAATTTTCAAAATTTTTAGGTAAGTAAATAGTTTATTGTTATTCATAATTATTTACGATGATTTACAGTTATTTATAGTTATTTACTTTCGTTGTCTTAGATAATTTTTCAGAGCGTGGGTAAACGGTGATAGTCCCGGTCGTATTTTACGTATTGACAGAAGACTCAATGCTCAAGCATACGTGAACATTCTTGAAAATGAGCTTCTGCGAAGTCTACAAGAACGATACGCAGACGATGAGATGCCAATTGATATAGTGGAGGATAATAGTCCTATACATACCGCACATATAGTGCGTGATTGGTACGCAGCGCATCCCTAGCTTCAGAGATTTGACTGGCCACCACGTTCACCAGATCTCAACATCATCGAGAATGTCTGGTCATATATGGTGAAAGGATGGAGACCTGGAATGGCATGAAATCGTGAGCAGCTCGTGGAACTCGTTCAAGAAGCATGAATTGCCTTATTTGATAATCCAGGATATTTTCATAATTTATGCGATTCTGTCCTACGAAGATTGAAAAAAGTGATAGATAATGAAGGTGGATTTATTGATTATTGATTTTTGATGACTTTATTTTAGAAATGATTAAGAAATCTATTCAATTTTGATTTTGAATTTTTTTCAAGCTTTGTTTGCACACTGCACATGCGCAAGCAGCGCACAAAATACACCTGTTGTGATTTCATAAAAGTAGTTCACAAGATTTAAAATTATAAAAGTTTTATGTATTATTATTTAAGGTTTTGAATAAAGATATGATATAAGAAATTTTGCTTTATTTTTTAATTTCAAAGTCATTTATAATCATTAAAACGTAGTTCCAAGTTAACATTTTTATATAATTATATATTTGAAAGAATAATTTAAAAATTTTGTTATTATAAAGTTTTCAAAGTATTTACAGTTATATCAAATATAAATGAAATGCCTAAAATATATAATGTTAAAAAAATATTTTTCAATACATTTTAAGTTTGCAGTATTGGTTGTATTAAAGAAATGTTAAATTTTTAAATAACAAACACTCATCAAGAAATTTAAAGTTTAAATTTCTTCCTTGTTCAGTCAAATTTGTATCCAGTAAAAATTTATATCCTTCCGGATGCAAGATAGGATATTTAAACAAAAGCATACTCGAACGAGTCCATTCATTTACTCAGTAGTTAATTAATAAGCATTCCTGTAGGAAGAAATGAAGTGCATGTCTTGCTTCAACTGTTTGCAAGCGAAGAAGCTGCAGTTTCCTTGTTTTACAGTTCATCAACTCCTCGACTAATTTATAATTGTATATTATGGATTCACAATAAATAAATAAAAATAAAAGTTCAATAAGTAAGAAATTAATTTCAAATTTGATTGGAGACGATGGGTTAATAAAATTATGAAATCATAAAAAGCCTTGATTACGTAAACAAGTATTCATAGAAAACAAACATTATGTCATCTAATACAATCATTATTCACAAATATTACAAATTTAATCAAACATTCTCAAGTGTTATAAATCATATGACTAGTGGCTCATGTCTTTTTTTTAATTAAATCATGTGTAAAAGTATAATATTTGTAATAATTAAAAAATAAATATTCAAAAATAAATTGTTTTGGAATCATAAAAAATGTTGAAGCTGCTAAGATTAGATAGCAGGTGCAAGCTACCGACAGAGTAAAATAGAGTAAAATTCCTTTATTTGCCATTAACAGAACCATGGATGCTGTATTGGTTATATCGAGGAGATGTAAATATTGGAATATTGGAATAACAAACACTCGTCAAGAAATTTAAAGTTTAAAATTCTTCCTTGTTCAGTCAAATTTGTATCCAGTAAAAATTTATATCCTTCCGGATGCAAGATAGGATATTTAAACAAAAGCATACTGGAACGAGTCCATTCATTTACTCAGTAGTTAATTAATAAGCATTCCTGTAGAAAGAAATGAGGTGCATGTCTTGCTTCAACTGTTTGCATGCGAAGAAGCTGCAGTTTCCTTGTTTCACAGTTTATCAACTCCTCGACTAATTTATAATTGTAAGTATGGAATTTCATACCAATAGCTTTTATGGATTCACAATAAATAAATAGAAATGAAAATTCAATAAGTAAGAAATTAATTTCAAATTTGATTGGAGACGATGGGTTAATAAAATTATGGAATCATAAAAAGCTTTGATCACGTAAACAAGTATCTATAGAAAACACACATTATGTCATGTTGATTGTATGTAATCCAATATAATTATTATTCAAAAATATTACAAATTTAATCAAACATTCTTAAATGTTATAAAGCATAAGACTTGTGGATCATATCTTTTTTTAATTAAATCATGTCTAAAAGTATGATATTTGTAATAATTAAAAAATTAATATTAAAAAATAAATTATGTTTTGGAATCATAAATAATGTTGAAGCCGCTAAGATTAGATAGCAAATGCAAGCTACCAACAGAGTAAAATAGAGTAAAATTCCTTTGTTTGCCATTAAGAGCATGACGAAGCTGTCCGCCTTCTAATAATATTTATAATCCTAACTTATGAATAAACGATGCGTTTAATCAAGTTTTTTTTCTACAAAGAAAAAATTTGTAAGATTAAACTCTAGTGCAGACAACCCAAGAAATCCACCAAAATATTATACATACAAAGTTATAATAAAAACTTTCAATGTATCGTATTTTAAGGTTAGGTTTGTCGAGTATAATATCTAATTTCCAATCAAAGCTCATAAAAAAATAACAAGTCCAAATGATTTTTTATTTTAACAAAAATTATTGTACTAATATAGCTTTAGTGCGGACAAGTCATTATATTTGTTTAATTTATGAATTTAAAAAGATATTGATAAAATAAAAAAAGCAAAACTCAATTGCTGCAGCTACGACATGCCGTTAACAGAACCATGGATGTTGTATTGGTTATATCGAGTAAATGTAAATATTGGAATACTGGAATAACAAACACTTGTCAAGAAATTTAAAGTTTACAATTCAGAGGTCAAATTTATATCCAGTAAAAATTTATATCCTTGCGGATACAAGATAGGATATTTAAACAGAAGCAAACTGGAACGAGTCCATTTATTTACTGAGTAGTTAATTAATAAGTATTCGTATAGAAAGAAATGAGATGCATGTCTTGCTTTAACTGTTTGCAAGCGAAGAAGTTACAGTTTCCTTGTTTCTCAGTTTATCAACTCCTCGATGAGTTGCAGATACTGAAGTTGATCTGGGGTTTGATGCTGCTGTTAAAATAGCTATTAATGGAGCCCGTATACATAACTCTGATTCATAATTGATTAATTACAACAATAATTTTATGAATCATCAATTTATGTAAAATCGTATTAAAAATAATTGAATAAAATTATGTAAATGTTAAAAGCAATGGTTGTGTCAACTATTATACTTAGAAAGCACTCATTATGTTATACTAACATTATTAAAATAAGTATAATTATTCATAATAGAAAAATTAGAAGTTTATTCAAGCATAAAATTCGTAGATCATGTTTCTTTCAGATATATGCATATTTATATATTTAATAAATAAAAAGTTGTATTAAAACATAGTTTATGTATTAAAATTATAAATTTAAATTGTATTGAAATTAATGTAGTTAATTATTTTTAAAAAAATCATAAATTTTCTCAAAAGTTTTAATAATAAAAAATTATAAAAGTTTGATGTTATATTATTTGAAGTTCTAAATAAAGAACAAATTTTGCTTTATTTTTTAATTTTATAATTATTTATAATTATTGGAATTTATTTTCAATTAATTTTTTTTATACAATTATATATTTCACAGCATAATTCAAATTAAAATTTAGTTTTAATTCATATTTTTTATATAATTATAAATTTATCAGCATAATTAAAAAATTTTGATGCTTTTTTGCCAACAGAGTGCAATTGACGAAGTTGCAAAGATTGATGATTCGGAACTCGATGTATAATTCATAGTTCGCTTACGCCATAGACTAAATATGCAACATTGTCATTTTAGGTATACCTTCGGAAAAAATCATTTAACGGTGAGCGTACATGCGTTCCGAAAAATTATCTAAGACAACGAAAGTAAATAACTATAAATAACTGTAAATAATTATAAATAACAATAAACTATTTACTTACCTAAAAATTTTGAAAATTGTAAATAATAGTAAATAATAGTAATTAAGAGCAAGTAACTGTAAGTGTTTGTAAATAATAGTAAATAACTTTTAAAATCGGTTAGTAATCGTAAATAACTAAATAACTATAAATAATTGTAAATAATAATAAATAAGTGTAAATAACTTTTATTAATGTTTCAGTCTCAATACTTTTTATTAATTATTTACAGTTATTTAGAGATATTTACAGATACTTACGAAAATTATTTCTATATGGGTATTTACTAATTTCATAACTCTGACTGTGCGACAGACACCTAGCGACACTTTTTTGTTGAAATTAAGACCTTCATTTTGCTTTACTTAGACCGTTTCTATGTGCTTTGAAACTGAATTTGTGATCAGAGCGAGTTGATAGTCAATTGTATGCTCACGATGTTGACAGATTTTATTCTACGAATTTCCTATCAAATTCAAATGGCCATATCTCAGTATCAGAAGCACATAAAAACTTTTATAAAAAAGAAAATTAAAGATCTTTAAGCCTACTTTAAAGTTATGTTGGTTGTTTAAATGAAAAAAAATTATAAAGTACTTTTAACCTCAAAATACACGAGAATAAACCCGTTTAAGTAAAATTTTTTTAATATTTCAAGAGCAACAACTCGGAAAAAAAATTTTTCTTGGCTCTAAAATAACCTCATAAGATATTATTTTAACTTACGGCAATAGAAAAAGTGTGAAAAAGGGTCTCAAAAAAATTTTCTCAGTCATAACTGTATATAGAAAAAAGAAAAATAAGAAAAAGCAATAAAAAATACGGTTTTTTGCGATTCGGCAAGGTTAAATCTCTATTCCAACAAGGTATTCCAGCTGCTTTTTTAATTTATAGTATAAACAGAAATACATCGATCTAAGGGTTGGGAGCAATGCTCAGTAAGTTTCGGGAAATAACGACCTGTCTAATATATATATATATATATATATATGTGTGGGACATTTCATGTCAATTTGTACGAACTCATAATCACAGGCGTTTCTATATATGTTGTACATTTCATGACAGCACGCACACACTCATCCGAGTACCCTTAGGTTTATATATATATGGGACATTTCATGTCCATTCGCATGCATACACACAGACTTTAATAGACACGGGATTTTTCACGTCAATTGGAACGCACGCACATACAGGTTCATATATATGGGACATTTCATGCCAATGCGCACGCACACACACAGGATTATATATATGTATATATGGGATATTTCATGCCAATGTGCATTCATGCCCACACAGGTTTATATATATAGGACAGTCCATGTCGTTGCGCATGCATGCACACACACGTTAATATACAAACACACAGGTTTATAGATATTGGACATTTCAAATCAATTTGCATGCATGCTTACACACGTTAATATACATGGGATTTTCTATGTCAATTCAAACGCGCGCACCGATTTTCATATATTTAACATTTATTGTCAACTCGAACGCGCAAACACATCTAAACATGTACTTGAGATTTGTATTTATAAATATGGGACCGTTTCTGACAATTCGCATGCACGCACACACATGGGCTTATAAATATATATACATATATATATATATATATATATATGTATATATATACACATATATATGTGTGTGTATATCTGTGTACACATACACATGGGATATTAATGTTAATTCACACGCGCGCACACACACAGGTTTATATATACGTGGTTCAATTATTAGTGAAAAATTAAAGGAAGACCGCAACCAGCCTATACCATTCTTTTTTTATCAACAGTTGGTGGATTAAAGAATAATTTAAGCTAATCAAAATGTAAAAATTCTCAATTATATTGGTCACCAATGATTGGTGCAATAAAATTAAAAAAATCATTAAAAATGGTAAAATGGGTTTTTTTTTAAACTTTATGATGTTTTTACAGAGAAATGGTGCAACGTACGGCAAAATTGATAAGAATATTTTCGACTTAATATTTGATGAAAAACACGAAAAATTAACAAAATTTTCTTCAACCGGAAAATTGACTTAGAAATTTTCCTAACCATCTTCCAGCTATCCACTCTCGAAATTCGTGTTCAGGGATCAAAATACATAGGAAAAACTTTGTTGGAACCGTGGATCTCCAACGGCTACGGAAATTCTTCTAGCGTATATTAGTTATATATGTCCTCCGTATTGAGGTGAAATACCCCGGTTAAAATGTACATTAAGGTTTTGAAAGATCCTGATGTGAAAGAACCTTTTTAATTTTTTCCGGTTTTTGGTACCAGTCCATAATAAAACTTTGCGAACTATTATGAAAAAAATTGTTATGATTGTCGTTGATACCTTCAGAACTTTTTTGATTCATTAAGTTTTACTGAGGAATGGAAACCGGAATTTTATCGTATTCAAAATTAATGAACTATTAAGATCGCTTAGGAATTGAACAGCACTTTCAAGTTTTCAGAAGAAACCTTCTGGATTGTATTGTAACAAATTTTGCAGAAGTATTGTTAACTTTTTATCATCTTATGAATATATTTATTAAATTATTGGTAAATAAATGATTATAAATCTATGAGATCATTTAAGAATACGGATGAATCTTTATATTTTCTGTATATTGATTGAAAGGTTAATGAAACTTCACGAACTCTATCGAAGTAAATCGAGATGAATTAGTACAATCTTGTAAAGAGTTTAATAGCTATTAAAGATCCTTAAGAGGAGGTCCAGTATATCTGTATTTTTCTAATCAAAGAATTGATTTTTTTACAAAAACTAATAATTGTAGCAAAAAATAAAGAGATAGCCTCATCTTGCATCTTAAAAAGCAATATTTTCTTTGATTAGGAAAAATTATTTTTATCGATTTGTTTTGAAGAAAACCTTGAAAAACTTGAAAAATCGAGGTTAGGATATACAATCCAGTTTTTCAAAGTTTTCTTAGAAACGAAGCGCTAAAAATAATTTTTTCTCATTAGAGAAAATATTGCTTTTTATTATACGAGATGGGGCTTTCTTCTTATTTTTTGCTACAATCATAAGGTTTTGCAAAAAAATTAAATTTTTAATTATAAAAGGATAGAGATATACGATCTGCTATTAATAAAATATCGTGAAAATTATTTATGATTTTCAGTAACTATTTTGAACTTATGAAAAAATATACGTATTATTAAATTTTTCGAACTCTTGAAATAGTTTAGCATACTATGGAATTGTTCGATAGTGGAAATAGTGCCATTTCATATGACTAAGCTATAAATTTATTTTGTGAATAAATACAATAAATCGCACTGATTTATTAAAACTAGGAAATTTTTCAGTTTATTAATAAGTTAATTTAATTTATACTATGATATGCCCTTCAAAAATCACTATTCAAAATATTAGAAATTCATAGAGGATCTGAAGAAGTCATAATCATATTACTTGATATATGGGGATATCTACACAACTTTTAATTCTCTAGTAACAGGTCATATTACAGCTGTTACTGGGTTACCGCATGATGCACATTATTTAAACTAGGTTCAAATCTTTTGTGCTATCCTGTAACTCTATTTCTGACGTATTTTGTAAATGTTCCACAAACGGCGCAGTAGATATTTCTATAAAACATTCATTTTTACACATAAAAAATTACCGTAATTTATCATATGTGTAAATTTACTTTTTATAGAATTATCTGCTGCGCCGTTTGTGGCACATTTACAAAATACATCAGGAATAGAGTTACAGGATAGCACAAAAGATTATAAACTAGTTTAAATAATGTGCATCATGTGGTAACCCAGTAACAGCTGTTATATGACCTGTTACTAGAGAATTTAAAGTTGGGTGGATATCCCCATATAATACCATAGTGGTACACATGAAATTGGAAAGGTTCCAAAAATATATAAATTACAATTACTTTTCTGATGAGGATATATTATTCAGATTAATATTATTTTTAAAATTATATTAAATTATTTTTATTTTTAAGAGCATGACGAAGCTTTCAGTCTTCTAATAATATTTCCAATCCTAAGTTATGAATAAACGGTGCGTTTAATCAAATTTTTTGCGACAAAGAAAAAATTCGTAAGATTAAACTCGAGTGCGGACAACTCGAAAAATCCACGAAAATACTACATAAAAAGTAATAATACAAACTTTTAATGTAACGTATTTTAAGATTAGGTTTGTCGAGCTTGATATATAATTTCCAATCCAAGTCCATAAAAAAATAACAAGTTTAAATGATTTTTTATTTTAACAAAAATTATTGTATTAACATAGCTTAAGTGCGGACAAGTCATTATATTTGTTTATGTTGAGAATAGGCGCACATCCTTAGCTGGTTTTTAGTTATATTGCCAGAGACGCTAGCGCCCTCTAAACGTCCCTTCTCTACTATCTAGCCGCATACACTTTATCAGTTCTTATGGAGACGCGCGCGTGAATGCAGGGCCAGTTTTTGAGAACGAGTGTTTATTTTAATATTTTATATCCGACAGGTGACTTTCTGTTGAGTGTATATAAATAAATAAACTTTATAAACTTTATACTTAAATGTGTGTTTCATTGAGTGCATCCTCAGCTCTGCTAATTAAAATAATCTCAAAAGGTTATGGTAGCCCAGCAAGCTTCAACTGCGCTGTGCGAAGATGGCGAAAAGTATTTTCACCAGCAAGCTTTTACTGCGCTGAGTGAGGATGGCGAAAAAGAACCTCAACAACAACTACTAGATAAGGTGTTGAAAAGTGAAAAAGCGTTCCTTGTGTTCTCGCGAGTAAAGCAAGGAATGGACGACAATCGAGAGGCGTCCTGCGGTCGCTGCATGTGCGAGTTTTTGTGATTTGATGTAGCGAATAAATTTAAGGAGTATTTTTGTTTTTCTTATAGTTGCATCTGCAACTTTTATCTAAAAGAAAAATAAAAAAGGCTCCATGCTGCTCTCTCATCTCTTGTTCTTTTCATATAGACTAACATGGGTTAGTTGTAGCAGAGGAAAAGGAGAAAAGAAGAAAGGAGTCAGTACGAGAAAAAGAATTAACGAATGAGGTTTACTAAGAAACGATAAGACGAACGAGAGACAGAGAGCACGCACGCGTGAAAGAAAGATGGCGCATAAAGAGAAGCTCGCGATGAACGATGCCACGACGAACTTGTCGCCACGAGTAAGAAACGAGAAACAAGAAATGCAAATGGAGACTATAACGATGAACGAGAGGGATGTAAGGAATGAGTTGTATATGTGTGCTGTATGATAGTTATGGGACGCCATATAGCATATAAAAACGCACAAACATATAATCAAACGAGGTCTAAAGAATAATGCATGCCAAATTTAATATAAAATAAATTAAATTACAAATAGAGTGGTGAAATAAATTAAATTAAAATAAACCAGTGCAAAATAAATCTATAACTATGTCACTTATATGAGAGCGACGAGTATATACGTATATACGAGGAGTTTGTAACTTATATGTGTACAGACACGAATATAAGCAGTGAATAAATACGAGATATGAACTTACGTACGAGTGTACATATGTATACGTATATATGCGTGTATATGTATACACATAAATGTAAATGAATAATTATTAAATTCATATACAGAACGAGAACGAGACATAAAAATCTTTTATTAGAAGTTTTGTTTAATCTAAGGAGTAGTATGGCAGTAACGAGAAAATCGTTGCTCAGACGAGAACGAAAAAGCAATATTTACGATGGACTCTGGCCAAGTCTAAACCTTAAGTACATGTGTAGATATTTGTAAATACATTATATACAAGTATTTTTTATTTCATAATATGTATTTCATATACATATAACTAAATTAAATAAAAATTAAAATAATATTTTCACGTGATTTTTAAAAATAGAAATGTTAACATAAAGGCCGGCAATGGCACTGTAAATAATTTTAATTTACACATTTACGCAATTATGCTTAAATCATTAAAATATATAACAGCGCCTACTTTAAAACGAAATGTAACCGAGTTCGAGTTTGTTATATTAAAATTAAAATTAGCAATCATCTTGATCGTTTTGAAACTGCATACTTGTGTTCGGTATGCCAGAATCTTAACAATTAACTTAATTGCAGTTGTTTTGATACTGATCATACTTGTATTCCGTATATTAGAATCTTAACAACGAAATTAAAAATTACAACTATTTAAAGACTGATAATGTTTGTGTCCAGCGTATCAGAATCTTTATAATGCAAATAAAAATCTCAACTGTTCTGAGTTTGACAAGCTTGCGTTCAGCCTGTCAGAGTCTTGACAGTGAAATTTATTAAATAGAGTTATGCTAAATACGATGAATAACGAATACATAGTTAAATAAATTTTAGTTTCAGTTTAAATTTAGATAGTACTTGTGTTCAGTGATATCTGAATTTCTAACTGTATAACTGATTGACAGGAAAGGAGTTCATACCTAACGAGTAGATGGCAGCACTTACGAGAGAAATTACCTAGGAACGAGAAAAGGGTCTGTCATTCTATGTATCTTACTGCCGTGACCTATTCAAAACGAGACGCAGCTGCGATACGAGAAAATGAGGAATTGAACGAGGAATGATACGAGAAAATGAAGAATAGAACGAAGAACGGAACGAGAGAATAAAGGAGTAAAACGAGACCAAACAACGACGCAAAGAGAAACGAAAACCAAAAGGTAAACGATGTATATAACCACTTTTTAATTGTAAACTAAGATATAAATCAGGCAACTATTTCTATGTTAAAAGGATCCACAGAAATTGAAATTTAATATATATAGAAAATTGCCATTATCAAATTCGAAGTTCTCTTAAATGAAAATGAAACATTGTCTAAACGAGTGCATAACGAAGTTAATATTAACGATAAAAACTGTCTTATTTTCGATTCTTTTGTAGAAATCAAGGATCAAATGGCCACCTTCATGGTTCAAGTTTATGTATTCGAAAAGGAGGCATCTGCAAAGAAGTCGTAATCTAAAATTGAACTAAATTGAGGCTGGTCGCAAGGAGGCGGAGAAAACAAAGGCAACTATGTATAACGAGTCCAAAAACTTGAAAATTCAGATTGACGTATTTGATAATAAATTCTTATGAAATACTTTCATAAATAAGAATAGTATTGAAAATCTGATAACGAGATAACCGAGTTTGATTTAGTACGATTTATTGTAATTCTATGGAGATCGATACTAAACGAGTTGAAAAATCGAAAACAACTCTGCTTGTGCTAGCAGAATAAAAGTCTTTAACGAGAGTAACTTAACGTACGATTCTCATGTATCGTCTTATATCGATACATGGGCTCATCGGCTCAAAAATGATTTAAAGGAGAGTGTCGTAGAAAATCATACAGTTCGAACATGAGATATTATTATTAACTACATAGACACTGATTACCATAAGGAGTTTTTAAAATAAATAAAGAAATAGGATTATGAAAAAGAAATGCTTTTTCAGCGATTATAAAGAAATAATTTTATAGTTCGCTATATAATCTGAGAAAGAAATTAACGAGTATATTTTGGATTAATTTTACAAGTCAAAAAGGAATTAAAATAAGTATCAAAGGTAAAATGGCTAGTTGATAAATATATCGGAAATACCAAAAACTGATAGGAATGCATGACGAGCAACGTAACAGCAGCTAAGACTACAGATTAAAGGACTTAGATTCTATCGATTTTCATAGTTGATACTTATATGTATACAGTAATTAGTTAACAATTTTCATTGTGTTACAAGAGCAACTGGATGACCAATTATACAGAAAAGGATTATTCAAAACGTAAAAGACGAGAAAAATAAAGAAAATATAAAAATAAATTTAAATGAAATTGTTAACGCAACATTGTTAATTAATTCTTGAAAATTATTAAAGGGAGGATAAGTAAAACGAGTAACGAAATTTCAATGAAACGAGTTAAATTTAATAACAAAAGTAGAAACATCACGAGATTTAGCAAAACGAGAAATACTAAGAAAAATATTAACGATTTAAAATTGGGAGCCAAGAGTAAGAGAAAAGACTTACAATGGAAACGATGAAAACTTAAGATCAAAAAGAAAAAAATGAGTTTAAGATCTTAAAATTAAAATCGATTTAAAACAACGTGAAAATAATCAATGACTGTTTTAAATTAAGTCAAAATTCTCGCTGACTCTGATGTGAGATATTAATTAATGAGTTTGTAATTAATTTTAAATTTCTAACGAGAATTTTCACGAGATTAAGTTTGTTAACAAAACAACATTGTGAACTTAGGATCGGAGGGAGTAAATACGAGTTTAGGCACTGCTGACCAATATTAAATTTATCTTATCAGATAATACCTTTATGCAGATGCTCTATAGATAATTTATTACATAAGTCAAAGTTTACGGACCAGTACTTGTGTATATATTTAAATAACGAGACAATTGATATGTACGTGGTCATGTGTCAAATAAAATGTTTATTACTGGAGTACAAATATAAAATTTTATGGATTAATAGAATTTGCGTTCGGAGAAAAGATTGATAATAAGTATACAATCTTAACAAACTACAACATACTTAATTACAAGAGATAAAGAAGAAATGAGTGAAAATAATAAAAATTGTAGGAAATGAGTATAGATGCGTAAGCGCTAAGTTATACTCAAATGTCAATGACACTATAGTGAAAATAATAAGTGTTATAAAGGAGGCAATAGAAATTAAAAGGATAGATTTTGAAATCATGTCTGCAGAGAATATCGAGATAACTTCTCTTAACAGAAGAACGATGATTTGATATGGATAAGACATTTTTCTTAAATGATTTAAGGAGTTACAGAGAACTTATAAATATATCAAGGATTATAATTTTAAAATATCGGAAAGCATGGGTAATGTGGCTCTGGAATCTGCTGTGTTCGCAAATAACAGATTGTTACATACCTCCAACGATTTGCTGTCACGTCTAGAAAAACTTAATCCTAATTACGAGTTTGATATAACACATTAAACGTTTTAAATGTGTAACTTGTACGAAGATGCTGAGGAAAATTGGTCTTAAATTCAGGAGTATAGAAAAGGAGTGATATCGGTAGGTTTTGAGGAAACAGAATGAATTCTATTAAAATCAGAGAAAGGAAGATTTACGACAATCAAGATATACATTTAACGAAAAACATGTGTTTGCTAACAAATATAAACGATGAACATTAAATAGTTGAAATATGAAGGCGATCTGGAAGTATAAACTATGGAGTTGAAAAAAAGATACAAATGGAGATATCAAAACGGAGGGAGCGTTAAAGAAAAGAGGAAGTATAAAGTGACTGTTACTGCCAAAACAGAGAAAACAACTTTATGCATTGCTGACTGAGATGGATGATGATCATGTTATATATCAGATAGCATTAAGATCTGATGTCAAAAAAAAAAAAAAAAAAAAAACTTAATAGGTTTGTTAATACTACGAGTTAATTTTTATACTATATAAAAATAATGTCTAAAGGATGGTAGATAAAATAATTACACGGAATGAAAAGGAGTTTAAATTGATAGGTTCTAAGGAAAAGACAATTATATGTTGATTTCAAGTATGAGCTTGGACTTTTCATAAGGAGATCTAAAAATATATATACGAGTTACACATACATGTGTCACGAATATTGTTAATCAAAGCCGTGCTAACTATAGCTAACTGATTAAATAAGGAAGTATTTTAAAGGATGTAAAAACAGTACCCTTGAACGACCTGCTTAGGAGTGAAATATTCATGGAGATTTCTAAAGAAGTATACTGTTCTGTTGAAACAAGATAAAATATATAAACTGGAGTGAGTCTTGAATGAACTGAAATTTCATAAACTCTAAAATGATAGTTTTTGAGTAACTGCTATCAGAACAGATTTATAACCTCACAACGAGCCATGTAAATCTACTTGAGTAAATGATTGTTGACTATCGAGTTTTGGTGTTACTTACGAATTATGTTACATTCATATTCTATATTATTAAACTGGAAGAAATAAGAAAAAGAATTGTTAAAGGAGTTTGAAATATCTAACATTGGAGAATATAAAATTTTCTAGGAAATATAAATTTAACGATACAAACGAGCGAAAGTCTTGAAAATTTAACGAGGAAACTGTATTATAGAAATGCTAATTAAATTCAATTTTGAGGAAAAGTACCCGAAAAGAATATTGATGGTCACAAATCAAGTGAAAAACTGAGTAGAAAAAGATCACGGGGCAAACGAGAAATTTAATACTGTAAGATATTTGAAAACAGTAATAAGAGATCTTATATAGAAGCTGTTGGTACTATGTTAGATCTGACAAACTCTTGTAGATCATACATTACATACACCGAGAATGTTTTGCGTTGGCATCAAAGAAAGTCAACTTAACGAGAATAAAATAAGATTAAACGAGTATCCAAATATCTAAGGAGAACAAAACTCAAAGTTTTGTAGTATCTTGAAAAACGCGATGATTTTCAAGGTTTCACTGATACGAACTTCAAAGATTAAAGGGATATTTAAAGACAAGCAAATATGCTGTGAAATTATTCAAAGTCTTTTCTGCATATGCGGATAAAAAGGAAATTGTGTATTTCACTCACCTATCAGGTAAAATATGTATTGATAAGTAATTGAAATCAAGAACTGATTTCCTTATACAACTTATCTGGAGTTTAAAAGGAGTTTTACTATAAATGAGTATTAAGAAATGAGTTTACCCCAATGGTATCCTGATTATTGTATAACCAAACTAGTACTCAGACAGAGTTAATATGGAAACGAATATTTCACGAGTTAATTAAAGACAGAGATTGGCTTAAAATATCAGATTGTCGATATTTTAACTGAGCATTTGACTTTCGAGTTGCATAAAAATTAATGAGTGAAGTTATATTATTTTCTTCTGTTGCAGGCCCTAACTGTTAAGGATACTGCTCATCCGTGAGCCTTCATCATGCCCTTTTAATTCAATTTAATTTATTTAACTGAAGATGTGCGGGAGGGAGTGTTGAGAATAGGCGCACATCCTTAGCTGGTTTTTAGTTATATTGCCAGAGACGCTAGCGCCCTCTAAACGTCCCTTCTCTACTATCTAGCCGCATACACTTTATCAGTTCTTATGGAGACGCGCGCGTGAATGCAGGGCCAGTTTTTGAGAACGAGTGTTTATTTTAATATTTTATATCCGACAGGTGACTTTCTGTTGAGTGTATATAAATAAATAAACTTTATAAACTTTATACTTAAATGTGTGTTTCATTGAGTGCATCCTCAGCTCTGCTAATTAAAATAATCTCAAAAGTTTAATTTACGAATTAAAAAGATATTAATGAAATGAAAAAAGCAAAACTCGATTGCTGCAGCTCCAACATCAGATAAATATTACGGAAAGAAACATAATGGATCACCCAAATTCACAATTTTATAAATTACAACTGAATCACTGGAAAAATAGTTGCACACAATAGACTTTTCCAAATTTTATGATTAAAGGCTTATAGTTGAAATTTCAATGTCGGAACGATTCGGAAAACTTCAAACATTTATCAATTTTCATTTCATAATAGTCCTTAAACATTCTTCAAAGACCGGAAAAAAATTTGTTCCGATTCTTTCAGAAATTTTCGAGGTATTTTAACGAGGATATAACTGATGATGATGTACCAAAATTCAACTGCAATAATCACAAATTTTCCAATCGAAAACGTTTTCATAAATAATTTCCATAACTTTATATTTTCCGAGAAAATAATCATAATCTTCATGATTCTGCAAAAATGACGATTTTTATTGACTTTTTCATAAATTTAAGTAACTTATAGAAATTTTCTCCAATTATAATTCAATTTACTTGTTTTTGTCATAAAAACGAAAGATAATTAGTCTTAAAGCAGACCTAACGTAGGTAAATATTATTTTTTTATATACGCTTTTCTTATATTCGCCTTCATGTCTGTTTGTTTATTTGTCTGTCTGTAATCAAATCTTGCGCACTCGATTTCAGGCACTTTTTGACAGATATAAATTCTGAAAATTGGCATAGACTTTGGTCTTGGATGACAATACAATAATCAGTTGTCACTTTGGTACCTGGACATCCAGGTCGATGATAATGGGTGTGAAAAGTCATCTCCAAGGAAGTATAAGTGGGGAGGCTTCCTTTGGGTCGAGGCGAGTTTCTCAGGGGTTTTTAGGGCTGCTAAAACCGAATTTGAGATCAAACAATTGCCACGAAGTGATGTACGGTGTCCAGAATACGCATGGACGTCGTCTCCGAGGAAGTACAAGTGGGGAGGCTTTCTCTGGATCGAGGTGGGTTCCCTGGGGGATTTCGGGGCTGCTTAAACCGAATTCGAGGTTTGAAAGTGAATCTATAATGCATAATAATGATTTAGGATGAAGAGGTCGAACTGGAGTACCAAGTCGCTGATAACGGATGTACCTGAGTGTAATCTTCGAAAAGTCTGGTTGCAATGTAACTCTAAATGATAATACAAACAATTTTAACTTAAAAGTAGAAAATACAAAATTTTAAAAACATGCTTTAAAAATAAAATACAATAATTGAATAAATAGACTAAAAAGTATAAAATAAATAAATTAACTTTCTTGCAATTACTTTTATATAGTTTCATTGCAATAATCAAGAAAAAATTTTACAACAAAAATTTAAAAAGAAATGTCTGGGTGCTGAAATTTTTTCAAAAATCTTTTCAAGAAATTATTAAAGATGGTATTGAAATTATTATTAGATTTACTGAAAATTAGTGCCCACACTTTTCTTTTATAATTTTTGTTGTGAAATTTTATCTTGATTATTGCAATGAAACTGTATAAAAGTAATTTTAAGAAGGTTAATTAATTTATTTAATACTTTTTAGTGCATTTTTTCAATTATTGGTTTTTTTTAACAACGTGTTTTCAACATGAAAAAAACATTTTCTTATTTAATTATATTATTTCACCAATTAGATAAACTCAAATATCTTCATATTATAATTTGCAAAATGTGTTATTTATGTGTTATTTCCAACATCAATTATTGTTTTAAGTATTTATCTAAAGTTTATAGTATTCGGAAAAAAAATCCATTAAGGAATTCATAGAGAAAAAAAATATTAAAAAATTTACATTGTCTCATTACAACTCCTTTATGATTTAGACCTATAAAACCTTTTGTATATGTTTTGTGTATGAAAATATATGATTAATCTGTAACTGAAAGAAAAATTTATAGACCACTAGTTATTTTATTATCGCAATTAATATAAATGCAAATTTTTGTACAATAACATAAAACTGGCTGACAATCGTTTGAAAAAAGTAGGGAACGTAGATATCTTTATAACATAACCTTATACTTTGGCATTCCGTACTTTTCTCAATAACATCATTATAAGTTTTCGATTTTTATACAAATATTCTTTATAATCACATCTTTTGTACTTAAAAATTAATTTACAATTACAACAATTAATATTTGAGTAAAATATGAAAACCTTAATTAGACAAAGACAGCATATCCGGCCCCGTTTTTTTTAATTTGAAACTTTTAATTAAACATTTTTTGGTTTCGAGTGCATGAAATTAATGTTTATGTATTTTTATAACAAAGTAGGGTTTTGTAAAATTGAATTTTCGTTAAAAAGATTATAATTAAATTCATACTTAGCAAATTTTAGACCTCGTAAAAATTTAATTTTAGGAACATTATTTATAAAATAAACTCTCAAATCATTCTTATTGGATCAATAAACCCATAAATACATTGTAATTTATTATGTTATTCATTGTTTTGTTGTTCATCTTAAGGATTTAAAATGAACAGTGAAGAAAATTCAGTAAATAATACAGATGAATTGCTAGCTAGTTTAAGAGTTGGTATAGATGGTGAACCATTACATGATGATAGAAGTCAGGGGACAGCAAATAATGGTACCCATTATGAGTTATCACGATTGAGTAATTCTACAGTAGTTACAAATGTTTCAACGGCGCCTTCTGTTTCATTCAGTGATGAGCAAAAAGAAATTTCAGGTGTCTGCCGTAAAACTTGTTATTTGGATGGAAAATTTTTCGAAGCAGATTTGACGAAATCAAATGGCGATAAAATCATAGCAAAATGCATGACTTGTAATCAGAGTATTCAAGGAAATCTTAAAGTTTCATCAAATTTTTATCGCCATTCAAAGGTTATCGTTTTCTTATGTATATGTTATTAAATCAACTAATTTATTTATCGTTATTGTGACTTGCAAAATTTAAAAAGTAAAAATTGTACTTTTTGAAAAATTCCTTGATAAGGTCAATATTTAATGGTATGAACTGAAAAAAAATTTTGATGTTTTTTATGACAGTACATTCAAATGTAAAGTTAATATTTAGATGAAATATCAAGTATCATGTTTCAATAAATATCTTGTTCAATAATGAATTTTCTCTTATGAATATATAAAATTGAACATTATTTATATTAAAGTTATATACCTTATCAGAAAAAAAGGTCAGCCATGTTGGTAGGTGACAATAATACTAAATTTTATCTGTTATAGTAAACACAGAATAATTAGTTGTGTTCACTTTTTTATAATGTCATCAAATTGCTTTTTTAACACTTTCTAGGAGAGTATCACATCTCCGGATCACGGATTTTGCTCTAACTTTAAGATAGGTTTTCAGATGTCAAAATATGGAAAAAGCCAGAGTTATAGACCCCAATGCTCAATATTTCTCTAGTTGCAGGCAATTAAAGAAAATCACTAAAAAAGTTACTAGATTTTTAAACGCTTATAATTCTTTAGCATTCATAGCTAGACGCTTGTAACTGTTTTTAAACGAAAGCTACGTTCAAATCCTTTCGAAAAAGCACCTATAGCATATCAAAATATTATTTTTTCCCAAAGTTACAGCGTTATTAAAATTGTACTACATTTTAACATTTATTATTAATTAATATTTTTAAAAGGAAATTCAGCTCAAATTCTTATAACGCTGTAACTTTGAGAAAAAATAATATTTTGATATGCTATAGGTGCTTTTTCGAAAGGATTTGAACGTAGCTTTCGTTTAAAAACAGTTACAAGCGTCTAGATATTAACGCTAAAGAATTATAAGCGTTTAAAAATCTAGTAACTTTTTTAGTGATTTTCTTTAATTGCCTGCAACTAGAGAAATATTGAGCGTTGGGGTCTATAACTCTGGCTTTTTCCATATTTTGACATCTGAAAACCTATCTCAAAGTTAGAGCAAAATCCGTGATCCGGAGATGTGATACTCTCCTAGTTAGTCCAAAAGTACCATATTTTCTCCTGGTGTCGAAAATAGAATATGGTATTTTTGGCCTCTTGTTGGAAAATTTGTATTTTTACCTCGAGAGTAAATAAAGAATGACCTTAATTTTATGTGAATTGTCATCCAAGCCAAAGAGAAGTTCTTTATTTTTACTCGATCTAAGTGAAAAATATACTATTTCATACAAAACAAAAAAATTTTAATAATAAATGTTTATTTTGTATCAATTTTATGATTTAACATAATTATATTTTTAGAGAAAACATGAAGATAAACTACAAAGCTATTAGCAATATAAAAAATTTAAAAAATTTATTATAATATAATAAATTATAGGAGACGAAGCAATATTTTCAAATATAACACTATCTCGTCATTTTCGATGTGCCAGCCATACCTTGAGTTTGATTGCAACAAAAGATCTTGTAGACGCAATTGACAGAGTTCCAAATATTAAAAAGTGTCATAAATTTGTCATGGAAAAATGCCAACAATTATGAAAATGTTTAAGATCACCAAAAAAACGAGAAGAAATGAAAAAAATTTTTTAATACAGTTTACAGAAGCCCGTTATAAGAAGATGTAATTCTATGTATGACGTCTTTAAACAAATCATTATTTTAAAAGAAAAAATTGATGGTGAAAGAATTCATGGCATGTTGGAATCTAATAAAATCTTAAGAAAAAAAGATTTTGATTTTATTGAAGATTATTTGAAATTGTGTCAACCCCTGGCTTCAGCGATTGATATTTTACAAGGAGAAAAAGATTGTCAGTATGATTATCTTTTACCAACATTGTTGACTATCTGAAAAAAATGGAATACTTTATCGGCAAATAAAAGTTTGTCTATGTGTGAGCCACTGTTGAAATATTCAAAGGAAGCTTTAGACAAAAGATTTCATGATTTCTTTTAAATCCTTAACAATGACGAATTAGCAGTTATAGCAGCACTCACGCACCCCAAATTTAGAGCAAAATGGATTTCGTGCTTTGATGAAAATACACAAGCAAAAATAAAAAGGCTTGTTGAAGAATTGGTTAGGCCTAAAAAGCCGGAATCAGCTGTTCCAGATAATGAGGATACTAAAGACACGTTTTTTTATTTTGATGATGACAGCTCAAATCCATTACTGAACACGGCTTTTGCACCTCAAGAACAAGAAGAAAATGAACTGATGAGATTTTTAAATGAAAAAACGATGTCTTTGGAGTCTTTAAATAATTTTCCAGTTGTTAAAAGCTTATTTTTGAAATTTAATACCACATTACCTTCTTCTGCTCCAGTAGAAAGATTATTTTCTAATGCTACTTTAATGAACATGCCAAAATTTAATAGATTGTTCGATATTGAATTCGAAAAACGAGTACTGTATAAAGCAAATGGACTCAAAAGTTACTTGTAAGGGTATAAAGCTTTAAACTTAATAATACTTACTTTATTATTTTTATGAATAAGCAATAAGTGTAATAATTTATAATTAAATATTTATAATTATATAGAAACATTTTTTATAAAATTAATCTTTCAATATGAATAGGTAAAAAATTTTTAAAATAATAATCGCGATATTCAAAATTATCTAAAGATTTTCATTGGCTGAGTAATCGACACTTAGTAAATTCTTTTTAAATGTTTCATATTAGAAAATAATCGCGATATTATTAAATATATGAAAGCTTACATTGGCTGAGTAATCGCCACTTCATAAATTCTTTTTGAATGTTTCATATTAGAAAATAATCGCGATATTATGAAATATATGAAAGCTTACATTGGCTGAATAATCGCCACTTAATAAATTCTTTTCAAATGTTTCATATTAGAAAATAATTGCGACATTATTAAATATCTGAAAACTTACATTGGCTGAGTAATCGCCACTTGAAAAGTTATTATTCAAACTCTTGTGTTAAATATGCAATCATAATATTAAAAATTATCCAAAATTGTACATTAGTTGAGTTGTCGCTACATATAATATTGTAAATTTTTACCAGCATGAAGTAAATAAATGATTTAAATAGATGACATGAAAAAAATTGTTTTATTGCTTTATATAAGGTCACATCGTATTAAAAAAAATTCAGAAGTCATGCATAAAAAGCTATAGAGAACCTGTGTATTTATATGAGCCCACATAATTAATATACGATGTATCCATAGTCCATACACAATATGCATAAATGTGTCTAATTGTGTAAATCTTATTCATAGTCAATATATTATCTCCATTTTAATTTATTTTTTTTTATTCGAAAAACCAATTTTCTTATTAGCAAAGGACAGAAATATGATTCTTCCTCTTAAAATATATCTCATCTTCTATAATTTTGTAATAGTATTAGATATCTCTAATGATTTCAAAGATTTATGTTTATTAAGGAAATAATATTTATAATAAATGATGTTTAAATAAATTACTTTTTATTTTTGTAAAAAATAAAAGTTTCATGATTTCATGTAAATAGCAAGAATGTTTATTGTTTGGTTAAATAAACAAAAATGTTAAAGATTGATTGAAAATTATATGTGAATGCATAATTGATTCAGGATTTCTTTATCTTTGGAATTTGACTTATATAGATTTTAAATGATTTAATTTAAATAAAATGAATCACTAATATGATTCCTTAACTTTCGTGGTAAGTAAATTTAATTATATTTTATGTATGGGAATTTATAATTTTATTTAAATTTAATTTTATTCTGTTTCTATTATATTTAAAAAAAAATATAATAAGCATAACACATTTAATAATTTACATCAATGACTTTTTAGGGGACCACCTTTGCTTTATTTGACATTTTCATTGATTGCAATTTTCTAATATGAAAGAGAGAGAAAGAGAAAGAGTCTACTTACTCTTTACTTAGCTGCCTACCCGACACTGAAGTGGCTTTTGCTGATCGCTTGCCCTATGCACGCACTTATCTTCACAGTAAAAAATTTGTTAGCTTTTGTCGACAAAAATCGCATCATGAGAGGCGCGGCTCACGAAATAGCTACCACTCCGATATTTTCGACTGATTACTTTCTGACAGCTATGCAGAAACTGTTTTAGCTTTCAATTTAATTTAAAGCAAGTTTTACAAAAGAAAAAATCTTTAATTTTAGTAAAATAAAAATAAAATACCCTTCAAGTGAATTGAATTCACACAACAAAATGAAATTTAAAAATCAATTAATCGTTAAAATTAAATAAAGTGAATTAATAAAAATGGTAAAAATTTAAATAAATTATTTATTGAAAATTTCCGCCCAAACAATGTTATCTATTTTTGATGTATCATCTAAATTATTTTGAATATAAATATTATTAAAAGTTTTACATCTTGACAAAGCAACCTATAATTGACCATGTGAAAACAATGGTCTTTTTATAAATAAGCCTACATTATCGAAACTTTGACCTTGTGATTTATTTATAGTTATTGCAAATGCTAATATAATTGGAAATTGTTTTCTGTAAAGAATAAATGGTAATGAAGAATTATTTCCTGTATTTAAAGTAATTTTTGGAATAAAATCTTTATTTCTATTTTTATCGCCTGTTATTATTTCAGCTTCAATATTATGTTTATATAAATTTATAATTTTCAATCGTGTACCATTACATAATCCTTCCGATATACTTGAATTTCTTAACAACGTTACTATAGCATTAACTTTTAAATTAATTTATGAGGTGGTAAACCTTTTTTAATTTTATTTAAAAATTCTATTTTGTAATTCAAATAAATGTTATCATCAGTTTGATCAACACCTTTATGCGTAGCGTAATCAATACTATAATATGTTTCAGTTTTTCCATTTAATAAATTTAATACTTTTTTATTTAAATTATTAATATCTCCATTATGAGGAGCTAATATAATTTTTTCTTTGCAACAATTATTATTAATATTTGAATAAATTTTAGAACAAATATCGTTAGTTTGTAATTTGTTTGGAATTATGAAAGGGTTTATTTTGCCATCACTAATTTGTAATAGAAATGAAGCAAATTTTTTATTTTTAGATCGAATATTTTTTGTTAATTTCAATATACTAAAAAATTGCCATAAATATGAACTTTTTATTGTTTCTTCTATGATTAAATTTCTATTCCCATGTTTAACAACTGGTAAAATTTGTCGAAAATCACCACCTAAAATAATTAATTTTCCACCGAAAAGAAAATTACTATTACAAACATCTTTTAATGTATTATTAACTATTTCTAATGCTTTTTTCGGAATCATTGATGCTTTATCCCATATTATTATATCAGCTTCTCTTAATTTTTTTTTATTCGATTGTAATTCTAAAAATGCATTTCCAATTGTATTAAAATTTAAAGGTAATCTAAAAGTCTTATGACTTGTCATTCCTTTAGGTAATAAAGTAGATGCAATACCAGTCCAAGCCATAGACAAAATTTTTTTATTAATTGATATAAAATAAAATATTAAAGTCTTATATAAAAAAAGTTTTTCCTGTATCTCCAGGACCATCAATAAAATATATTTTTTATTATCTTTTTCAGTTAAAATTTCAAAAATTAATTTTTGTTCATCGTTTAATTTATTATACATTAATTAAAAATTTTTTTTGCTTTCTATTTCATCATGATGATTATTGTTCAAAGTAATTAAATTTATTTTTGGTTCAGGTAAACCAAAATCTTTACAAGACATATATTCATTAATAAAAATATTATTAAGTTCAAATAAAGCATTATTTTCTTTATTTTCATTAAAATCTTCAACAAAATAATTAGTTGTGGAGGTTGGCGCGCTTGCGCACATGGGGCTTGCGGAATTTCCATTTTACCATGTTTGATGACATTTATTCTTTTAAGCAATAATTGTACATTTTATAAAATTCATCATAAAAATTAATAATTTAATATGTTTGTTCTATATATTTAAAGTAAAAGCAGTGGGTGCAAACAATAAAAATTAGCAAGAAGCTTTTTAAATGATGGGATTTAAATGAAATTAAGGATCAAAGAGAATGAGCTAAGGAGCAGCTAAGGAAGAGCAACAAAAACGTAAAATAACGTAAAATAACACAAAAAAAAAGGTAAAATTTGAGGATTTACCTGAGAAGGAGTAAAAATGACCTAAAATAACGTAAAAATAACGGAAAAAAGTGATGGATTTTTGAGGAAGAGAGAGGGAAGAGAAAATGAAGGCATATGGAAACTCAAAAGAAGAGAAAAAGAAGAGGGGAGGAAGGGAAAAGGAAAAGAAAAAGAAGAGGAACAAATAACGTAAAATAACGTAAAAAAAGGGGAAAAAAAAGAGGATCAAAATTAGGTAAGAGGACGAGGAAAAAAAGAGAAGGAGAGGACCTTGGTCGTAGAAATTTTCCTTACAACTATATAATATAGATATATATATATATATATATATATATATATATATATATATATATATATATATATATATGTATATGTTTATATCATGCTTGTGAGTTGACATGAAAAGTCCCATGTACATGAAAGCATGTGGGCATGCATGCGAATTGACATGAAACGTCTCACATATATAAACCTAAGGGTACTTAGATAGGTGTGTACAAGTTGTCATGAAATGTCCCATATATATAGAAAAGCCTGTGCTTGCGAGTACGTGCGAGTTGACATGAAATGTCCCATATATATATATATTGATATATTAATATATATATATATATATATATATATATATATATATATATATATACATATAAACAAAAAAAATTGCGGGTGAACGTGAGCAAGTTGATATGAAATGGACCATATATATATATGCAAAAACCTGTCTGTCAGGTCGTACATGAGTTGACATAAAGAGTCCTATGTATATAAAAGCGAGTATACATGAATGCAAATAGACATAAAACGTCCCATATGTGTAAACCTGAAGGAACTCGGATAGGTGTGTGAGAGTTGTCATGAAATGTCCCATATATATAGAAAAGCCTGTGATTATGAGTACGTACGAGTTGACATGAAATGACGCATATATATATTGTAGCGTTTTTCCCTTTCGGGGGGATACGTGTTTCTCCTGTTGCCGGACGCTTCAGTGAGTTACCAGAGTAAGATCGGCAGGAGTGGGAAGGATCGGACGATGGAAAATGAAGGAAAGTAACCGGGTTTAACACGTTTGGTTATGCTAGGGAGTACCTTGGCCTTATTGTACTCATTAAACTCATGTACAACGACAATTACAATAATGAAATAATAATAATGTATTGATCAAAACTAAACCTATTATTTTATATAATACAAATAAACTAACCTAAACTTAAATGAAAATATAATTTACAAAGTAATTAGATTTTTATTTATCTCGGCCACTTGACGGCTATTTATTAAATCAATTAATAATCTTCAATTGAATCTAATTAATAGCTTGAGTTTAATTAGAAGATTCTCTGGCCCGGGCGGTCTAATTTGTACCGGCGGCTCTTACCTGCAACAATGTGCAAACAAAAAGAGACAAATGATTAATAACTAAATTATAATACTAATACTAATAGGCAACGGCACCTAGTATCGCTATAATTAATGCTATGGTAATAATGGGTAGCCGGCTCCCTTGATTATCTAATTTACGAATATCTATGAGCGTGCAGGGCCCTTAAGTGAAGTAAAGACAATGGGTGGCCGACACCCTTAATTTATTCTATTGTTCACGTAAACACGAACGCGACAGCTATGGGTGGACAATACCCTTAATTAAGCTAGTAGCGAAATGTGAAATAGAATATAAGATTTTGGGTGGACCTCACCCTTAAATTCAGTGGCGCAAGTTCGGCATCGCGGCGACGGCAAAAGGTTGCGAGTGTGCTCTAGGTAGCATAGATTTACGCCTGTGTGCTCACTTGACGTAACTCTAATACCATCAACATATGCACTGTAGTGTAGACCTGTATGCACACTTGGTCTACCCTCATGTGCAAGAGAGAGAAGCTCTGCCTAAGCTGTGGTGCTCCACAAGCCAAGGCAGCCAGCTACTACCTGTCTCACTCTCTCTTAGCCTTGTATTCTCACTTAGGTAAAAAGAGAGGGGAGACCGTATTTTACACTGCTCTGCTTTGGTTAGCTTTTCGGCCTCTTATATACTCTGGCCTCATTTTTCTCGTTGCGCGCAACGACGTTCGAGGTTGCCGCCTAGTGGGTGGGCTCAGAACTACTGTTCTATAGTAGCTTGGCCGTTAAGCGGGAGATTTGAAATGCGCGGGTATGTATACTCGTCGCAATATATAATCCTGTGTGTGCGTGCGTGCGCATTGGCATGAAATGTTCCATATATATAAACCTGTACGTGCGTGCGTTGAAATTTACATAAAAAATCCTATGTAAATTAATGTATGTGTGTATAAATGAAAATTGACATGAAACGTCCCATATATGTAAACGTGAAGGAACTCGGATAGGTGTGTGTGAGTTGTCATGAAATGTCCCATATATATAGAAAAGCCTGTGATTATCAGTACGTACGAATTGACATAAAATGTCTATATATATATATATAATATATATATATATATATATATATATATATATATATATATATATATATATATATATATATATATATATATATACATATAATCCTGTGTGCACGTGCGTGCGCATTGGCATGAAATATCGCATATATATAAACCTGTATGTGCGTACGTTGAAATTGACATGAAAAATCTCATGCAAATTAACGTGTGTGTGCATGCATGCGCACACTCTAATCGACATGAAATGTCTTGTATATATAAACCTGTGTGTGCTTGCGTTTCAATTGACATGAAAAATCCCATGAATATTAACGTGTGCGTGCATGCATGCGAAACAACATGGAACGTCCCATTATATATATAATATATTATATATATTTATTATAATATATATATATATATATATATATATAAACCTGTCTGTGCGTCCGTTCTAATTGAACGTATGTATGTATACATATATATATATATATAAACTAAAATATATATATATAAACTAAAAATATATGGGTCAACGGGTATATATATATATATATATATATATATATATATATATATATATATATATATCAACTTGTCTGTATGTGTGCGTATGGGTCGACATGAAATGTTGCATATATATGAGCCTAGGTGCATATGTATGTGCGCGTCCACATATATACACATATATGATAAAAATTCCTTAGTACGTTTAATTAAGAAGGAATTGTGGAATTTTTAATTAAAGCCCTCGAATTCACAAATCATAATCATAACTGACGCTCTTTCAATTCACGATTACATTTTGATTTCTTAACTGAAATTTATTTCATCAAGGATTCCTCTTGATTTTGTAATTAAAGTCCTTTCAATTCACGATTACATTTGGATTTCTTAATTAAAATTTATTCAATTAAGGATTCCTTTTGATTTTGTAATTAAAGCCCTTTCAATTCACGATTACATTTGGATTTCTTAATTAAAATTTATTTAATTAAGAATTCCTTTTGAATTTGTAATTTAAGCCTATTCATTTCACGATTACATTTTGATTTCTTAATTGAAATTTATTTAACTAACTAGGAGAGTGTAACATCTCCGGATCACGGATTTTGCTCAAACTTCGGGATAAGTTTTCAGATGCTAAAATATGGAAAAAGCTAAAGTTATAGTCATAAATACTCAATATTTCCCTACTTATAGGCAATTAAAGAAAATCACTAAAAAAGTTACTAGATTTTCAAACGCATATAGTTCTTTAGCGATAATAGCTAAAAGCTTGAAACTGTTTTTAAATGAAAGCTGAGCTCAAATCCTTTCGAATTAATAGTTATAGCATGTCAAAATATTATTCAAACCTAAAGTTAGAGCATGATAAACATTGGACCTGATTTTTCTTTTAAAAACATTAATTAATAATAAAAGCTGAAATTAGGTCCAATCCTTATTACGCTCTAATTTTGGGGAAAAATAATATTTTGATATGCAGTAACTACTGTTTCGAAAGGATTTGAGCTCAGCTTTAATTTAAAAAAGTTTCAAGCTTGTAGCTATCAATGCTAAAGAACTATATGCGTTTAAAAATCTAGTAACTTTTTTAGTGATTTTCTTTAATTGCCTGTAACTAGGGAAATATTGAGTATTTATGACTATAACTTTAGCTTTTTCCATATTTTATCATCTGAAAACTTATCCCGAAATTTGAGCAAAATCCGTGATCCGGAGGTGTGACACTCTCCTAGTAAGTATTCCTTTTGAATTTGTAATTAAAGCCCTTTCGATTCACGATTAGATTTTGATTTGTTAATTAAAATATGTTTAATTACCAATCCAAAAGGAATTGTTAATTGAATAAACTTTAATTACGAATTCTAAAAGGATTTGTGAATTAAAATTAATTTAAAGCTCAAAATGATTTAAATATTTGCAACCCTGGTTCAGGGTCTGTTTCACACCCCGGTGAACAGATTTTATTAATAGCGGAGTTAATATTTTCGGAATTTTGTAAATTACAGTTTACATCAGTAGGTTGGATCTTTGTCGATTTATTTTTCAGAACTTTACAAGTGTTCCAAACGTAATTTTTATTTGTGTTAAAATTGAAAGAATCACCAAACTCTTTGAATTTTTCTTTTTTTCTTGTTTTTAAAAAATTTTTTCTGCTAAGTAATTTAATTTATTGTATGCTATTCGGTCTGTTATTGTTTTGCTATAATTTCACTTTTCAAAGACCGTTTTTTTAAGTTTTTGTATTTTATAACACTCTTTGTCTCACCACCATACCGAGTTTTTGAATTTTTGTGGCTCGATCGGTTTTTTTCGGGGTACTATTGATAAGAGCGCTAGTAACAGAGTTAATAAACATTTCGTTATTTGATATCTGCTCGGACTGTTGCAAAACTATAGGATATATATGTTGAGTATTTAGCATCAAGTTCCTCTGAAAATTCTATCCAGTTGGTACGTTTGGATTTAATCTTGAACGATTTTTTTTTATAAATGTTTTTATCCAAATCAATGTAGCAATAAATAGGATAATGGTCGGAGTGCAGGGTTTCCTTTCACACTTCCGTTATGACTCTATCAGCTAAATTTAAGGAAGAAAAAACAAGGTCGATATTAGAATGATTACAATTTGCCGGATTGATGTAAGTTGAAGAATCATAATTTGGTAAAAATAAATTGCTATTGTCAATACTAACAAGGAGAGGTCCCCACCTCCGGGAAACGGATTCGGCTTAAACTGCAAAACACGATTTTTAAATGAAAAAAAATGAACCCGTATATTTTCTTTTCGTCTAATAGGTCCCCTAGACAAGGATATAGATATTTTTTTGAAAATATAGTAAAAAAGAGCCTTTATGAGAACTTGAATATCCAAACAACTAAGACTCTCACAAAAAAATACATGAAAAATAAAATAAAATGCAAATTAAATACTTTAATTTAAGCTCTGTTGCATTAAAAAAGCTTTAGTGATTCAAAAGTTACAGGTAATTAAAATATGCTAATGAAATAGCGTAAAAAATTAATGATTTTTTATATGCTTAAAAAATTAATAAATATGTAGTAATTTTCAATAAAGCATAACTTTTGAACCACTGAAGCTTTTTTAATGCAACAGAACTTAAATTAAAGCATTTAATTTGCATTTTATTCCATTTTCTATGTATTTTTTTTGTGAGAGTCTTAGTTGTTTGGATATTCAAGTTCTTATAGAGGCTCTTTTTTACTATATTTTCGAAAAAATGTTTATATCCTTGTCTAGGGGACCTATTAGACGGAAAGAAAAAACACGGGTTCATTTTTTTTTATTTAAAAATCATGTCCTGCAGTTTCAGCCGAATCCGTTTCCCGGAGGTGGGGACCTCTTCTAGTAAGTGCTAACCTTTCACCGTTAATGTCTATTTTTGAGCAATTCCAAAGGGCATTATTTGCATTAAACTCTCCTATCAGTAAACATGGTGTGTTATTATCTATAAGTGAGGCAATAGAGTCATAGGTTTGTTGCGCGAGGATACCTGGGGCACGGTAACATACAATAATGTCAATCTTCGAGATTGTGTTAGTGAGACTAATTTTACACAGTTCGACACTAGGGTCTGGGAAGTTTATGTGAGCTTCTTGAAAGGGGATGTCCTTCTTCTCCATGATTAAATTACCGTCTCCGTGTGAGTATACCCGATTCTTCTGCAGTTGTACAAAACCTGATACGAACGTGGATTTACTTGTTGAATAAGGTGTCTCTTGCATCCGTGATTCAACACATAAAAATATATCAATATCTTTGAGAAGATTAATTAGAATCATTTTGCGTTTGTTAATGCTTTGTGCATTCCAAAAGAGAACACGAAGCGATTTGAACTTTGTGTTGCCTATATTATCCACATTTATTGTTATAATACACTTTTGCTTAGATGTGTTATCTAGTTGATGTTTGTCGTGATCACTTTCAAAATCACTACTATCACTAACGCTATGTATTTCTTTATCAAAGTTGTTTAATACTAGCTTCTTTTTTAGTTTTAGTCAGTTTGGATTTTACCAATCTGACAGTAGTGAGAGGATATACTGAATCTATACAAGTAACCAAATCCGCTATTTTCTCTGTTATTTTTCTTGCTTCTTTAAAGATGTAAGGTTTATGATACGTGTTTTTTAAAAAGCTTACAAGCTGTTCATAGTTGACTAGTGTCTTATATTGAGGGTCCTCAAAGATGTTTTTACAGGGTTCAAGTGCCTCCTCGATTTGGTTTAATCTCTCTTCCAAACTAATTTGAATTTTTCTTTTTTTATGGTTAAGAGTCCTTTTTTGCTTTGAAATATTTATTGTCTTTTGTGTGATAATTGATGACGCCGTTTGAGATGATGTAATTGTTGCGTCGTCTGATGTTGACAGAGAATGTTTAAAAACGCGTATGTCTTTCTGTGTATTCGATTGGTTTATTTTATTCGAGTTGATTTGTTCTTGAGTGTATACTTGGCTATCATTGATTTTTTGAGTTACAGCGGTGTTGTCGTCCATTTTTTGTGGACAGTTCTTAGCTATGTACCCTTCTACTTTAACAAGTCTCTGCCAGCATATATGAAGTAATTTACATCTCAATGTTTGAGCTTGAATATATTGGGAATTTTGGAAGTGTCATCAGCCTTGACATAAACTTGCTGGAAATTAAAAAAAAGATATAAAAATCAAGAATATCAAGAATAAAGTGATAACAGTAAGTAGAAAAAAAATTTAATAATTTAGCAGAAATTAGGTAAAAAAATTTTTTTTTTAAATTATGACTTTTTTCATTTATTTATATGAATGATTCCATTCAGATGCGTGCAGGCCGTCACTGATCGAATTTTTTTTCTCTTCTAACAAGGACAGTGCATTGCATTCGGGTCCTATATTTAGTTCTCACTCCTCGAGTGAGTTTCTAGTGACCAAAATAGACCATTTGTAAATTCATTTTGCCCAACGATTCCTCATTTTGAAAATATACAATATTTTTAATTTTTTTAAATATGTTGTCGACCAAAAGACTCATATCTCAAAATAAGCAAGTTTCACTTGCTTATCTTAAGAAATATAAGTTCAAGCATTGTAATATCCATTCAAATACCTAGAACAAATGAAAATGTATTCAAAACAACATAATTTTATACAAGAACATATTAAATTTTCATGAGTTACCTTACTGTTATTCCGTAAAACAGAATTATTTTCTCAAATCTTTCAATTAATTGGAAAAAGTTTCTTCATTTTTTATCTTGATCATTTCCTAGTAATGTTCTCTGTAAAATTTAACAATCTGCATAAATAGAACTGTACTGAACCAGTAGCAGGTAAAATTCTTTTACGTCAAGAGTCTACAATGATACAAATTTATTTATAACTTCAAAATATAAATAAAAATAAAAATTAGCTTGATATACATTTGAACTAGGTTACGCTTCAATGCATGATTGTTCAGATGAATCAAGAATATGTTCACTGGAAAGAACATCTTATTCCACATAATGCTTTAAATAATTTTATTTTGAAAGTCATTTTTTTTTTCAAATGATTTCAAATTCAATGTTCAGTAATAAAATTTTAACCCACATCAAAGCAAAATTACTTTTTGTAAATAGCTTAACTTGATATATATATATATATATCTGAACCAGTTTATGCTTTAATGCATAGTTGTTCAGATAAATCAAGAATATTTAAATTGTCGAAAGCATTTTCTAATTTCATATAGAAAGTTAAATATCATGAATTTTAATCATTAAAAACTTTTATTATTTTAAGTTGAATAGCGTCTAAGTTTATTTTTATTTGCTTTCTAATTCTTGAACACTTTTTAATCAGAATTCTACACTTTAATCATGCTTTAATTTTGGGAGATCTATCAATATATTTTCTGCATCATAGTATCATTACTTTTTATAAATAGTTTAAAACAATTATATTTATTATACAACTAAACAAGGTTATGCTTTAACGCATAACTGTTTATATAAATCAAAAACATTACATTGGAGTGAGCACCTCTTGATGCAACATGAGATTTTAAATATAGTATATTTATCTACGAGGGCAGAAATTAGATCTTTCTGCCGTGCGTAGAATTGTCTCTCAAGGCGAAGCCGAGAGAGACAAACGCACGGCAGGTTGATCTAATTTATGTCTGAGTGGATAATACTACTTTTCTTCATAGCTAGCCGAAAATTCGCCATGCTAATTAATAATAAATCTAAAAAAATGTCATGCGTGTGGATATACCAGCTGACGACAGCGCGCGGCCATGAATTTTCTTTCTGATTTGCTCACGCACCATCTGTGGACCAGCTCTGAACAAAATTCAAAGGCGCGCGTCGCGCCTCGATTCAAATACACTTTAAAAATCACGAATGATAAATCTAAGGGTTTACCGAAAGTACAAATGATAAATCTAAATGTATATTAAGGCGACTACGGAGGTTAGGCTAAATTTTTATTTCGTAGTTTACAAATTTAACTTATATTTTGTAAAATTTTTTGGATTTATAAGTTTTCCACCATTCTATGGGTATCAAAGAATGGTGGAAAATTAAAAAATCTGAAAAATTCCATGTATTAAAAGTATGATTTGTAAACTAAGAAATGAAACCTAACCTAAGTTCCGAGGTCGCCTTAATGATAAATCTAAAAACAAATACAAATGATATATCTAAAAAATAATACGAATTATGAACCTAAAAATTAATACGAATTATGATTCTAAAAATGAATACGAATTATGAATCTAAAAATAAATACAAATGATAAATCTTCTAAAAAATAAAAATGATAAATATAAAAATTTATCAAAAAATATGAATAATAAATCTAAAAAGTTAAACACTAAAAAATGCAAAATGACACATTATACGCAAAAAATGTAACCTATGAAACGCTATTAAACGAATGATAAATCTAAATATTCATCAAAAATATGAATTATAAATATTAATTATTAAATGCAACTAAGAACAATTGCGAATGATAAATTTAAAAAAATACGAATTATGAATTAAAAAGCAATTGCAAATGATAAATCTAAAAAAATACGAATTATGAATCAAAAAACAAATACAAATGATAAATCTAAAAAAAAATAAAAATGCTGCATATAAAAATTTATTAAAAAAAATGTAAATAATAAATCGAAAAATTAACACTATTTAAACATCGTTGTCAATATTTTATACGTAACGTATTTTATAACGATGTATTACGTATAAAAATTAACACATACACACACACACACACATATAACACAGCATCAACATAAAAAACCGACAAGAAAAGTATTAAAAAGATTCATGTGATTCTAAAATGTAAATACATTGTGTGTATTTACATTTTAGAATTCATGTTTAAGAACTTCGAGTAAGGTTATAACAGCAACAGCTGTTGCTATTAGCCTAGACGACGCCAGCGTCTGGCGGCCATTGAAAGTTTTCTGCATTGGGTCGTCAGTGCTGCGTTAGTTACGATAGATGTCGTCTCACCCAGCAGAAATTCTGAGTTTCTCTACCTGTTGATCTAGCAGAAACACGAATTTTCGGCTAAGATATGAAGAAAAATTAATTTTTTAAAAATAATGGAGCCGAAGATTTATTATATGCAAACGACACGTATTTTTGATGTTTCGTATATAGATGCAACTCAAGATAGCGCTACTTGGGCCTCATGAAAAAAAGATACAAAGATGTTTGCTGGATCTTGCTTTTTCTAATGAAAGGAGCGCCTTAATGTTAGAAAAAGAAAGTTATAACTAGTATATTAATTATAAGTAGTATACCATAATTGTTTCACGAATTAGCAGAAAAGCAGCTGATTAATTGACGTACTTTTGTGACCCCAATAATTATAAGGTAAAGTTTAATTATTTACATTTAGTTATAAATTCTTTATTCAGTTATTAAATGTAAATATATATGGTTAATATAGGTACAATGTAAGTAATTTTAATTCAATATCATGTGGTGAGTAAATTAAGCATAATTTTTTACCTGATTGAAGAAAACATTTTTTTCATAACAATAACTTAGATCAATATTTTAAATTAATAGTAATGAATAGATATTTTTTATTTAATTTTGAAACAAATTCTGTTAATTAAATTTATTTTAATGAAAAAATAACCTATGTTAACTTTAATCAAAATCTGTTTGAGTGTTTTTAATTTGAATTTAATTATATAGATTATTAAATAATTATAAATTATTATAAATAATAATTATTATTATCAATTATTATATTTATTATAGATTATTTAATTATAGAATATAAATAAATAATCTTTTCTTCTAAAGATGAATTTCTTTATATTTTTTTAAACAATTATGTACAGACAGAAGGATGATAGTAATTGTAAAAACAAGAAAAGCATGAACAATCTCTGCACCACGAACATTTCATAAAGGAAATCTAGCCACATTGACATGAATAGGACCTTTTCCGTGAAAAACAAGCTTCGTGAACATTTATGAAAACATCTCTGCCTGCAACTAATCTTGAAGAGAACCATATTCTATTATATTCCTGAATATGGGTACAGAGAACTGATTATGAATCAGAGAATAAATTTTAATAGCATCATCTCTGCTGTTAATCTGCCATTTAATTATGTATTAGATAAGATGCCTTTTGCAACCTTTTAATAAATAACTTTATCTGCCTATGTAGATATGTATCTAAAGGTTGGCAATACGCAGTTTATCCAGGTGGGATGTATTTTACTGTACAAGTAGGTTGGCTAGCTTTGTCTGGAAATTTTCCAAATAAATTTGACTGCAATTATCCACTCTATGAATTAGTTATATGTGAATAATGATTAATTTTTACATAAGGCACTAAAATAGTATTCGTATAATTATCAAATAATATTTTTTATAATTTGCCTGATTTGGAGCATCTGATAAAAACATTTTAAAAGTTTTCCTCAAGAGTATCGATGTGAGCTTGCACACGAACACCAAACTTTTCTGAAGGCTTTTGTAAACATGGAAATACCTTAGGCAATAATTTTTCTGAGGCTGTAACAAAATATTAAGATGTTAACCTATGGGTGATTTTATTTACGTCACCAAGACGTCCACTTCTAAGGATTTTTCTCCTTTATATCTGAAACTACGATAAATGTTTGTTCTATATTTGCATGATCTGTGTTGATCACGAAATTTAATAAGAACAGCACCCCACCTCCGGGAAACGAATTAAGTTCAAACTTCAAGATATCTTCGATGAAAAAAATTAACCCGTATTTTTTTTCGTCGAATAGACTCCCTAGACACTAATATAAATCTTTTTTTGAATTTATGGTGAATAAGAGCCTTTATAAGAACTTGAATAACTAAAAAACTAAGGCTCTTATAAAACGCATGAAAAATAAAATGAAGCACGAATCAAATTCTTTAATTTAAGCTTTATTGTATTAAAAAAGCTTTTTTGGTTCATAAGTTACAGGCGATTAAAATATTCTCATGAAATAACATAAAAAATTGATCATATTATATATGCTAGAAATAATAAGTAAATATGTGGTAATATTCAATTAAGAATAACTCTTGAGTAACTTAAGCTATTTTAATGCAACAAAGCTCAAATTAAAGCTTTTAATTCATGCTTCATTTAATCTTCCATGCATTTTTTTCTAAGAGTGTTAGTTCTTTGGTTATTCAAGTTTTCACAAAGGCTCTTATTTACCATATTTTTGAAAAAATGTCTATATCCTTGCCTAGGGAGCCTATTCGACGAAAAGAAAAAACACGGGTTGATTTTTTTCATTAAGAAATCATATCCCGAAGTTTGAGCTAAATTCGTTTCTCGGAGGTGAGGTGTTCTCCTTGTAAGTTCGCCCACATGAGATGAATTCGTCTTGAAACTTCAAAGCTGATTTTTCTATTACCTTAAGAGGTCGATGCTCTATTGATTCAACATATTTTGTGACCTATTTTTGTCGCATCTTACGATCTCTTTTAATTTTATTGGCCCAGGATAAAAATGCCTCAAATTTGAAATCTCAATTGTTTATTCCTTCTAGCTTCTTTGAATCTTTTATAGGTCTAGCTATCGATAGCTGCTCTTTTATATATTGTGTGTCTCTATTTATAATATCATTATTCCACCTGATCAACTCGTTTTTTCTTGACAAAAATTTTCTCACAAATTTTGGAGAGTCTGGAGTGAAGTTCTCTACTCATGTTCACTCCATAAATCTTTTTATTAAGAGGAGGTCGCGTATCTCTGTCCTTTTCTAATCAAAGAAATGATTTTTTTACAAAAACTAATAACTTTAGTAAAAAATGAAGAGAAAGCCGCACCTTGTATGGAAAAAAGCAATGTTTTCTTTGATAAGAAAAAATTAATTTTATTGCTTCGTTCTCAAGAAAACCTTGAAAAACCAAATTGTCCATCCTAACCTCTATGATTTAAGTTTTTCAAGGTTTTCTTGAAAACAAAGCAATAAAATTAATTCTTTCTTATCAAAGAAAATATTGCTTTTTTTGATACGAGATGCGGCTTTCTCTTCATTTTTTGCTAAAGTTATTAGTTTCTGTAAAAAACTCAATTTTTTTATTAGAGAAAGACAGAGATACATGACCTCCTCTTAAGCGGAATAATATTATGTTCTTTTATCTTCTCTGGTGGCTCATAATCATTTGATTGACTTGCTGATTTGCTTGGAGATAGCAGGGATTCTGTTTAAAGATTAATTTGAAAATGTATACATACATTTTTATAAATAAATTTAGAACATAAATAATTTTACCTGAAGACTCTTCAGGCTCTAAATTTAATTCTTGATCATGTTGTGATGTCACCAATGAGCATAACTCTAAATGAAACTTCCAAACAAAAATCTCTCCTTGCGAGTGCGCGAAATGGCCGCCGATTTGATGTCAAGTTTAACGTGCGCTTCTTCGCACTCATGCAAACTAGTATTATATTTTTATGAGGTGTATAACTCTATAGAGTTGCTTGTCTAAACTGTACACCATTAGGACGTCATGCCTGATGGATTCGAGTTTTTATGCCAAACAATTCTCAATTTCCTGAAATAGAAAAAGCATAAAAATAGAAAGGATATAGAATACAAGAATATGATGCCTCTTATATCGCTTTCACGCGTAAATTTATGTGTATAATTGAAAAACTTGCAAATGCGGTTTAAAACCCAAGCCAAACGCTTTACTGTCTTACACACACATCTGCAAGGCCTAAGAAAAATGAAACGAATCACCTCTTTTATTACACGATTCAGTTTTATGGAAAGGCAAGCACAAACACTTTCACTACAAAAATTACGTTAAATCGCGATAAAAAAGATTATTCTTCAAGCAAAAATAAACGGGTACAGAGACAACACTTCGGGTGATCTCAATCGCCGTATTTTATTCTTGCTTGGAACAAAGAACACGCATTACACTTAGTTAAATTTAAAAAAGACTTTATTCTAGTGCTGGTGATACAAGAGAGGTCTCACTCTGAATTCGAATTTCCATATAGCTGGAACCATCTCATATCTGTCTCCTTCCTACTCCTTGCTTACGCTACACAGAGAAAGGAAGATACGCATTATTCGCATGTACTTTATATTGACTTTATTATATGTATTTCGCTATACGCGCGTGTATGCTTTCCTTTGGAGCGTACACCTGCGCGTCTGTGAAAACGCGTTCGGTGCTTTTCGCTTACCCCACTTGCAATTTGGAATATTCTTAAATGAGGATATCCACAAAACATTTAACATTTTAATAAACTCTGAAATGCTTGATTAAAAATACTGTAACTCAGCTTCCTGACCAGGTGCATGAACCTAACACCATTCAAATTAATAGTTTTGAAGCCAATAAATAGATCCTGGTATTTTTGTGATAGTATATAAAAAACTTATCCTCAATATCACGAAAATTATCGAAACGAGTAACCATTTTACGTGACAAGTCATATAAAAATGCAAAATTTTCGAAGATTTATGGAAACATTTAATTTAATGTATTGGATAATCCAAAAAAATCATAAGGAATTATTTTTTGACTTCATTACGAAGAATTTAAGCTGGGTAAAACTTGTGTACCTTATAAAAATGTTGAGCTATCTTAAATTTTACCAAAAATATACTTCATATCTTCTGCAGGCTGCTAATCAACTTTTTGAGCAGGTACACAAGTTTGACCCGGCTTAAATTCTTCGTAATGAAGTCAAAACATAATTCCTTATAATTTTTTTGGATTATCCAATACAATAAATTAAATATTTCCATAAATCTTCGAAAATTTTGCATTTTTATATGATTTGTCACGTAAAATGGTTACTTGTTTCGATAATTTTCGTGATATTGAGAATAAGTTTTTATATACTATCACAAAAATACCAGGATCTATTTATTGGATTCAAAACTATTAATTTGAATGGGGTTAGGTTCATGTACCTGGTCAGGAAGCTGAGTTACAGTATTTTTAATCAAGCATTTCAGAGTTTATTAAAATGTTAAAAGTTTTGTGGATATCCTCAAATATGTTCTCCCTGAAGATTTATGTCCTTATCAAGCGAAAACAATTAAATTTTTTCAAAATTGTCAATGAACCCACATAGCACGCAAGTCATTTTACTTCCTATTTTCTTTGCTAGATTTTGCTGGGTCGGCGGAACAAGGATACACGACGTTTTTCGTTTGAAAAAGAGGACACCTCCATTTGATTTAACACGGAGGTGCCCCCTTTTCCAAACGAAAAATGACGTGTATCCTTGTTCCGCCAACCCAACGATTTGAAGAAGTCTTAAGTGGCGATTCATTGATCAAATTTTTCTCTTTTAATATTCTTACGCATTCATATACATTTTTAATCAAAACTTGTACAAATGGAAAATTTTTATTCTCATCATTACTTATACACAGATCACAATCTATTTTTAAATTTGTCAGTTATTAAAGAAGATGATGAAAAGACAAATTAATTTAAATAACTTTGAAAGGTAATATCTATAAATATATATATATATATATATATATATATATATATATATATATATATATGTGTGTGTGTGTGTGTGTGTGTGTGTGTGTGTGTGTGTGTGCATGTGCGTTGAATATAATTATTATATATATATATATATATATATATATATATATATATATATATGTATAAATTGTATGTATTTATATACAATCTAAAAAAATCTTTAAAAATGTTTAAATCTGAAACTATGATTATGAAATTCAATAAATAATAATAAGGAAAGTAATAAAAAAATCTGATTCTAAAATTGAAAACTTAAGATGATCTTTCAAAATTTCTATTTATTGATTAATTTGATTATCAAACTAAAAAAAATCACACGAAAAAACAGAAGAAAGTGTTGAATAAATAAAAAAAAATAATACGATTAACTTTTGATATGAATGGAAATTACTTTAATTACAATATATAAATATTATAATTACTGGTAACGTATTAAGAAAGTAGAAAAAATTTAAACACTTGGAATAAAAAAACTAAAAAATTGAAAAGTACCAACGATTCAAATTACAAGCGGTCACTAGAAAGAATACTCTTTTTATTGAACAATTAAATTGGAATTCTTGAAATCAAAAAATTTTTTAAATTTTAAATAGTTTAGCTCTGAACCACTTCATGGTGTTACAAGGCAAACATAATAAAAATTTGATTTTTAAAAATATGTGTCGTCTGCATATAATACATTTGCAGCTTATGAACTATAATTTAAATTAAAAAAAACGCTACACAATTATTTTAAATTCAAAATTAAGTGATTTGAAGTGTCATGTTACATTAGGAAACGCTCTCTCTCTCTCTCATGTAATGTTTCTGATTTATGTGAACAGTTATACATTAAATCATAACCTTGTTCAATTGTATAACAAGTATAATTGTTTTAAACTATTTATAAAAAGTAATGATATTATGATGCAGAAAATATATTGGTAAATCTCTCAAAATTAAAGCATGATGGAAGTGTAGAATTCTGATTAAAAAGTGTTCAAGAATTAGAAAGCAAATAAAAATAAACTTTGATGCTATTCAACTTAAAATAATAAAAGTTTTTAGTGATTAAAATTTATGGTATTTAATTTTTTATATGAAATTAGAAAATTCTTTGGAAACTTAGAAACTGGTTCAGATATATATATATCAAGTTAAGCTATTTACAAAAAGTAATTGTGCTTTGATGTGGGTTAAAATTTTATCACTGAACATTGAATTTGAAATCATTTAAAAAAGAAATGACTTTCAAAATAAAATTATTTAAAGCATTACGTGAAATTAGGAGATGTCCTCTCCAATGTTCACATTCTTAATTTATTTGAACAATGATGCATTGAAACGTAACCTGGTTCAGATGTATATCAAGCTAATGTTTTCTTTTTATTTTGAAGTTCTAAATAAATTCGTATTATTATAGACTCTTGACATAACAGAACTTTCCTTGTTAAAGTCGGTAGAGTAATATTGGCTAAACTCAATTGACGTAATTCAGACTATTTATTTTTAGCCGTAGAAGCCAAAGAGAGCTTGCTAGCAATATAATCATTTTTCAACTTGTCTAGGGAATTTGAAATTTTATTCCTAAGCACCTTAAAGCGAGCATAAGCATTGTAGTCAAGGCGAAATTGGCGGGTGAGCAAAAAGAATTCTCGAAGGGGAAATTTTTACGAGATGACCTTCGTAAAGGGTCCTAGAATAAGGATTTGCAGTTTACCTGGCGAAAAAGTGGTCCCAATTTGTTTAAAGCGATTTTATTCAAACAAATTCAAAAAGTTGTTCATTTTGATTCAAACAAAGTTTTTTTGGATTAATTGAGTGATTCTAAACAAAAAAGTATTTCTATGGTTTTTTTCTAAAGTTGACGGTTTTCGAGTTATTAACAAATAAAGATGTTAAAAATCACTAAAATGCCCATTTTTGAAGCTCTGAAAGATAGGAAAATTTAAATTTTTGTAGATTGGCAAATTTTTAAAGTAAAATTTAGATACTTTTTAATAGAATCCTGAAGAGTAATTTCAAATCACTTTATTTTTAAGTGTTATTTTTCAATTGTTAATTAAGCGTGTATACCCAGTATCTCCGAGTCCAAGCGCATACAGCTGAGTATGTCGTCTGCTAAAGTTCATGTCTCAACTAGCGCAAAGCGCATCGCTGATTTTTAAGTTGTTCTACATTTCCGAAGATAATTTATAAGGAGCTTATGGTTCAAAATATACTTTAGTTAAAAATTCGTTAGTTAAGAGGAGGTCACGTATCTCTGTCCTTTTCTAATAAAAAAATTGAGTTTTTTACAGAAACTAATAACTTTAGCAAAAAATGAAGAGAAAGCTGCATCTCGTATCAAAAAAAGCAATATTTTCTTTGATGAGAAAGAATTAATTTCATTGCTTTGTTTTCTAGAAAACCTTGAAAAACTTAAATCATAGAGGTTATGGTGGACAATTTGGTTTTTCAAGGTTTTCTTGAGAACGAAGCAATAAATTTAATTTTTTCTTATCAAAGAAAACATTGCTTTTTTCGATACAAGGTGCGGCTTTCTCTTCATTTTTTGCTAATGTTATTAGTTTTTGTAAAAAAATCATTTCTTTGATTAGAAAAGGACAGAGATACGCGACCTCCTCTTAATTGTATTTTTATAATTTACTACATATAATATACGCATTAAAAAATATATGAATATTTAATAAAAAATATTAGAATTTTGCGAATATATTTGTTTTACTCAAACTTTTATTTATAAATATTTTTAAAATTAACAATATTTTTACACAGATCTAAATCACAACCACATAACGGTACACAATTTACATTATGTTTTTCATGTAAACATGCTTTGGTATTACACTTTTTTGGCATTTACATTGTTTTACTAGCTCCTTAGGATATGAAGCCTTTGCCGCGCGAGTTAAGACATGAACTTTAGCAGACGACATATTCAGCTGTATGCGCTTGGGCTCGAAGATACTGCGTATACGTGCTTGATTTACAATTGAAATATAACACTTAAAAATGAAGTGATTTAAAATTACTCTTCAGGATTCTATTAAAGAGTATCTAAATTTTACTTTAAAATTTTGCCAACCTAAAAAAATTCAAATTTTAGTATCGTTCCAGAGCTTCGAAAATAGGCATTTTAGTGATTTTTAACATCTTTATTTGTTAATAACTCGAAAATCATCAACTTAAGAAAAAAACCATAGAAATACTTTTTTGTTTAGAATCACTCAATTAATCCAAAAAAACTTTGTTTGAATCAAAATGAACAACTTTTTGAATTTGTTTGAATAAAATCGCTTTAAACCAATTAGGACCACTTTTTCGCCAGGTAAACTGCAGATCCTTATTCTAGGACCCTTCACGAAGGTCATCCCGTAAAAATTTTCTCTTCGAAAATTTTTTTTGCTCACCCGCCAATTCCGCCTCGACTATTGGCTGACCCAGATCTCATAGACAGTTTATAGCAGTTATCCCGCTTTTTCATGAGTAAAAGAATACCGTGGTTAACTCAAGGCTTGCGTTTACTAGAGATTTTTACTACCTTTGCCGGAGCGAACTTATCAAGAACTTCCACTATATTAGTAAAAAACAGGTCAACCTTAATGTTTATAGAGTAGAGTTCGTGTAGAGTGTTTGTAGAGTAAGAGCTTAAAAGCGGAGATATCTATAAAGTACTGATTGAACTATAACTAGAAAGACAATTATAATTTGATGAAAAATTTGAAGAAGTAGAAAACGAATAAGAAAGACTTCCTGGGAGGTAAGAGGGAAAACTGGAACTAACCGCAGCATTCAGTGCATCAATGTGACAGTTGCTAAAATTCCTCAAAACAAAAGATTTAGTGATCCTTTCAGACTTAAAGAGTGTAAGCATAAGATGTATCAGATCATGACCAGCGTTAAAAGGAGCAGCAGACTTCTCATATGACAATAATGTAAAACTATTATTTATAAAAAACAAGTCTAGTTATGTATGATAATCATTATCTGATCTAGTAGCGTCTGAAGTAACTAGAAAAAAAGAAAGAGATTCAAAATATGATCTAAGAACACCAGACGAATAAGAGGATTTAAGAAGGTTTATGTTGGAACCCCCGTAATTACAATATTCTTATAGTTATAAACATGATTAGAAAAAGCGTTTAAAAGATTATTAATAAAGAGGTTTTAGGCCTGACATAAAGAATACAACATACTATGGAATTGACACCGTTATTGACATCCAACAAAAAAATATCTGGAGCGTTGTCAAGTGATGGGTCCGAATGGTGCAAAATCCGAGTACTAAAATTACTTCGAACATAGGCACCAACACCACCACCTGTTTTACCTTGTCTATCAATTTGAAAAAACTCACAGTCATCAATATTAAGGGAGGGTACAGGTGAAATCTTGTTTTTCAATAAAAAATATCGTTTTTCATTTTTGATTTTTGACTCATAGCACCTACAACATAATCCATACGTGATGTTGTTCAAAACCATCTAAAGAAACTATGAAAAAATTTTCAGCATGAAACATTAAAAACTGTGAGACTAGTAGTATTTTAATTATTGCCTCATTTACCTCTAAACCAAGCATCCGTTGAAATACTACTAGTCCCACAGTTTTCAATATTTCGTGCTGAAAATTTTTTCATAGTTTCTTTTGATGGTTTTGAACAACATCACGCATGGATTATGTTATGGATGCTATAAGTCAAAAATTAAAAATGAAAAACGTCATTTTTTTATTGAAAAAAACAAGATTTCACCTGTACTCCCCCTTAATGACCGAACTGAAGTCCAGATCGGTAAGAAAGGTCTCTGTGATTGCAAAAATATTATAATCATCCAATTTGCACTCACATTCAATTTCATTAAAATAAGCGATTGACATTAACATAAGTGATAGAGATAAAATCACTTACATTACTATACATTACTATTAAGAGAGGGAGAGAGAAAGAGAGAGAGAGAGAGATAGATAGAGAGAGAAAGAGAGAGAGAGAGAGAGAGAGAGAGAGAGAGAGAGAGAGAGAGAAAGAGGCGACTGATAGTAGACTATCTTCACTTGAGGCGATCTTCGAGCTGAAAATAGTCTCATTCTCTCAGTACATTAGTGTAGATCAGAATGCTCTCAGGTCTATACCATAACTACGCATACTGGCTATTATAGCCTTACATCTGGGCACTCTATGATATAAAGCTAAATGACCAAGTGCATACACGCAACTCCACGTACCTCATCGTCTCCTAAATAAATTGAGTGTGCCATCCATCCACTACCGCAGTACACAAATATTTTTGATATTAGAATTTACTAACTTAATTAAGCTTTTTCTAGGGGTTGTAGAACCTTGTAGGGTGCCTCGAAAGAGAACAGTGGGGAAGCTTAGCCTTAGAGGCTTGGGAGCCTAAGATCTTCTCGCGCGGGGGACGTTGGGTCGGTGCTTCTTCACTCCCATCTCATTCTGCTAGGCAGGCTCTGGGGATGTGGGGTGGGTAGCGCTTGCGCAACTGAAGCTGACGGCCTGTGGGGGCTCCGGCGGTTGAGAACCGCGGGGTGCCTGCGGGTACGGGCGCCAGAGACGCGAGTAATCTGGCTTAACATCGTCAGCACGAGGGTTCACCTAACTGAATCTAGAATAGCTCAGCAGCCCGAGGTAAACAAGAAACAACCCCCCGACTCTCTCTCGTGATGGAGAGGCACTGGGTGTTAACAATACACATCACCCCCTGACTAAAGGTGTAACGCGAGCCGTGCCGATGTTGTTCATGACCCAAGGGTTACAGTGGGTCTCAAACGGTGCCTCGTAGATACCAGGCGCCCTGTACAAGTATCAATGCCTTACCTCTGCATGTTGGGCTCTGTGGAGGTGTACCAACCTTTTCCTAGCTACTCGTGGGACTCAAATGGATGCTTCTCAGAATGAAAACTTTTCGTAACCTGGTGATGTGGAAGCAAAGAGAACCGCTCAACTTGAGCTGATGACCCAACTGGAAGCACAAACAGTGTCTGCTACTTTGCCGGTGAATCTGAGAGAAGGAACTAAAATCATGTCGGTGAATTTAGAAGGGGAAACCGAGAACACGTTGGTGAACCCGAAAGGGGGAACCGCTAACATCACACCAAGAAGAGCGGGGAAAAAGCGTGAAGGACGCACGTCCTTCTTTTTGCCTTTGACGCCCTCTGAGCCCAAAGGGGTCAAAAGACCCAAAACATCAAGTGATACTCTACCGGAGCGGCAAAGACCTCCTAAAAAGAATAACATCAATAGTGCAAACTAAGGTTTTCGGTCGCTTGCGCAGAGAATAAATCCACTCACAGTTGTAGTGGTTCCGGTGGAGTATCCGGACAAGAGTTTTACGTCAGTCGAATTGACGAATCTTCGTGAGATTGAGGAGCTCGTTGATTTGATGGAGAACGAGCAACTACTTAGGTTCGAGGACACCATGCTGAAGAATGGTGCGCTGGTCATCGTCCACCAGGTGCTCCCATTCTCAAAGTGGGATGGATTGAGCTCCTTCAGTGTCTGATTAGGGCCACGATCCACCTACCTTCGAAGGTAGAGCCGAAGAGGTTGGAGAGACTCAATCCGTCTTTATGGGTGGATAGCTGGAGGCTGTGCGTGGTCTCTGAAACCCGAAAGCCAACCAAATAACCACAACAACAAGGTCAATCAAACTAGCAGAACGCACAACCGGACCGAGGTTCAGCGGTAGAGCAGCCTGAAGGTAAGGTAGAGGAGAAGGAAATGCTCCTCATAGTAAGCATTCTTGAATTGTCTCTTAAAAGCCTGAGTTCATCAGGCAATAAAACTTACTACGATATGGGCAGAGTTAAAGTTAGATACTCGGCCAAGACCGTAGAAGCTTCAAGTAATTCATAGGGGAACTTTCAAATGGAGGGGATACTTCAAATTACACATATTCACTTACTAGCACCACAGTAAAGACTCCTTTGCTCTTCTAGCGAGGAGTCAGTCTGTGGCGCACACATACGTATCATTGAAATAAGAATCATGGACTATTAACGGTTCAATCAAAGGACTTGGAAAAGGTTGCATAATTGTCAGAGATCCAACAGCTGTTAAACCTAGAGTGTGTATCTGAATCAAGGGTCTAGAAAATACGCCACTTATGGCAGTCATCACTCATGATGTCGTAGCTACAAAGGTAAATCTCTCTATAGGGGGTGTTTCAAGAGAGGTAATGTTAGCTTCAATCTACTTCCCATATGAGAAAGAAATTCCCTCTAAAGAGGTAATCAAGCTGGTGGACTATTGTAGCGAGAGGGGGCTTCCTCTGATTTTGGGATGTGATGCCAATGCATACCATACAATGTGGGACAGCACAGACTCGAATGCCAGGGATTTAGCCATCACAGAGTTAGATATTTTTAACAAGGGATCAGAGCCTTTCTTCAATATAAGGAGAAAAGAAGTGATCGATCTTACGTTGTGTTTACAAAACTTTATTCATACTGTGCAGGGTTAGAGAGTGTCAGATGAACCGGCGCTCTCTGATCATCACTCACAGATCACGTTTAATATTTGTTTTTTGTTTCAGAAGTTTAAATGCATTAGGAAACCAAGGAATACAGACTGGGGTACATATAAAAAAGAACTCTCAACAGCAATGATAGCATTTTCTAAGAACATCGGGAACAGGAAAGAGGTAGAAGGGGCGGCAGAAACGCTCCAACAGTCTATCGCCTCTGCATTCTCCAAGAGCTGTCCTCTTAAAAAAAGCAAGGACAAAGTATGAGTCCCCATGGTGGAACCACAAATTGGAAACCTTCAAGGAGACAGCTAAAAGACTGTTCAAGAAAGCCAAGAAATCCAAATCGGACTTATCTTGGCAGAAATGGAGGGACAAGCAAAAAGAGTACAGAAGAGAGATCAGAAGGGTCCACACAGAAGGATAGAATAAGCTCTGCTCTAAAGTAGAGCAGGGTCCGGAGGAATCTCAACTGTACAAACTACTTGCACACAATTTAGAGGCATGGTTGGGTGCTATTAAGCTTTCAGAGGGTGGGTACTCATCTACGGACGGAAATACATTGGGCTGCCTGATGTAGACGCATTTTTCGGGTTTTACTAATCTGGATGGTAGGGAGAGTGAACAACATAATTAATAACCCTTTATGGGTGAATTTGGTCCTGGTCGTGTTGAACCATCTGTCAAGTCTAATAGGGTAAAGCCTGCAGCTAAGATTGTCTCCCCAGACCGGGTCAGATAGTCCTGGCTCTCCTTCAGACCGCTTAAGTCTCCAGGGCTGGATGGGGTGTACCCGATCCTGCTTCAGCAGAAGCTGTTTTTGGTTGGGCTACACATCCAAAAATTGGAGGAAATCAAAAGTAGTGTTCATCCTGAAATCGGGAAGGAGCAGCTACTCTATCGCAAAGGACTTTAGACCAATTTGCCTGATGTCCTTTATGCTTAAGTCGATAGAGAGGCTCAACGATAGATACACCAAGGAAACGGTTCTTATTGAGAATCTGTTATCGCCAGAACAACAAGCCTACACAGAAGGAAAATCTACGGAAATGGCACTGCACAAAGTAGTGTCACTAATAGAGGAAGAAGTCGAAGAAGAAGGTTTCGCTATAGGAGCTCTCCTGGACGTAGAGGGGGCTTTTAATAATACCCCAATAAAGGACATTTGCAAAGCAGCTAAGAGCTGGCATCTACTGTAGGAAGCTTGGGAAGGGTGCCATCGTACCTCTGAGTAAACAGGCTTCAATTTTCCAAGCAGAATTGGTGGCCATTCTGATCTACGTTCAAATGGCACTAGATGCGAACAACCAAGACATAGTGAACATCTTTTTAGATAGCAGAGGGGCTCTTATGGCCTTAGAGAGCTACAGTTCTAAGTCTAGCTTGGTAGAAGAATGCATCAACTCACTAAATATCTTAGGAGAAAGATGCAGGAAACTCTACCTTTACTGGGTTTCTAGTCATGCGGGAATCAAAGGCAATAAGGTAGCAAACGACCTGGCAAAACTGTCTGCTAAAATACCATTAATCAGCCCTGAACCTGTGTTATGAATTCAGATGAGCCAAATCAAAGAAAGAATGTGTCATTGGTTGAAGACACAACATAGGATAATCTGGAGGAACACACCAGGTTGCAGACAAGCGAAAGCTATACTAGGTGATGATCCCGATTATGCTTGGTTGGCACGGTGGGTGAACCTAAGCAGAGAAGACGTAAATATAGTCGCACAAATAGCGACGGGACATGGAAAATTAAACTACCACATGTGTCACATAAAAATAGTTGGTTTTCCAACATGTAGATGGTGCGGAGCTGCTCTAGAAACGGCTCAGAACATTCTCGGTGAATGTAAGGAACTGGTGACAACCAGAATGAAACATATAGGAATGGAGTACTTCGAGATCGACAAAATCAAAGTACTTCCATTAAATAAAATGATCTTCCTGTACAAAGAGATTACGAAACAATGGGGTTGCAAAGGGCTTCGGCCTAGGCAACATCATGTGGCTCTATTATCTAGAGTAACCTATCCAAAATCTTCTAATAACAATAACTTAATTAAGGGTTTCATCCACCAACCGCATACATCTTTATTGATTATTAAGGGTGCCGTCCACCCACACTTTTTGCATTTATTTGATTATTAATCTTTCCACCTTGCATTTTACTACAGGTCTAGGTCACCACAGAGTAATAGATCGCCCTGGTAGCCACAAATATGTGACTTTAATCCATTAAAAATTATCGAATGAACATTATTTTGTTAATTTGCACTCGCGTAAAAAGTCAATTTTTATTTTATTGCTCAGATGGAAAATAACTTATTCAACTACCGAGATACACACAAGTGGCGCAATCACATTTTTTATTTCTCTAAAAACGTGTTATACGCGGTAAATATCCTTTATCTTCCGCAATCCGCCCTTTTTACCTTCTGCAGATCTTACTCTGGCTATCTCTGAAGCGTCCCGTAACATAAGGTCAAAAACGTTATAATATATATATTTATGTCGTCGTACCAGGTATTCGGTGTTGTATGTGCAAAGCTAGTTAAATGGGTATAGAGGTTACATACATTTCAATTCGTAGCACAACTATATTCAGTTTGCTATACTTCATATAAAAAAATATAGATAATTCCATACCTCACATGGTGACGTATGGATTCATCTATACGTCACATTATAAGGTAGTAATCAGCTATGAAGCGATCGTCGAAGTCGTACAATTGGTTAGTTTAATCGACGTGTTTTGTTTTTTCTTTTGACATTTTGTTCTTTAATAAATTTAAAAAATATGAAAAAATTAAAAAATATTGATTAATTATAAAAAAACTTTAGTACAAATAACAAAAAAATAATTATTATAGCGAAAGTGAGACAGTGAAGAAAAAACATTAAATATAAAATGTGCGTGATATGCGTGGTCAGCTTGTCAAATTTGTGACACATCAATGACGGTTCCGCAGACGATCCGCGTCTACACTGTTACCATATGTTTATTCAAATTTAAATCAAAAGAAAGAAGGGTTGCGAATTTGCTCATTTATAATTTTATAGTCCCTCATACCTGCTACAACGACATAAAATCATCTACGCCATTTGGGAGTAAGAAGGATGAATATGGGGCGAATTTGTTGCTCGAACAGCAGTCAACCTCGACTGTCTGCTGTTCTCGCAATAAACTTGCCCCGTATTGATCCTTCTTACTCCCAAATGGCGTACATAACTAATATATATTAAAGTATCCCTTATTTAGCCCAATTATATTAGCATGTTTTGGATGTCCTGAGCCGAAAATCGTTAAATTTTTTTAGAAAAATCAATTTTTTATCATAAAAATGAATTGTGAAGTACTTCATTTATCCTGCAGGGCTGTCCTCTACATTTTACTTAAAAGTGGAATTTATTAGCTTTAGTTTGATGGGTTTGAAAGACTTTAAAACTTAATTATACTTCAGATACAGCAATTTTGAAACGGAAAAAAAACAATTTATCAAATCCGACGCAGGCGTTCGCAAATATAATTAACCTAAAGTGCGCCATTATAAGAAATAAATCTTTTATAAATTAGAAAAAAAAAATTTTTTTAATTAATAATTCATTTTCTTTTTCTAACATCCCTTTGAACTTTTTGGAACTAGAGATACAACTATTTTAAATTATTTAAAAAGACGAGGTATGGATTCTGTGGGTAGTTAAGGACAAATTTTATCATTTTAAACAATTTTTAGTACTATATTTAGCACTTATACAAGAGGAATTAATTTGACTAATTAATTTAATACGGTTTTTTCCTACAGTTTTTATTGACTCTTTGTACAGCCTAACAATATTTTAAGCCCCATGAATAATTTATCTGTCTAAAACCTAATAAAATTTTCAAAAAATAGTATGTTTCATTTTCATCTTTATTTAATGTTAATTACGCGCAATGACTTTTCGAATTAACTTTTAAAGTGTAACGATGGGCGAAATGCCCTTAGTTTTTTCTCTCAGATAACATAAAAGCATTTGTTGAGGCACTACATGAAGGGTGAAAGTGGTCCGAGGATCAAAATAATTTTTTTTCTAGCGAGGGATGCTAGAAACTCCGTTTTTATATTTTATTTTTTATCTCATGTTATAGTTATCGAAACAACATGAAAAAATTCATGAGTACCATAAATCTCACTACTTTTAAGCATATTTTTCGCAAAGTATTCAGAGGTTAACATAATTTTGAAAACCATCATTTAATATTTAAAATGCAATTTGAACTATTTAGGTAAATAGCAGCATAAAAATCTTCCTTCATCTGGAAGAACGGAAAAAATACAACTCTTGTATATTTTTGTGGATTCTTTTCTACTAGTGCGCCATGTTGAAAAATGAGAAAAACCGTTTCTTGACAATTTAAGGACTAAATTGTCAAAAAACGGAATATTTCCTAAATGCGATTTTAATAACTTGAAAATGCAATTTTTATATTTTCTTGAGAATTTTCATATGACTTTTGAAAGGAGTTTTACGTTTTCAGGGGTCCAATTATGAACTTTCACAGAGTTATAGCGTCATTTATATGAATTTGATTGTCTAATGTTTTTATTGATCATACTTTATATATAACTGACTAATCGCTCCGAGGGTTGACTTGGTGGAAATAAAAGCATTGACGGCACTTTGCATAGCGGCATATATTTTGAAAAAGGAAGGATGTTCTTCAATAGAAAGTATAGGGTGTTTTATTTAAAAATGCTTCATCACGGTTCTTATTGCATTGTCGGTTGTAAAAATACGTAGAGAAATAGTAACGTTCATTTTTTAAATTTTTTCACATGCAAAATCTAAGTAAAATCGAAAAATTAATGCGGTTTGGAGGAATAAATATGTTACAATCTCTATATATAAACAGTTTATATGAAATGATTTTCATACTTTGTCTGCGTCATATTCAATTGAAAGCAACTTACCACAGCTTGATAAGCCCAAAAAGTTTTTTTTATAATTTAATATTTCAGATAATTCTTGATTTGCACTGATGAATTTTATATGTGTTTCTTTCAAAAATTAATACAAAACATTTTTATTTTTCTTATCGATTTGATCCAAAATTATGAAAAATATTTTATAAACTTGCAATATTTATATATTGCCAGTGCTGTATGATAAACAAGCATCCTCACTTTTTAGGGGACTACCCTCCAAGTACCACGTGACCCTCAACCCTCAGAGCGAATATAGCTCTCTAAAAGTTCTCAATCGGACCCTGAAAACATAAGACTTCTTTCAACAATCGTGTAAAAATTTTCCAGAATACGTAAAAATTATTTTTATTCCTGCTCTTTAAGATAAACAAATGGAATTCTGTGTAGGCTCATCTAAGTGATTTAAATCACATTTTAAAAACCGAATAATTTCTTTTTTAGGTTATTTTGGATTATTGATCAAAAGAAAAAAATTCCAATAAATATTAATCTCATAACATATATTTATGAATTTTTTCATATTTTTTCCATTGTAAGAATTCAGGAGAAAAATAAAATGTTTCGTTTTCTTATCTTTTTACATGACGCGCCATCAGGAAAAATATACAGCTAGCCCCGCACAATGCCCCAAAGGGCCGCTGTAGCTCACACTCGGGCTTTTCAGAGCTTCGCTTCGCTCGGTTCTGAAACGCCCTCGGGTCTTCCATCGCTTCGCGATGTAGGGCATGAAAATAGCTTAGCTTTTTAAATATAAGGTGCGACCAATGACGCTCGCGCTCGCTCTTCTTTACTACTTTCTTTAGCAATTCTTTCGTTATAAGGAAAAAAAATTGTTTCATTGTTCAATAGCTTAAAAATAAAATTTTTTTATAGATTTTTTATCCGACCTGGATAATTTCGACGGAAAATGATTCAAAATATTAATACGAATAAACTTTGGCAATCTGAAAAAAATCATTTGAGTTGATTTAAAATAATAATCCTTTTAGAGGTTAAAAATATTATTTTTTTGTGATATCTTGAAAACAACAAATGTTTCAAAAAAGTAGACAAAATAAAAGTTATAGAGCAAACAAATACATCTTTTTAATATATACATTTTTTTTAAACCGACGCATTGGCCGAGTGGTTCAGCGCGCGCCAGGCGATCTGCAAAGTTAAGCAGCATTGGCCGCGGTTAGTACTTGGATGGCTGACCGCTCCAAGAAACGCTGCGCGTCCAGTCTGGACTGGCTTTGTGTGACGATCTCTTGGGCGTGCTGGCCACATGACAATGTGAACGGGAGGTGTGGCAGATACGATGTAGGTATCCTGATACAAGGATGCCTAATATCGAATCTGCTATATACACCGACCCATTCCGGAGAGGGTTTTCCCAGGTTTTATCCAACTGGGTTTGCCTATGGGTTTTCCCCTCTCCACGGGCATTACCCCGGGCGAATGCGGAATGGGACGGGTAAAAAAAAAACAAAAAGAACTGGAAGTACAAATAAAGGTGTGGGGAATACGTTAAAATCGTAAAGATGAACGTGGAAGCCACCAAATTTTTTATATACATTTTCTACTAAAATCAGTATTTATCAAATTATCAGTAATAAAATATTAAATTCTAATAATTTTCATAAATAATTTGAAAAATATTATCTTTGGATAAAAATGTATGGTATGAAAAACATTTACATTTTTATATACTATAAATTTTTTTTATAGACTTTTTTCAGAAAATTATTTTTTAGAGTTATTACGAAAAACTCATTTTTTTGACCTATAAAAGAACTATCATGGAAAAATGGCTCTAACGATTTTTTTCCAAATAGGAACGTTTGTTTATATTATTTTTTTGAATGATTTCCCGTTGGAACTATTCAGATGGAACTTTATTCCTCACACACATACATCCATACATACATTTTAAGGAAGGCTTGTAATGACTTCATTTTGCGATAAAAATAATTTTTTCATCATAATATAACACGTACGTCATGACGTATCTTTTGTTTTAAATTTAATAATTTAAACACGTACAGTTATTGATCAATGAAAGAATTTGTAAAGCTAATCGTAAAAATAAGTAGTCCAGTAAAAACTCAAAATCAGCATTGCTTAATGATAAATCTTTGGAAATTATTGAACAATTACGTATGAACAAAATAAAAAAAAATCAGTATGAATACGAAGACAATCTCGAGAAACGACGGAGTGGAGTGGATTTGGATGGAATTGAATTGGCACTACCCCGGGTTTCTTTTGGTAATACGTTTGCACTGCCCAAGTTATTATTGTATTTCAGTAGCAATTTTATTGTGAGTTAAATATTATTATCTATTATTATACTCTAGTAGCAATTTTATTGTGAGTTATATATTATTATCTATTATTAAAATATACGCGTATAAAATTAATTGTTACAAAGTGTTAAAAAATATTAATAAACTCAAGTCTATATATAATTGTGCCTATTCATTTATCTGCCTGCACTCAGCATCAATCTACTTCGGAAGCACCATAAGGTAACAATATATTTAATAATCTCTTCAATTAAAATCATAAAAAAATATCCTTTAGTAATTTCCATTAGTGAGAGCAATTTCGAAAATATAAGGCACTTCCGTATAGCGGTCGTGGCTAAAAATATATGAAAATTTAGTTTAATTCCGTTCTACGAGACGCAACACTACAATTTCATATATTGGCTTATCTGAACGGTTAAAATGATATTTGAAAGATTAAGTGGTACTGTATCATATATGATAAAAAAAGTAATTTTCTTGTTTTCCAATCAATTTAAATGAAACTTGGTACACTTCAGATTTTTGCATACATGCTTTATCTCTTTCTTTTCACGTGACGTAAACTGAACAGCCAATCACATGCAAAGCGAGAGTGAAAGCATTTACCCTCTGATATAGTGTTCTCACTTTCGCACAGATCACGTTTTTAATGCATTAAATGTTGCCTCCAGTACTATATACTCTAAGGCCTCAACAAATGCTTTTACGCTATTGAAGGGGGAAAAAATTAAGGGCCTTTTACTTATCCTAACCAAGGATACTCTTTGAAATTCTGTTATATTTTGTAACCATGTACCGAAGCATGGTTACTATTTCAATTTCAGTAAGGTTAAATAGCACCAGGAGGCGCTGTTCGCACACGTAAATAAAGGACGAAAGATATGTATTCGCAAAATCGCGAGAAAGAAAGATAACGAGAAAGAGAAAGATTAACTTAGTAGGCAGCAAGTTAGAAAGGATAAGCTAATGATTAGAAAGTAGGAAGGGATGGCCGAGAGAGCCTCGCATAGCAAACGCAACGCGAAGCTCGCTCTCTCATTGCCTGACCGCCAGCAGAGGCAGTCACTCTTTTACTTGACTCCAGCCTAAGGTTTTACGTGCATCATAGAATGCCACATGTTCAGTGTTCCATCTCAAGCTCGTATATCAAGGCCAGGAAGCTGCAGTGAGAAACCGCGGAGAGAAAGATGTGGGTGAAAGAAGAGGGTGGGTCCGCCTCATCAACCTCAGTAGCGTAAGTCCTGGTAGGAAGATTGATTATTGTAAAACGCGGCGTAAGTCGCAGTACACTAAAGTAATTTCCATCTCTCTTTTTCATACAACTTTGATTTGATTGTTTTGCAAGCGTACGGTCTTGTTTCATACCGGAAAACATCCGATATTTTGTAAACTTTAATTTTAAGACCCTCATTGTAAATATTTCATTTAGTATAATAAAATTGAAAAATTCTTTTATATAACCATTGTGTTAAAAGAAAAAGATTTAATATAACCTCGAATCAATTTCCTGCATGCTCCTTTATATCACTCTTTATAATAAATTATCAGGGTTGAGAATTCACCCTAGAGAAAATTTAACTATATTTAAATCATACATATATTTCGGAGTCGCTCGGTCTACGACTCAGCTAGTAGGGGCAAGAGCGAGAAATTTCTCACACTTATTGTATCGTAGTGTGTTTATCCTCGCTAAAGTCGGAAAAAGGAGCATAAATACTCATTACAAATTCTTTAAGGTTGATTGTAAGAAAATAATAACATCAGGAGTAAAAATTACAATTTCGTGTATCATGTTTTCTTGAAACCTCAGCAAACGAACACGCTACGTTACAATTTATAAATGCATTATTATATTAAATAAATAAATTATTTACATCGCGCATAAATACAATTGTTAGTTCTGCCCTTTATTCAATAATTGATATACCCATCACATAATCAATTATCAGTATGGTTAGTACGTGATCAGGTTTCCCGATTGAAGCACTTATAATGGTCAATTTCTCAAACAAATCGAGTCCATGGAGTTATTATAGATAAAATAGGCAAGACAAGAGGCTTATAAAAATAAAAATGTCTTATTAATAAAAAAATAAAAATTATGAATGGGCTACATAGAGTTATTATAGTTATGTTTACAACGCATGCGCGTCTGGCGTTAAAAGACAGAGACAGAGAGGGTCTTCTTATCTTCGTTCTCTTTCTAATAATGAGACATAATTTTCGCGGACTCGCCTACTCTAGCTTCAATAACTCTATGATTGAACCATATTAAAGAATACTTACACCAGCGGAGTTGCGAGGCCTGTTTATGCGACTATGGTGTACTAAGGATTGCTGCAGCAATATATACTACGCTTCATCACAAGGACAGAAGATAATAAAATCAATATGTTAATTGAAGATAGCACTATATAGTTTACCACTCTGAAGGAAAAGTCTTGATATGATAATGAACCGTAGCTCACAGCAGTGTATGAATTCATCAACTCCGTTATGGAAGTCTGAGACTTACATGCTTGAATTCGCGCATTTTGCTATATATCGAAGTGAACCGTTCTTTATTTTCAGTTCTTGCGTTTCGATTATAACAAATAAGTAGCTCGCCACAGCGGCCTTTTGGGCCGCTGTGGCCCGCACCTTAGTCCTTTCAGAACTGAGCAAAGCTCAGTTCTAAAATACCCTGGGGCCTTGCATCGCTTCGCGATGCAAGACATGCAGAAAGCTTCGCTTCTTGCATATAAGGCACGATCGATAACACTCGCGCTTCGCGCTCGCTATCTGATATTTAAAGAATATTAAAACTAATCATTTACAAACGCAAAAGTATTAAAAATTAATCTTTATTTTTTTCATTGTATTTTTTACCGCATCTTTTAACATGGGGTTTGAATTAATTGTATTTATTTGAAAAAACAAATTTATAATTATTTAAATTTTTCTTGTAAATTAAGTTGATTGATTTCAAAGAAATTTATGCTATGTGAAAAAGACATATTTTCATTAATTTATACTTTTTTAAGTTTTGGATATAATCTATCAAAAGTAACAAAAAAAAAATTATTTTATAGTTCAGTAGCTTAAAAGTAAAGTTTTGTATAAAGTTTTTATTTGATCTGAATCATTCCGACGAGGGATGATTTAAAACAATAATACAAATAAATGTTGGCAGTTTAGAAAAAAATTGTTCGAGCGGTTTTAAAACAGTTATCCCTTTAAAGGTTGAAGAAATGATTTTTTTGTGATAACTTCAAAAAAACGAATTTTGAAAAAAATATATGAAATAAAATTTATAGAAATAAATTTTTTTACAAAAAAAAACTGACTTCAAAAAAATGCACTAAACAGTTGCAAATAATTTATGATTTTCAATAATTATACGCATACTACGCATCTAACTCAACACATGTGTAGCAAACATATTATAGATTATCTAATTATTTGTAAACAGCACAAACAAATTATATTTTTTTTTAATTCACAAAAAAATATCTTCGAAGTTGGCGTCAAATTCTACATCTGTGCAGAACGATTCAACAACTTGACGCCGACTTCGAAAATATTTTTAACCAAGGGTGCAAACTTGGCAAGCCCATCCCAGCTACACCAACGGTAGAGGTTCATTCTCAAGGGAAAGGAATAATGAAAATGAGGATGATTTAAAGTGTTAAAATGAGGGTGAGGCTCTCACAAGTAACACTACCCAAGTGATACTCGCCGATTCGAACCAAACTTTGTACATCGATAGAACACTAAAAAATATTGAACCCGTGTTTTTTTATATTGGCAGAACACCGTTTTAAGGGGTAGAAATCACCCCTATCAGCCCCCAAGCAAGCTAACCTACCTATGTCTGGGTAAAGCGAGTTTGATCGTCAGTTTTTCTTTAACCAATTAGATTTTTTACTCCCAATAGGCTAATTTACCTTGATTCTGATTTACTTTACCCCCACACATCTTTGCAACCCTTAAAAAGCACCCCTACCGATCATTATTTTACAGATTAATTATTCTAGCCTTGAAACAGCGATTTCAAGTACTTGTTTTTCCTGGAACAAATTATGTCTGCCTTTGAGCACGGTTACCCTATATTTAGTTTTATCCAGAGACAACGACGTGGACGTAATAGGGTTATGTCCCCTTTGGGGTGCTGGATTAGAGTGAGTCCCCTTGCCTCTCACTGTTTGGGGTGCTGGATTATAGTGAGTCCCCTTGCCTCTCATTGATTTACAACAATATTTTAGATTTTACAAAAAAAATTAGCATCAATAATTATTATACATAAATATTACTAGAATTATTGACAACATTACAAGTATTTAATTGTCTTAGTAAATTGTAAATCTGTGTATAAAAATTTTCTCTGGACACAGCACCAACAGGCAGCAAATGGTTCCGACCGCCTCTTTACCAATTATCAGCTAATATTAAATATGCTTGCTTATTTTTATTATTATGGCATAAAGGTTTTAGTTTATCATAGTGTATTATTAACCAAGAAAGATAATGTGACTATTGCATCCCCGTATACATATTTTTTTATATTGGCAGAATACCAATTTAAGGGGTAGAAATCACCCCTATCAGCCCCCAAGCAGGCTAACCAACGTAACCCTGGATAGAGCGAATTTAATCGTCTGATTATCTTTGAGGAATTAAGTTTTATACCCAAAATAGGCTAACCTACATTGATACTGATCTATCTTACTCCTATGAACCTTTGCAACCCTTAAAAAGTACCCCTACCAACCCCCAAGAGTGCTAACCTTCCTAAGCCTGGATAGAGTGAGTTTAACCATCTGCTTGTGTTTAAAAAGTTAAGTTTCACACCCCAAATAGGCTGACCCACCATAACCCTGATCCATATTGCCCCTACGCAACCCCTAAAAACCACCCCTATCAAGCCCCAAGCACGCTAACCAACGTAACCCTGGATAGAACGAGTTTAGCCGTCTGCTTATCTTTTGAGAAATAAAGTTTTATACCCAAAATAGGCTAACCTAAATTGATACTGATCTATCTTACTCCTACGAACCTTTGCAATCCTTAGAAACTATCCCTACCAACCCTTAACTAGGCTAACTCACCTCACCCTGGATAGCGCGAGTTCAACTGTCTGCTTGTCTTTAAGAAATTAAATTTTCAACCGTAAAAAAGCTAATTGTACTTAACCTTGATTTATTCTACCTCTACACGCCTGTCTTATAAACTTTGTGAACCTCGAAAACTACCCCTACTGATCCCTAGATGGGCTATCCCACTCCATGCAGGGTGTACACACATAGCATGAAATATTTTTATGTCCACGACAAAATTCTTCTGAAATATTTCATGAAATATTTACGAAAGGTTTTTGTAAAATCTTTTATGAAATATTTATCAAATATTTCACAAATGATCTATGATTTATCTTTCACGAAATATTTTAGGAATAATTGTTAAATATAACATGAAATATTTCTAGGAATATTATTGTAACATTTTAAAAATATTTCTCGAAAGATTTTTATAAATCACAAATAATTGATGTAATATTTTTGAAATATTTCTGAAATGTTTTATGAATTATTTCTATAAAATATATCATAATATTTTTGAAATATTCCATGTTTTGTGGGTAGAGAAGTTATACGGGTTATTCTATTAGAAAATGATCTTTTTGGGCTATAATTATGAAACGCTATAAACTTTTAATCTATCTGCTTATTCTACTTTTTATTATGAATCTATTCAAAAACTAAATGGCAGTATGTAGATTTTATCATTATTTTCATTATAATTAAATTTCGATGTAATGTTTTTATAAATTTTGAAAAAACATATCTTAATATAAAGTATTAAATTTTCAAATATAAAACAACATTTAACTCGTAGCATTATGTTTTTATAATTTATTGCTACTTTACTACTGATTTTTGTTACTTTATGTGTTAAGTTTATCTCATAGGTATATGCAGGTGCATATTTTTTGAATTTATTTATAAGTAATTTAATTTAATTTAAATTAAATTTGATTTCAATTTCATTGTGACTTCAAATGAGTTTTTGATTGTGAACATTTGTAAAGCAATTTTATGGATTCTTACGGTTTTTTTTCATCATGCCTATGAACCCAAAAAATATTTTAAACTTGTTGCTTTCTAGTTTCTCAATCCCGGAATATAATTTTGAATCCTGCATAAATGATGAAGAGCGATCCTTAGCATCTCATCTTACAGATCTAATAAAGTCGTCATGTGATTCCAGATTGATTATCGAAAGTTATGATAGTTTATGCTTCAATGACGATAGCGTAATGGTTGAAGCAGAATTAATTAACGAAGAGATAGACGAAGATGTTAATGATTCTATTGGAGATGAATATTCCCAAGTAGAAAATGAAATTGATTTAGAGTATAAACAAAAAGCAGTCGCTTTTTGGCGCTCAGGAAAGAAAAGAAAAAGAAGAAGTTTTGATTCGGTTAAAACTCAATTTAAGAAAGTACCAAATCAAAATGTGCTCTACAGATGGGAAAAACAAATTGAGATAGGAGGATCAAGACTAGAAAAGTTGCTGAAAATATCACAACATGTTTTGGAACAGTTTAATATCGCTACTGATAAACATTTACCGGTGCATGATGTAACTTTGAAAAAATGGGCGTTAAAAGCAAGAGAAAATGTTCAGTTATCTTACAAATTATTTAAGGCTTCATCAAAATGGATTCATAATTTTAAAAAGACTCATGGGATTGTATCCAGAAAAATTAATAAGTTTGTTACAACTGCACAGTTATCAAACGCGGCTGAATTATCAGAAGCAGGTTCTAAATTTGTAAAAAATATTTGCTCAGTTATCAAGGAGAAAGGTGAAGCTAATGTATATAATTCCGACCAATCAGGATTTAATTTAGAAGTACATGGCGGTCGTACTTTGTCGATTAAAGGTGCGCTCAAAGTCGAATGTCTTGCACAATCATTAAATTCCTTAACTCATAGTTACACGATTCAGCCAGTTATTTCAGCAGATGGTAAGCTGCATTCTCCTTTGCTTATAGTTTTGCAAGAAACTAATGGGAAATTTGGACCAATCGTAGAAAAAAACTTGTATAAAGCAAACAATATTAGTGTATATCCCTCTAATTCTGGAAAACTAACTTCTTTGATTGCTGCTAGATGGTTTGAAAAAGACTTTTTATCTATAGTAGATAAAAACTCTTCATTGTTATTAGATTCTTGGTCTGGGCAGACCGAGAAAGTATTTGAAAACATAAAGAAAGAAGATAAAATTGTCAAAATTCATACAATACCGGCAGGAGTAACTGGATCAAGACAACCGTTAGATGTTTATGGATTTAGACCATGGAAAAACTTTATTAAATCTTTTTCAGATATAGTCCTGTTACATAATTTTGAAATTAATCTGCACTTACGGAACAACATTTTGAAGTTACAATCACTAACCCATAATCAGTTTTCGTCACCAAGATTCATTAACATGTTCAAATACGCGTGGTGGAAGAGTGGATACATATCAAATAAACCGGAGAAATGTTTAACACCAGTTCAATATTGTTTTCAAAATTCAGATACAGAATGTGTATCATGTAATGAGATTGTAGTAATTAAATGCGCATGGTGTAGCAAAAATCTTTGTATACAGCATTTCTTTGCAGTGACTGAAGAAAATTTACCACACTATTGTGAAGAATACATTAATCAATTTAGAAAAAATTAAAAATGTGAGAGGCAAGGGACTCACTCTAATCCAGCACCCCAAACAGTGAGAGGCAAGGGGACTCACTATAATCCAGCACCCCAAACAGTGAGAGGCAAGGGGACTCACTCTAATCCAGCACCCCAAAGGGGACATAACCCTATTACGTCCACGTCGTTGTCTCTGGATAAAACTAAATATAGGGTAACCGTGCTCAAAGGCAGACATAATTTGTTCCAGGAAAAACAAGTACTTGAAATCGCTGTTTCAAGGCTAGAATAAATAATCTGTAAAATAATGATCGGTAGGGGTGCTTTTTAAGGGTTGCAAAGATGTGTGGGGGTAAAGTAAATCAGAATCAAGGTAAATTAGCCTATTGGGAGTAAAAAATCTAATTGGTTAAAGAAAAACTGACGATCAAACTCGCTTTACCCAGACATAGGTAGGTTAGCTTGCTTGGGGGCTGATAGGGGTGATTTCTACCCCTTAAAACGGTGTTCTGCCAATATAAAAAAACACGGGTTCAATATTTTTTAGTGTTCTATCGATGTACAAAGTTTGGTTCGAATCGGCGAGTATCACTTGGGTAGTGTCACTAGTCAGTGTAGCAGGAAGATCATTCCAGAGACGCGAGGATGCTACCAGGAATGACCTTTGAAAGTATTCAGTGACAGCAACAGGTATGGTCAAAGGCCTCACATCACCTCTTAACGTCCTCACCGGCTGATTCCACAGGTACCTGGAATACAAGTAAAATCGTGGATGTGACGAAAACAACTTAAATAGGAATGTAGTAGTAAAATAACTTCTATGCCCCGCTGTGGATAACCAGCCCAGAGAGGATCTATATGCAGAGATGTGTTCACGCCTATCTACCATAGATATAACGAACACCAGAGTTAATGACTCTTTGCAGCCTAAAGTCAAGCTCAGCAGGAATATCAGAATAGACAAGACAGCAGTAATCCAGGAGCGGGAATAGCAGTGATTGTATGAGATGCTTACGTAAAGACAAAGTAGTGCTCTTCCTAAAGAAATTGAGCTTGTAAAGTAAGGAATAGGACGTGTTACATACATTTGTGATGTGTTCCTTCCAGTTCAACTTGCTGTTTAACCAGACACCCAAACTATGGACAGAAGACTCGAACTTAACAATATTCCCATTAATAGGAATGCTAGTTATTGCCAATGAGGGCAACATATTGATGTAGTAATAAGAGCCAATGATGATGGCTTTGGTTTTGACCACGTTCAGAGTCAAGTGATTACATGTGGCCCAATTACTAATCAGAGAGGCATGATCAGACATGAGTGTTGTATAGTAATCAAGTTGAGCAATTGAGAAGTGCACGTATACCTGTAGATCATCAGCGTAGATCAAATATTGTACATTAGAATGAAAATTGGAGGCAACGTCATTAATGTAAATTGAGAACAGGAGAGGCCCAAGGACGGAACCCTGAGGAACACCACTGTTAAGAGTAACAAAGTCCGACTGATTACCGGCATTATCAACAACAGTCTGACGACGATCAGTCAGATAAGAAGCAACCCATCCAACCACAGAATGCGACACATCAAGAGACGACAATTTACGAAGTAAGGTGGTATGGCACACTGTGTCAAATGCCTTGCTGAAGTCAAACAACAAGAGCATAGTCACGTAGCATCTATCCATGTTCAGTCTAATGTCGTCTGTCAATTTAAGTAAAGCAGTCTGAGTACTGTGTCTAGTACTAAAACCAGTCTGATGAGCGTCAAGTAATTGTCTTGTTGATAAGTAGTAATAGAGCTGGTCGTAAACAAGGCGCTCAAGAACCTTAGACATAAAACAAAGTAAAGAAATTGGCCTAACATCTCCCATAGTACGTGGAGAAGAAACTTTGTTGATCATAATCAACGAAGTCTTCCAAAAATTAGGAAAAGTGCACTCACGTAAAGAGTCATTATAAATGCGGCGTAATAAGGGCCCAATGACAGGAAAAGCTGTGGAGATGATAGATTGCGGAATCGCATCGCATCCTCTAGCTTGTGAGATAGAATGGCAGATAGCCATTTTGACATCCTCTAAAGTGACCTCTTTTAAGCTAAACAAAGGTTTGAATGAACTGTCATCAGATAATCAACTTAGATATTCAGAGACAAGAGGTATCAGAGGGTCAAACGCAACTCCACCAAAATGCCGATTTAATTCATTGATAGAAAAAGAATGAGAAGAGTTAGCACCAGTGGAACAAAGGCCGAGGTTCCTGAGCTCCTTCCAGATCTGTCGAGAGTCGGTGATCACAGACAGTCTGTTGTAGAAGTAGAGTAGTTTTGCCAATTTAATGCATTCGTGAACCTGATCACGAGCGGCTCTATAACACAGTAAATCGACACGCAGTCGTGAGCGTTTGTAGCGTATGTAAAGCCGATCTCTCTCACGAATCAAATGGTAATGCTCAGAAGTAAATTAAGGACGGCGACTCCTATCCTGCCGAACCCTCCTGACAGGCACATAACGTGCTATTGCCTCATTGAGATGACCATGGAGACATTCAAGGCAAGCCGACAAAGAGGAGCCACCTTCACAGGTGATACAGTTAAGTGAGCGAAAATAATTAAGAAGAGCATCACCATCGACCGAACCGTAATTACGAAAGGTGAAATCATTAAGTGAGGGCTTAGAGAGAGACGACTTAACAGTTGCAGAAATGAAGTCATGTCCATCGATGAAAGGAACGTCAGTCTTCCAGTAGTCCAGTACTGTATCGTTAGCATCAGCAAGGCATAAGTCGAGCCAAGTGTCAGATGAAGAGGTATGATGGGTTGGTCCAAATGGGACAAAAAAAAGTGAATTTTCCTCAATCAAGCTCTTGAGAAACACGAAATCATCAGAGTCACTGCACAGATTGGTGTTAAAATCACCTAAGATCACTTTGGTGCTGTAATTATGGATGTGAGCAGTTAAATCCAGAATAAAATCAGTATTAGCCAGAAACAGAGCATCTGGAGGCCTATAAACAACGCCAACAAAGATAGGGGAGGCCAAATCAGAAGAATTGACCTCACAAAAGAGATACTCCGGTAAGCCAGGTTTTCAGTTACCAGTAAAAGTGCAAAGACAAGAAGAAGAAAGTGAACTGTGTATGAACAATGCAACACCACCACCTCTGGTATTACAGTCAAGTCTATAAAGTACGTACTCATTCAAGGCAATCAGAGAATCACTAACTATCTGGCTCAGCTTGGTCTCAGTTACAGCTATTACGTGGAAATAGGGTCGCGAAGCCAAGAAGAGTCTAATCATCTCAATGTGCGCTCGTAAAGAGTTGGCATTGAAATGACAGACCCTTAGACCATCCTTAGTACAGAAATAATTGCCAATGCTAAATGAAGCTGGGTTATTAGTAGAAGATAGAGAGTTGTTAGTAGGAGGTAGTGAGTTTACAGGAAGAGAGGAAGAGAGGAAGAGAATGGACTTACCGGAGTGCGAGCTAAGAAGCAGTCCCGTCGTCGTTGGATGACGTCGCTCTCAGCTTCACCAAAAAAGTTTCCAGGTCCTCATCGGAAGCAATCAACGTAGGGACATCATCCTTATTCCTTCTAGCATAGATCATGCCATTCCTCACAAATGTCAGAAATTTGCTGTCCTTATCCTTCGCCCTTGCAAGAACTCTCAATTTTAGCTGGTATAAAGAGGAAGGCAGGAATTCATTGATGTTAATCGTGGTCGGTGTCAAAGAATCTACTGCCTTAATGCCATGGAGAAGATGGTCCTTGATCATATGAGTGGTCAGTTTGCCGGTTTTAATCTTGGCAGTAATAACAGATCTAGCCAAGGCAGTGCTCTTCATTGTCACAAGGAGCGGAACTATCGATGGGCGATTCCGCTGCCGATCAGGTGATGTAGCCCATGGGTCAGATGCAGATGCAGATTCAGATGCAGCAGCCGCCGGTGAAACAGAGGCAGCATTTATAGCCAAAGAGCGCCCGAGAGGTTGAACAGAAGTTATGTCATTCAGAGAGAACCCCGAGTCAAATGCAGCCAATACAGCGAAAACAGCAAACTTCAGATCATTTAATTCCTGAGGCACAAATCCCCCAAATACGAGGTCCGAAGACCTCTCAATACGCAACGGCTGCAGAACCAGGGCCTCACATTGTCGCGACAATGATCTATTAGTTCTATCCAACTCCTGTAGCTTAGCGGTCAGAGGCTCAGCCGAAGACGTGTCTAAAGACGTGGCAAGCAAATTGTCGACCTTCATCCTCAGCTCCTGCTGCTCATTACGGACTTGCTCCAGTCTGGCCTCATTATCACTGAAACGCTCCTCAAACGTTGTATTAATAGTATCTACACGAGTCTCAAACGCCGAGAATCTACCATCAAGAGCAGTCAGCTGGGAGCCAATCGAGGTCACTTTGGCATATCATATCTTGTAATAAGTGGTAAATTTAGATTAAATAAGATCTACTTGCAACCCTTTGTTACAAGTACCCTACCAGTTATAATAGGATCAGCTGATCCCTTGCATCAGCCGCTGAGATCTCGTACCTCAATTATAATATATGTATATAAAATGTCAACTCAACTGGGCAATTGCTTTTGTTTACACAAAAGCGTGCAAATTGTCAGTTGCAATTATAAGCATGAATAGAATTATCTCCTACAATAGATAAGGTTTACAGGCGTGGTAATTCTTTACTACACCAGACAGAATGACACAAAGACTTTATTTGAAATGTAAATAACGATTAACGTTTAATAAATCAAATGAAAAAAGAATAAATAAAAATAAGAAATGAATATAAAATATCGCTTAGGCCGAGCTATTATAAATTAACTAATATAACTAAATCAATTGACAGTCGCGTCGCGAGATACGTCAAATAGATATAGTAAATAAACGCATTAAATGCACGCGTGGCTGCAACCACCTACTTTAAAAATCCGGCGTGCACGCGAAACCACGAATCAGTTACATAGACAAAAGAATAAGCCGGCTCGCTGTCTTTATATCTTACACCCTGCTTGGTTATGCGGCGTTGTTGTGTATGCGGCTGAGCTGCAAGAACACAGAGTTTCATGTCAAATATAGTGTGCAGTGATTCACCTACACACACAAATATTTGACACCACTAATATATACACCTACACAATACTTTAACACACGAGAGTTTACAAATCTAATTAATTTTGTTAGATAAAAAAACTTTAGAAGAGAGAACGCGGCAAAAGAAGCTAATCATCGAAACAACGGCGGTACCAATAATGACTAGATAAAAAAAATGAGCTATCCTTCTCCCTCTTTCTATCCTTTTTACCTGCACGCGTCTCATTTTCATATCTTTCTGTTAGCTAGCACGAGGCGTTTTACACGTGGTTATCCAAGTCCATCGTGTGCTCCCCTCGCTTATCAGCTGGCGTAGCCTACATAACGAGTATAGCATCGCTACTTATTACAATCTCTACGGAAAATTAACGTATAGAAATCGCCAGCATGAATTTAGAAAGGTCTGGAAGAGCACTTTAAAATGGCATCGTTTTTATTTTAAAATATGTTTTTTTTTTTTAAATTCTTTATAAGAATTAAAAAACTAAACAAATTTTTTTTTTAATTTTGACCTGTTTTTAATATTTTTCTATTTTTTGAAAAAAATTTTCTTCTCTGCTGTCAACACATAAAAATGAAGGTATTTCATCCTTCTTATAAATTCGATTCGGTTTATTTGTCTACGATTTTTTATTAATTAGTTATTAGTCAATTCGTAAAAAATAGATACATTTTTTAAATCTTGCATATCTTCGCTATTTTTCATTTTAGAAAAACAATGTTAAGGAAAAAAATGCGTATTTTTTAGTTTAGAATATGAATACTAAGTTTGAAAAACTTCTTTAAAAAAAATTTTTTTTGGACCTTCTTAATAGACAAATACAAAGAAGAAATAACGAAAAAATTTTTCTAACTTTGTATACATGGTTGAGACGAAATTGATGGGTGAGCAAAATAAAATTTTCGAATGGAAAATTTTACGGGATGACAGTTGTAAAGAGTCCTAGAATAAGGATCTGCGGTTTGCCCGGCGAAAAAGTGGTCCCCTATTTATTTAAATCGATTTTGTTTAAACAAATTCCAAAAGTTGTTTATTTTGATTCGAACAAAGCATTCTTAGATTTTTTGAGCGATTTTAAACAAAAAAGTATTTTAGTGATTTTTTCTGAAATCAACAGTTTTCGAGTTATTAATAAATAAAGATGTTGAAAATCATAAAAACCCCATTTTCAAAGCACTGTAACGATTCTTAAATTTGAATATTTTCAGGTTGTCGAAGTTTTAAACTAAAATTTAGACACTCTTAGATGAAATCCTGAAGAATAATTTCAAATTACTTTATTTCAAAGTGTTATTTTTCAGTTGTTAGTAAAGCGCGTATATGTAGTATCTTCGTGTCTAAGCGCACACGGCTGAGTATGTTATTTGTTAAAGTTTAGGTCTTGAATTGCGTGGAGCGCATCATTGATTTTTTAAGTTTAGTGACTTTCTCGCTGTTTTTAATGCGATTATATGTAGCAAATTATAAAAATATAGTAAACTAACAAATTTTTAAACTACAGTATATTTCAAACAATAAGTTCCTTATTAATTATCTTTCGAAATGTAGCAAAACAAAAAATCAGCGAGGCACTTCACTCGAGTTATGGTTTATTTACCAGAAAACGTGGTAAAATACTCAGCTGTGTGCGCTTGGACACAAAGATACTACGTATACGCGCTTAATTAACAATTGAAAAATAACACTTTAAAATAAAGTAATTTGAAATTATTCTCCGGGATTTTATTAAAGAGTGTCTAAATTTTACTTTAAAACTTCGACAACCTAAAAACATTCAAATTTTAGTATCGTTCCAGAGCTTTGAAAAATGGAGATTTTTATGATTTTTAACATCTTTATTTATTAAAAACTCAAAAACCGTCAATTTTTTAGAAAAAAATCACAAAAATACTTTTTTGTTTAGAATCGCTGTTTTGTTGTTTAGAATATTTTTTATATATTAACATATTTTAATATATTTTATGCACAAATTGTGTATATAACCTCGTGCCAATTTAAAATAAGAGTGATATCTTATTAACAATAGAGAATAATTTAGATTAATATTTAAATGATTTAAATAATTAATTTTAATTTTATTCTACGAGAATGTGAATTGGCGTGTTTCAAAGAGAGATTTTAAGTGTGAATAGTTTATCTCAATTAGACGTGAAAAATTTAGTGCTCTAAAAAGAATTTTAAATTTTAATAGTAAAAATTGTCTTTTACTATAATAACAATTTCTTTTTAGTGGCGCTTATTTAAAATTTTTATTTTTAACTTACATGTGATTAAAAGAATTTAATTTCTTTTTACTATTGGCACGAGAGTTTTAATAAAATAAAAGGAGAATAGTAGTGTGACAGATAGGACGTGAGTTTCTTTTGGGTGTTAAACAATAAAACCGTGAATTTAAATAATAATACAAAGAGAGAAAATTAAATAAACTTTGTCTTAAATTTTGTTTTGAACGCGAGAGTTAATAATGGAGAAAATGGACGATCATTTATATATCATGGATTATTTAATGTTGTCGTATGAGAAAAGGGTTATAAAAAGAGAAATAAATACTTTACGTGAATACGAGTTGATAAGAGAGTTAAAGACGCGCGGTTGTAGTCTTTTAGGGCCGGTTGACGTATTACATGATAAGTTATTACGCGCATACTTGAGGGAGATCGAACCGCAAAATAAGATAATACCGTGGTACGAGTGGGATCTTATGGGTTTCGATTTAAAGTATGTTGAAGTAGTGCCTATTGAAGAGAGAAATACATGCGCTAGGGTAGTAGCGCCAGCGAGTTGTAGATATGAAGAATATGATGCAGAAGTAGCGCCAAATGTGATACGCGACGGACAGCATAATTTATATTCAAGTGTGAAAAGATAACAAGAGCGAGATAGGAGTCGTGCCTGGGTAAGCGACGCGTTTACTTCAGCCTTAAGCTTAGAAGACTTATCTTCGTATAAAGAAACAGCTTCTACTTCAGCAAACAGCTCGTATACGACACAGTATTTGGAGAATCAATCTTGCCACGATACTCTATGCAGTCAACGAGTCAAGCCTGTAAGGCCGATAAAGTGTTGCGAGCCATACCAAGAATTGCACATACTCTGAGTGATTTAGAATTAGCTCTTGCTAGTAGAAAATGGATAGAAGAGGAAGAACTAGATTCTGATGAGAGTGACAGTGACGTACAATCGAAGAGAGAAGAAATTTTGAAGATCGAAAAGAACAGTGAAGAGCAAAATTTAGAATCACAGAGAGTAATACCTACCGATGAGAGTACTATCAACATAGAACAGGCTGTAAACAATGAACATGAAGAGAAAAATGTACATAAAATTGCAGCCTTAACTATTGTTGCAGATAATAGTGAAGAAATTAATGAGAAGAAAAGAAAGAGAAATGATGAGAGAGAGCATCAAAAGAGAGCGTGTTACAGTGAATCAAAAAAGGTGTATAGAGAAAATGATAACTGTGAAAATTGGAGAGTGCGTTCTGATGATATTGTGAGACGTAGTAAGCCATGGCGAAGCTACTCGAAGAGATCAACGAATTCTGTGGGTTTTAAAAGAGAGAAGAGAGATTTTCAGTTAATAAGAGAAACAATAGTGATTAGAAATAGCAGGAGGATTAAATTTTCAGGAAACTGTCATATGTGCCATGTTTTTGGACATCGAGCAATCGAATGCGCCAAGATCATTTGTTTTCGATGCAAGAAAAAGGGATACATTAAACGTAACTGTACGCACCGCAAAGAAGAGCCGATTGAATCGTGCCAAAATTGTAATAGACGGAATGTTACGTTAAAAACATGTCCTTATTGTATGCCATTGATAACAAGACTAAACAGTGCACATCAAGAAAGAGTAAGGAGAGAAAAATATGTAAATGAAGAGAGAGAAATAAAGAGTGCAGCGAAAATTTATGAGAGTGTTGTAAAAAGTGAAAATAAAGATTGCAAGAGTGAAGAGAAAATTTATAATAAAAATATTAAAGAAAAAGAAAGAAAAATAGTACATAGTAGTGGCGCCTCTATCAAGAAGAAAGAAGATGAGAAGAATCAAGATATGAGTAGCGCCAGCCACAGTGAGAGAGAGACAACAAAAAGTGAAATCAAAAATGAAGAGAGAAGAGTTTATTGTGAAGTAAAAGAAAATAACAAAAACAGGGAAAAGAGAATCGAAGAGAGTAATGTCAATTCAACAGAGAGAGTCATAAATAAGCGAAGTAAAGAAATATGTTGTAAGGACAATATTTTCATGAAGAGAGGAATTAAAACGAAGAAAATAGACAGTGTAAGTGATTCAAAAGAGAATTTACTGAGTGATTTTAGCAGAGAGGATCAAAATAAAGTGTTAATTAAAAGAGGATATGAAAAGTCAGAATACAGAGAGGAAGATTTTAACAATAATAGATATTTGTCAAAAAGAGAAGAATAAAATTAAAGAATTTTGAAAGTGTGATGATCAGTTGTTTAAGAGAAATAAAATAGTCGTGGTTAAGAGTGATTGCAAATAAAAAAAAATGTTTAGAAATATTAGCGGGAAAAACGTAGAGTAGTAAAAACGAGGGGAGGGTTGTAAAAAGAGATATAAAATTAGAAAAAAATAGTGAGAGTTAAAAGGGTGAAAAAATTGAAATAGATTAGGTGCTTCGAGGGTGTATAATCGAAAAAAAAGAGAGAGATAGGTTCGTTTTTATATGCGTTAAAAAGATTATAAATTAAATACAGAGCTATAGCGTGAATAATAAAATTATTAGTAGTGCGTAGTAACGTAGGAAAGTAATAATACACGTATCTCTGAACAAATAGATTTAATTTATAAATATTATAAACAAATTCTAATGCTTGTATTATTCCGAGGATATTATCGTGCCACCAATGGTCCATCAGAGAATAAGAAACCAGAAATGTCAGTACTGGGAATTCAGAACAAGAGTGATAAAATGAGACATGAAGAGCCTTGATCAGCTAAACGAGCGAAATGATGTGTGGTATAAAACGATCAACAGAGAAGGTCTGAGCTTCCTTTGCATCCAACCAGAGGAATGCCAGCCAAAAGTTGAAAAACCAGCCGATGAACACTGGTTTTTAAGAAGCCAAGCCTAGCCAGAGAGATATATAGAAAAAAAATGGTAGTAGCGTCGTGCAAGAGAAGAGAGAGAAATCAATCAAAGAAGAGAGTCTTATTGGAGTCGAATTAAAAGCCAGCTGTTATTTGATAACAAGAGAGAGCCATCAAGCTATGTGTTACGTAAGAGATAATTTTATTTTTATTGTTTTCGGGGTGTTATCAGATCATTTTCCTTTTTGGTAGACAAATTATTTGGGAAATAATTTGGTCTAGGGGAGGGGATTCGCGACGCCGTTCGGGATCGCTATTTTATTAAGAGAATTAAATTATTATAAAACTGTAGAGCGTACGTTTTTTTTTTTTAAATAAATCTTTTTTCTCTCTAGATACTACTTAACAAGGTGTAATATTTGTATGATTTTATTTTATTAAATGTATGAATTTTATTTTTCATGGGTCGGAGCCGTAGTTATAGAATTTGAATCGAGCGATTTTCCCGCTCGATTTCGTCTGCCTAGACATCATAGTAAAAGAACGAAAATAACAAGAGAGTTTGTTTGCACCGAAGGAAGAAAGAAAAACAAGAAAGAAAGAAGATGAAGAGAAAAAGAATAAAGCGAACTATAAAGATTTTTTGTAATTTATAAATCGAAGCGAAAGATTTTCTATTAGGTATATGCGTTAAACAAGTGTAAGGCTGCGTATTAGTATTCAAGTGAGAGTGAGCGAGAGAACAAATACATGCGTGCGAGCGAGAAAAAGAGAGAGCGAAAGAAGGACTAAGCGCCGGCGTCTCTCTTGAAAGAAATAGTATTTTATGCGTCATAATTTATTATATTAGCCGAAATAAATTTAGAATAATTATTACGAGTGTGTGAGATGAAATAATTTAATAAATTATTTGTTAAATTAGTTAATAATAATAGAGCGCGAAATGGAAATAAATAATAGCCAATGAGATTGTTACGCGCCGATTGTTAGTTAATATTTTGTCGAAAACGAAGCGCTGTGATTGGCCCGCCGTCAACGGACTTGTCGTTCCTCGCCGAACAAAGCGGGCCTTGTTATCAATCGTTGTCGAGTCTTGCAGCGAAGCGGTCGTGTTCAGAGAGAGAATCCGAGAGTTTTTTTTGTGTGTGCCTTTGTTAAGAAAGAGTTTTCTTATGTCGAGTTTTTTTTAGTTTTGTGTTTGATTTTCTATAAAAGAGTTTTTCGTGTGAGATAATTATTACTAAATTATTTAGAGTCAGCATAGTAGAGCCTGTGATTTTCTTTTTACTATCTTTTTTTTGTGTAATTTTCGTAGCGCCCGTGTAAAGAGTTTTTCTTTTTGTGCGTAGCCTACAAAAATCTTAAATTAACGTGTAAAATTTCAATTGTTTAACAAAGGCCGCAAGATTTTATAAAAGAAATAAAGAGAGAATAAAGAGCGTTCGTTTATTCAAAATAGCGTGTGTATATCAGAGTGTAGTTGCGCCGCTTTTCATTGTGTTCGTGTAGATAAAAAGAAAATTTCTAATCATCCAGAGAGAGAGAGAGAGGATACGGCCTGGCGTCAAAAGGCCCAGGGTAGCTTCACCAGCGGTCGTATCGAGAGAGCGAGAGAGTGAGAGAGAGAGCCGATCAGAGTAGCGATCACCAGCGAGGAGAAAAGCGAAGAAAAGCTCTCTTTGTCTAAGGTATAGTGTGAAATTTCTTAGCGCGTATGCTTGCATTGAATGTTTGTGTGCCGGTAAAGAAATAGAAAAATACTTTTATTTTTAGTTAAATTCATACTTAAAAATCTCTTTTCTTTACTATTTACAATTTACTATATGTTAAATTAAATTGTTCTTTTCTTTTATCTAGCGCGATTTTCTGTATATGTAAATTCGTATGTATGTGTGGAATGAAATAGTAGTGTGAGAGTAGAAAAAGTGTAACGAGAACCGCGAGATTAAAATTTATTAAAAGTGTTTTATTTAATTTCCTTTTATATGTGTAATAATTAGTGTGAAAAAAAAGTGTAAAGTTTGTAAATTGCCGTGCGTGAAAACCGTTGGTAAGAAATTTCCATAGAAATAAAATTTTAGTTGATAGTCGCGAGAATCGCGCCGAGTTCGTGGAAATCAGTGTAGAATTCGAAAATAAGGGGGAGGTAAAGTAAAGCCAGAAAGCGAGCAGAGCCTGCGGTGCCGTGGAGAGGCAGTGGCGCGACTGTCTATGTCAGAGCCCACTAGCCGCGCGGTATAGGAGAGTGAGTGAAAAAGAGAGAGAAAGAGAGACGCGAAGAGAGACGAGAGTGAGTGAGTTGCGTATAGCATAGGCATATAAAATATTTTTTTTGTAATTTCGCCCGTGACAAATCTATGCGCCTGATTATTATATTATCAGTATTTTCTTTTTGTATGTTAACAATTTAAAATAAGTGTAAAATTCTGTGATAGAGAAAATTTAAATTATAATACTTTGCTTTTAAGCTAATTGTAGTGTATTCTTTTATTTTAACTAATTGAACCTAGTGTGTGTATGTGTGAGAGAGAGAGAGTACATTAAAAGAAAATAAACGGGGAGAAAATCTTGCAATTAAAAGTGTGTGTTTTTAGAGATATAAAAGTTAGAAAAGGGACTTTGGTATAATACGCGCGTCTCCCGAACGCGTGAATCTCGGCGGATCCCCTCTGTGATAGTCTCATCGGTTATCACATTCTTAATAAATTTTTAGATTTTGGCGATTCGGGATACTGGGACGACGTCGTCGCAAATACATCGTCACAATTTTTGTGATTTTTTGAAAATTTACTTTTTTAATCACCTGAGTTCAATTGTAATATTTGCTCTTCATTCTAGCGAAAAAAAAATAAATGCAGACAACAGTTGATTTCCGAAAATATCAAGAAAAACCAGAAGAAAATAGATAAAAACTGAAGATAACGAAAACTAACTGTTTAAAAATGTCGGAATTGAGACAAAGACAACAGTTATCAATATTTACATTCATTTTTTAACATTTTTTTTCAAATATAAAGGCAATTTAAAACTGAAGAAATCTGAAGAAAAATGTAAATAACAGTTATATTCCGAATATAACTGTTAAAAAGTAAAGAAATCTGAAGAAAACTGTAGACAAAAGTTATATTCTGAACATCGCTAAAAAGTGAAGAAATCTATAGACAACTGATGACAGATACATTCTAAAAATCACTGTTAAAAAGTTAAGGGATCCAACATTATTTTGATAATCTTGGCAAAGGACTGAAGAAAACAGTTCATAACTATTTTAAAACGAAGAAAAATGAAGAAAATTGGAAAAACTTTATTACAAGTCACATAAACAGTTAATAAAACAGTTAATAACTTAAGAAAACTGATAATTGACTTGTACAGAAAATACCAGGGAACATCAATATTATATCTTGATAAAAAAATATTTGATTATATTTTTATATACTACATAAGATCTAGATAAATACCCTTCGATTTACCTTTAATATAATGATTATTTAAGTGTTTATCAATTTCAAAAAATAATTAGGAATTTTTTTAAATTGCCCACCTTTCAAAACTTGCTCAATTCTAAAAAAAATTTCTAAATAGTATAACAAATCTTTTTTAATAGGAAGCATGACTTTCAAAGAACTTATTGCATATGTGTTACGTATGTCAACATGTATGAGTGTATTGGTGAGTCTATTTGTGTTTATTCAATAACGTCAAATCAAGATAAGATGAAAATTGTGTGTTTGACATCTGAAATTACAGAGGGAAGCCCCTTCTCTAATAGCAGCACGTTGCGCGTTGTGCGTCGTTGCACGTACACAGCAACACGTATATGCTCATGCATGCACAAATACGTGGTAGTGTACCGCTATTACAGCGCTAGAGCTCAGAGAGCTACCTACTCTGAGTTAGCATAGTCAACTGCCTAATAGCTCATAACGGCACCTGCCCTGAGCTTGCATAGGGAACTGCCTAATAACTATGGTTCCAAACGTTGTAGATGAACTTTTCAAAACTTTTTGGAAAGATTCACTACTATATTTTAATAAAGTATGTTAAATAATTATTTTATTACATTAAAAGTTAACAAGATACAACAAAGACATGCCGGTAGTGTTACTTAACTTACAGGCTTAAGACCAGGCCGGAGTAGAACCTGATACCGACCGAGTAACGATTGTGTTGTCTGTTATTTACTCAAGTATTGATCGATGTATCTTCAAATTAAAGGTTAAGCGCAATAGATATTATTATTATGAACATGTATACACAAGAAAAAAAATCTACCGCTTTGTTTTTGAGAAAAGTAAGTAACGCCAAAGTGAAAGTTTATGTTCATAATATTTTCGTGTTACTTACTTTTCTCAAAAACAAAGCGATAGATTTTTTTTTCTTGTGCATAAATATTTGTAATAGTAATATCTATTGCGCTTAACCTTCAATTTGCAGATACACTGATTAATACTTTAGTAAATAACAAAAATCTCAATGAGACAAGGACAGCAAATCCGAGCTGCTCTTAATATAGGGAAAATAAATTTTTTTAACGTTTCAAAATTCTTTGAAAACGTTCGAAAATTAAGACCGGACAGGTTTTTATTTATTTAGACCAATCGGTTTATATAGAAAGACTTTATCCGAGTATAAAATTGATAAAAATAGTCATTTGTAGAAAAATTGTAGAATTTAAGTCATTGTAACAGAGACATGGATCGATCATTTTTAGTTTTGTACCTTATAAAAAGTTAGGATTTCTTCCAGTCTTTCGAATAGTGAAAGGTAGTTTACGATTGATTTTTAATGAATCATTGAAAAAAAGCGTTTAAAAACACATAAAAAAATGCAAAAAAGTGGTTTTACAAAGGTGACAATCAGTATAAGAACTCAATAAACAGTCTTATTTGAAAAAAATTTAACAGAAAGCTTAGGCTCTTACTAAAAAAAATCCGTGGTATGAAGTCCAAAAGGAGTAAGATAAGTGTTTGAAAAAAAAACACGAAAAATAGCAAAAATGGTCTAAAAAAAGGTTTATTTTTCAACTTTGAATAGCTATATCCCCATGAGTTCTGCACCTGGATAGCCGAAATTTTGCACAGATCCTTAGCTTTATAATACTAAAATATATCTCAAAATCTGCCAAATCAGTTACCCTCGTGCGCACACTTTTTAAAAAAAGTATTATTCGGACCCATATATATTCTCTAGTATAATACATATGTTCTTTCTGTAAGAGCCTAAAAATGATGAAGGGAAAGAAAGAAAGTTACTTGTTTTATAAAGGCGAGTTGCTTCACGAAGGCAAGAAAGAGACAGAGAAAGAAACTTGCATTGCGATAAGCGCTCGAATTCTTAGAATCGTATCAACTATTTTAATTTTTAACTTTCTTTTACATGCTATTCGCTACATATAGAAATTAATTTTTATCATATGATAATTTAGTTTACTATTAAATCGTTGATTATAAATAATTTTATGGCTTGATATAGGCATCTTATAGTAACCGAAAGAAATTTTTATTATACATCTGTTTTAACTTCCAGACAATCTGTGGTAATTTTCTTCCAACCACAAGTTCGTGAACTTATAGTTACCAGAAAGTTTACATCAAGGCTGTGGTGATTTAAATATGAATACCAACGTTCTAGAATTTTTGCAAAGTGGAATTATTGCCAATTCTTTTACAACAAAATTGTTGACAGGCTGCTTAAAACCTTGTAGATCCGATACGTATTCCATTGTGACTAACTACTGCTAGCAGCTTCATATCTTAATTTATACTGATCTCCTCACCTCTAGATGAGTTTTTTAACATCCCCACTTATGTAATTCTATTCAACAAAACGATTTTGTAAGATCAAACAGTAGGCTGAAGTTCCAGCAAGAAAGTCTTCTTTAACCTCAAATTCAAGACGTACGTCCACTGGAGCTTGTTTTAATGACTTATTCAGTTTGAAACAGTCTATGACGATGAAAGGAGCGTGAGTTGAAAAATCTTTCTTTTTGAGCACGGGTTCTACTTCTTTATTGTAGCATGCCATTTGGAAATTGATATACATATCATACAGTAGATCATACTGATTATGCTCAACATCAAGATTTAAATTTCTATAAGGACAATACTAAGGATTGAAAAAAAGGTTGACTATGCTTATATTGCAATGATCAAAACGGCTAGCATTAGCTCTTCTCTGTCCTTTACGATTGGTCAGAAAACTTATAATAACGGAACGTGGCTTCTCCAACTGGTTTGATGTTTTTACAGACCAAACGTGTTTCGTGGTGCTGGAAAACAGCGGATATTCATACATCTCCTATGAGCAAAAACTCATAGCAATAGGTTTATCCTTCTCCAAATGATTAAGTAATTGTATCTTAAACTTGTCTGATGCATTTACATAAGGCATTGACCACTCTATTTTAATCAATTTAATCTTAAAATTTTCGAGATTTTGTTGACCAGTTGGCAATGTTTGTAAAACAGAATTTACATCATTCTTAGATTTAGTGAGAATAAGTTCAAGCTTGGTGTTGACTACAATTTTACGATAGTCTTCAGCAAAGCCTGAAATCATACTGAGAGATATTGATATATCAAAGTGGTCCTTATTATTTGTAAGCTGTTGGGTTTCCCCAATATCAAACCAACCAACATTCTCTAAATGGTAGCTCTGACTAGGATTTAATGAAAGCAAACCTTTTTTAAGAAAAAATTTTATATATTATTTTATATATATTATTTTATTTTATGAAAAAATAATCTAATTTTTTCTTAAAATAAATGAAACTTATTTATTAGATTATAAAAATAAACATTACAAGTATATAAAAAATGAAAAAAAAATAAGCATGAATTTTTTGTTATTGTTTATAACAAATTAATTTATTTATGATGATAGAGAATAGTGGTTGTTCCAAAAATTATAAGTAAATAAATTAATTTGGTTTTTGGTCAATAAGGAACAATTTTTTATTATATATAGCAAAATTACATTTGCCTACGTTTCGTTGCCTTTATTTTGACAACCTTTTCAAGGCTAAAACAAAAAACATATACAAAGGATGACGCACTGACAAATCAACATATAAACATATTTATATAAATATTTAAACAAAAAACCCAACCTCATAATTAATCTCACTTATAGACCTGACAAAATTTATAAAAACAACAACTTTGAAAAACCAAAGTTGTTAAAAATAATTACGAAGTTCATAATACTAAGCTTATAATAACAATAACTATCAAAGTAACAAACGGCCAACCATACATGTTTATCCTGGCTCCAATATACAGGACTAGAAACCTAAGTGGTTAACACAATTGAGAACAATTACGAGAGGCAGGTGTCTTGTTCTAGGTACGAATTCTTAGAGGTAACACCTTGGGGACGAATATAAACTGTGTCACAATTATAATTTCTTGAATGTTAGGATACTTTCCCAACGGTAAAACCATATAAAAAACAAAATAATAAAAAATATAATAGAGATCAATCATCAGTTACAAAAAAAAAGGAAAAAAACGAGTAAAAAACCCGAAACAATATTTAAACTAAATTCATCATACATAAAAAAATTATTTAAGACAATCAATAATCTTCTTGTAATCACCCAGTAAAAATTCTGTATCTTCTTTCCTATTGAGCGTACATACTTTTTAGAAAAAATTGTTGTAAAGGTGTTTAATGAATGTTTTCATAAACCTACTCATAGTGTGAAAAATAGTATACAATTAAAAAAAGATTTAACTAATATTTGTGTCCCTGAAGATTTTGAAGTGGCATCCCTAGATGTCGTTTCATTGTTTACGAATTTAGATAAGAGTTTGATTTTAGATTGCATTGACTCAAAATGGGAGTCTCTAAAGAAATTGGTTAATATTAGTAAAGGAGAGTTTTTGAATCTGATTGGTTTTTTGCTGAATTCCACATATTTCAAATTTCAAGGTACATATTATAAACAAATATTGGGTGCCCCTATGGGCGGATGTTGTAGCCCTTGGTTTGCAGATATATGTTTAGAAAGGTTGGAGAATAATTGTTTAGATAAGTTAAAGACAGGAGTCCTTTTTTACAAAAGATATGTAGATGACATCCTAATTATTGTCAGAATAACAGAATTACAAGAAACGAATCGGATATTTAATGTCTTTAACGAATATTTGAAATTCACAATAGAATATAGTAATGAAAATTCAGAATTAAGCTTTTTAGAATTAAAATTAAAGGTAGAATCTGGCAAGGTTATTACTAATTGGTTCAGAAAAGATACGGTTTCAGGAAGGTATACTCATTTTAACTCCCATCAACCTATACCGCAAAAGATTGCAATGGTTTTTGGACTTGTTGATAAGGCGATATTATTATCAGACAAAAGATTCCATACAGAAAATTTAAAAATTGTTACAAATTTGCTCTTGATTAATGGTTACAGAAGAAAATTTATTGAAAAATATATGAAGAAAAGGATCCATAAGATTGTCAATGGTAAAGAAGTAACCAATCCACGGGCCCTTGAAGATTTGAATATGCATAAGATTGTGTTACCATATCACAAGTACCTACATAATAGTGTAAATAGGCTAATCAAAGAATACCGTTGTACCCCTGTTTACAAAAATTTAAATAGTTTACAAAGGTTCCATTCATTGGGCAAAGATGTATTGGATGATAAAGAAAAAAGCCACGTAGTTTATAAAATTAATTGTAAGGATTGTGACTCAGTATACATAGGAGAGACCTCTCGAATTTTGAGAAAAAGAGTTAATGAACATGGCTATTGTATTAAAGCCAATAAAGATGTCTCAGTTTTGGCTAGACACGCACATGATACTAAACATTGTTTCGACTTGGAAGGAACTAAAATAATAGGAATGGAAGGAGACTTAAAAAAACGGAGGTTCTTGGAAATGTTAAACATTTACTATTACGACAATACGCTCAATAGGAAAGAAGATACAGAATTTTTACTGGGTGATTACAAGAAGATTATTGATTGTCTTAAATAATTTTTTTATGTATGATGAATTTAGTTTAAATATTGTTTCGGGTTTTTTACTCGTTTTTTTCCTTTTTTTTTGTAACTGATGATTGATCTCTATTATATTTTTTATTATTTTGTTTTTTATATGGTTTTACCGTTGGGAAAGTATCCTAACATTCAAGAAATTATAATTGTGACACAGTTTATATTCGTCCCCAAGGTGTTACCTCTAAGAATTCGTACCTAGAACAAGACACCTGCCTCTCGTAATTGTTCTCAATTGTGTTAACCACTTAGGTTTCTAGTCCTGTATATTGGAGCCAGGATAAACATGTATGGTTGGCCGTTTGTTACTTTGATAGTTATTGTTATTATAAGCTTAGTATTATGAACTTCGTAATTATTTTTAACAACTTTGGTTTTTCAGAGTTGTTGTTTTTATAAATTTTGTCAGGTCTATAAGTGAGATTAATTATGAGGTTGGGTTTTTTGTTTAAATATTTATATAAATATGTTTATATGTTGATTTGTCAGTGCGTCATCCTTTGTATATGTTTTTTGTTTTAGCCTTGAAAAGGTTGTCAAAATAAAGGCAACGAAACGTAGGCAAATGTAATTTTGCTATATATAATAAAAAATTGTTCCTTATTGACCAAAAACCAAATTGATTTATTTACTTAATTTATTTATATCATTAAACAAGTATAACGACTGTTGATATTATCTCGCGCTTCCCCAGATTAAAAAAAGAAACATCAAAATCGGTTGATATTTCACTGAGATATAGAAAATTTTTTCACATGAGACAAATTTGAAGTAATCGAAAAAATTTTTTCTGTACTTGCGAAAGATGACCCGTTCCTCCCCTCTTCAAAAAGAATTGAAACTATACATACTTGAAAAGAATCTTCTAAGGTTTTACAAAACTGATTTTGATATCAGAAATGATCTTATATCAAAGTTCAAGTATTAAAGAATCTGTCACTAAAATTTCATTCCTTAATCTTTGTAAATAAACAAATGGCGAATTTAAAAAAAAAAAACATCTCAGCTCCTAATTATCATAGAATAATGTTTTTTTTTTTTAAATAAACGTTAAAATTTAAGCAACAAGAATAAAAAAGTTGCATTTAATTATTTTCATTTTTTCATATATAAATTTAAAAACAATTAAGAAAAAAATTTTTTTCTTTTTTGATCGCCATTTAAACAGAGAAAATAATAAAAATGTCAATCAAACTTTTTATTTTCACTAAATATAAGTGTCAAAGAGCATAAATAACAATGGTCATTTCTTTCTAAATTGACCGCAATAGGGTTCATTTGAGGCCTACATTTTACCTCTTTTTAGTGAACAAATTGAATATCTCATATATTATACAAATTAATATTTTTTGCTGAAAAAATTATAGGGACCTAAGGGTGATAGATGTGTTCACAAAACTTTATTCATGCTGTGCGGGATTGGAGAGTGTCGGAAGAACCGACGCTCTCTGATCATGCACAGATCACGTTTAATATTTGTTTTCTGTTTCAGGAGGTCAAATGGATTAGGAACCCAAGGAATACGGACTGGGGTACATACAAAAAGGAACTCTCATTAGCAATGAGAGAATTCCCTAAAAATATTGGGAACAGGGAAGAGATAGAAGGGGCGGCGGAAATGCTCCAACAGTCTATCATCTCGGCATTCTCTAAGAGCTGTCCTCTCAAGAAAGCGAGGACAGAATATGAGTCTCCATGGTGGAATCACAAACTGGAAACTCTTAAGGAGACAGTCAAAAGATTGTTCAAAAAGGCCAAGAAATCCAAAGAGGAGTTACCTTGGCAGAAATGGAGAGACAAACAGAAAGAATACAGAAGGGAGGTCAGAAGGGCCCACACGGAAGGATCGAGGAAGTTCTGTTCGGAAGTGGAACAAGGTCCGGAGGCATCCCGATTTGACAAACTGTTTGCACGGAATCCGGAGGCATGGTTGGGTGCCATTAGACTTCCAGAGGGTGGTTACTCAGTGACGGACAGGGAGACCTTGGGCTGCCTGATGAGGACGCACTTTCCGGGTTTTATTAACTTGGAGGGTGGGGAGAGTGATCAACCTGATAACCCTTCACGGGTGAATTGGGGTCCTGGTTGCGGTGGACCCGCTGACAAGTCAGCTAGGGTGAAGCTTGCAGCCGGGATTGTCTCCCCAGACCGTGTCAGGTGGTCCTGGTTCTCCTTTGGGCCGTTTAAGTCTCCCGGGGTGGACGGGGTGTACCCGGTCCTGCTTCAGCAGGGCACGGAGGTTATCCTCGGCCCTTTCGTGAGACTGGCGAGAGCCTGTTTGTTGCTGGGCTATACACCCGAAAACTGGAGGAATTCAAGAGTAGTTTTCATTTCTAAACCAGGAAGAAGCAGCCACTCCACGGCAAAGGACTTCAGACCTATTTGTCTGATGTCCTTTTTGCTTAAGTCGATAGAGAGGCTCATCGACAGATACATCAAGGAGACGGTTCTCACACAGAATCCGCTATCACCAGAACAACACGCCTACACAGAAGGCAAATCTACCGAAACAGCACTGCACAAAGCAGTGTCATTAATCGAGGAAGAAATAGAAACAGGAGGATTTGCCATAGGAGCCCTCCTGGATGTAAAGGGGGCTTTCAACAATACCCCAACAGAGGCTATTTGCAAAGCAGCCAAGAATAAAGGAGTGCCGGACAGGATCACGAACTGGATCCGTGACATGCTGAGTCACCGATTATTGGAAGTAACCAGAGGTGACACCACGGTCAGGGGTACAGTCGCAAATGGCTGTCCTCAGGGTGGTGTGATCTCCCCGTCAGAATGGAACTTGGTGGCAGAAGGTGCCTTAACCTGTGTTAAAGAAACCGGATGCCATGTCATTGGATATGCCGACGATATAATGATAGTGGTGAGGGGGCGTTTCCTTGAACCGCTAGCAGATGTATTACAGGCAGCACTGGACAGACTTTGGAACTGGTGCAAAACCAACAAACTGTCCATCAACCCTAGCAAAACAGAGGTGGTGGTCTTCACGAGGAGGTATAAGTGGAAACTGCATAAAACCTTAAAGCTAGGAGGCCAAGTATTAACACCAAAATCCGATGTTTAGGACAATTCTCATTCCTAGACTAACTTACGCAGCAGTGGTATGGTGGAAACGCACCAGCCAAACAACAACTGCGAAGCTCCTGGATAGGCTAAGGGGACTTGTCCTGAGAGCCATGACAGGGGCAATGAGGACTCCTCCCATAGAAGCCCTGGGATTCTTGATGGGAGTGGCACCCTTACAACTGTATGTACAAGAGGCTGCTACAAGGTCTGCATGCAGACTGATTGCTCTCAACATGTGGACAGGGAGAGGTGAACACACTAACCCTCCTTGCCTTAAACAAGAAGTACTATTAAAGATGAGGTCAGACCTGATGGTGACGAAATATCACTTCGACAATAAATTCGAGGTGATTTTCCCAACCAAAGAAGACTGGCTGTCAGGAAAAGGTAATGATAGAATACCGAACTCAGGCGACATCTGGTACACGGATGGATCAAAATCCGCAACGGGTACTGGAGCAGGCATCTATCGAAGGAGGCTTGGGAAGGGGACTATGGTCCCGCTAGGCAAGCAGGCTCCAATTTTCCAGGCAGAACTGGTGGCTATACTGATTTCTGCTCAGATGGCACTAGATGCGAACAACCAAGACATAGTGAACATCTGTTCGGATAGCAAAGGGGCACTCACGGCCTTAAAAAGCTACAAAACTAAGTCTAGTCTAGTGGAGGAATGCATCAACTCACTAAATACCTTAGGAGAAAGATGCAGGAAACTCAAACTTTACTGGGTTCCCAGTCACGTGGGAATCAAAGGCAACAGGGTAGCAGACGACCTAGCAAAATTGTCTGCAAAAACACCACTACTTGGCCCTGAGCCTGCTTTGGGAATTCAGATGAGCCAAATTAAAGAAAAAATGTGTCAATGGCGAGAGACACAACATAGAACAACCTGGAGGGATACACCAGGTTGCAAGCAAGCTAAAGCTCTGCTTGGTGATGACCCTAATCATGCGTGGCTGGCACGGGGTCTGAACCTAAGCAGAGAAGATATAAACATAGTCGCACAAATAGCGACAGGGCATGGTAAATTAAATTACCACATGTACAATATGAAAGTAGCTGGTTCTCCTGCATGCAGATGGTGCGGGGCCGCCTTGGAGACGGTTCAGCACGTCCTCTGGGAGTGTGAGGAACTAGCGACAACTAGAATGAAACACATAGGAATGGAGTGCCCTGACATTAATAAAATCAGGACACTTCCTCTAAATAATGTGATTTCCTTATATAAAGAGATCACGATACATTGCGTATCTAACTATGTCTAACCGCACATGCCCGGAACCCATCCATAAGGTTGTGGTGAAGGGTTGCTGGTGGGACTAAAATATGGGGCTGCAAAGGGCATTTGGCCTAGGCAGCATTGGTGGTTCTATTCCCATAGAACTGCCTACCCGATATCCTTAATAATAAAAGGGTGATAGAAGGCAACTTTTTACAAAGTTACAAGCATGTAGCCCTTTTTTTATGGAATAAAAAATTATTGAAAATTTAACGATTTTTGACTATATTTTTGCGATTATTTAAATAAATTATTAACGAAATTTAATGTAATAGGGCTTAAACTATTCGTCTTGAAGACCCTTATAAGTATTATAAATTTCATATACCCTATTAAAAAACGAAAAGAGCTAGATCCAAAAAACATCGATTTTTCACAATTTTTTATATAAAAACGTTGTTTAAAAAAATATGCCAGCCCAAATTTTGAGGGTCTTTCCAAATTTTAATATCTCTTGACCTAATGAACCCATTTTTCACTTCAGTTGCCTGTTACTAATTAAGTCAAATTTTAAGGTTTTTCGAGCTAATTCTACTGGACTATCTCATCATTCAGATTGATTATTGCTGATTCTCGGTTATATGGTCCACCAGTTAGTAAAGCGTTCTGCGTGGAATTTTCGGGATTCGAGCGTATTTTACTAAATCAACATCACTTGAAGCTCTTTTAAGTAGTTTATATCGAAGTTTTTGATATGAAACTTCTTTACCGATGATATACACTTCCCATAAGAGACGTATAAAAAAAATTATACGGGAGTAAATTGATTTCATGGCGGTACATACAATGGAACTAATGAAACGGAAGTGTATATATATATATATATATAGGAGGAGCGTCCGCGCCTTCTATATGCAAATCAAGGTACTAAATACGTATAAAGAAACATTCACGGGACTAACTTGATGTCAAACGCACTGATATAGTATATGTATACATGCATACTATATATACAATATAAATATCTGAATCTGATCTGAATAAATCAAGAAAGCAATAGCACACGTTTTCTCTTTTTCTTTCTTTATAATGTTTTATGGTGAACTCCCTCTCTTCCCTACATTTTTTTAATTGTTTTTTTTGTAAAATAAATATCAACAAAAATTTTATACACCATCTCATTTAAAATTAAAAAAAATTAATTCCATTAATAAACTAAATTATTTTAATTTAGTTTTATGTAATTTTATAAGTATTCAGTTCAAAAATTATTTTAAAATTAAATAAAACAGTAATAGAACTTGAATAAACATTTATGAGTTCTATGATTTCGTATGTTTATTTATGCGTTCTCCTTTGTAAGGCTTCAAATACCATATCCTTTATGATGTCATTTCAAATAAAGACCTACTAAGTGCAATTTACCAAGTGCAATAGCTTTCATTGTTTTATTATGACGTTGCTTTCTTCAAGTTGTCGTTTTGTGGTGCTAGCTCCGTTCACAGCTTTCACTATATCAGTAGCGCTACCTGCTAATGCTTCCGTAGCACTCATACGAGCAAATAGTGGTATTGAAAATGGTAAAAATCTACCGAATTTTGATGGAATTAGTAGTATGCGTGGGATTAGGATATTCTTTTTATCACCAGCTTTTTTAATAGCTCTACGAGCACCTTTTAAAGCTGTACAAATGAATTTATGAGCATCGGTATTTTGTATTAAAGATCTAGATGCAGCTTTAACCATGCTCGATAGTGTCATAGTTGGCTTTTTTGCTTCTCATTCTTCAGATTCATTCCGAGTTTTGATTTTACTAGCGTATGAAAAAATTTTAACTCGGATTTGGCCATAAAAACGTTATAACTTTTATGCTTAAACATAGGAGTTATTACGTTTATTTATAATTACTACTTTTTTGAGCGCTAAGTTGAATTAGAACCTTTTCGTGAACATAACCAAGTTGTTACGTTTTTAAGAGTTTAGCTGAGTTATGATGTTTTTCCGCCAACCCGACGATATGTTTAGTGGTTCTAGCCTACTGCATACGACTGAAAATTAAATATTCTCATTATTTTATTTTCAGAACAAGAAAATAACTATATCGACATAAGTGTTTTTGAAATTTTTAAATGATTTTATATCTTATAATAAACTAATTAATTGGCATTAAATAATTTTTATAAGTAAAGAATTCAAATAATTTTGATTTTTTTTCCTTTTTTTTATTTTACGTGAAGTACTCGATGGATATGTTCCAAAATTTGCACGATCTATTGATTTGCTTTTTTATTTATCAAAAAAGCTTTTTTTTCATTATATTATTATTTTTTTTTTGATGCCAAGTTTAATTATGAAACTTTATTAAGATGAGCTTTATAAAAATATTAGGAAATATTACTGGTAAATCATTTTTTATATTAGAATTACATTTAAAATAATAAAGTCTAATTACTCGAACTTAAAGAACTCTAAAGCACTGCGCTAAGGCAGTTGACAGCGTTTTTTATTTTATTTTTTTCGCGCATATACTCTCATTCATTCAACAGAAACGTGACTTACCATTATATCTAAACGAATTAGTTGGTAGATAACTTATTTTAAAGGTTAGTGTTTAGCTTAACATCAAAAGCACTGTGTCAAATATGGAAAATGTGAGTTTTTTTGTCATTAATAATATAGCATTTTTGAAGAAAAAATGATGTTTTCAATAAACATTAAGTTAACACCTTGGATCATTACCGAGATAACGTGAGTTTTTACGTCGTATGCAATATCAAAACGCGTTTTTTAAGGTTAGTTTTCGACATTTAAGCAATATATTGCGGAAAAATGTAACCAAAAACTCATATTAAAGGGTATTTTGGGTCGCTGAACTCATTTTTTATCATAAATTGTACTTTGAAATTGTTTAAATACTCTAAAAATCCCAAAAATGAGTGGAAATTTGAGTTTTTTATCATTCTAACTACTTTCCACCCTTTTAAAAAATCTGAAAAAATTTATGGTACTGAATTCAAATAAAAAGAAGACTTTGAGGTGAACTAAAAAAAAATCCAAACAATAGTTTTTTTCTACGCAACTTAGAAATTTTCAAACCCATTTTTAGGTTATGTTTTGGTTTCAAATACATCTAAAAATAATAAGCTTACGTGCGCATTATGATCTCCTTTAATCTCGATTTCGAATCACCCAAATCGTTTAAAAATTCGCAGAGATATGCTTAAAAAACTGAAAATCACATCTTTTGAGGCTAGGTAGCCAATTTTGAGTCTAGCGAGCTGTAACTTTTAGGATAGGAGTTTTTTGACATGATAAATAAATAGGCCAAATTCTAAAAAAATCGAAGGACAGGCCATTTTAACGTACTTATCCAGCTACTCTTTGAAAACATTTATATATCTTCAAAATCGCTTTATTAGCCAAAGTGCGAATTTCTTTGGATGCTTTAGAAAAATTAAAAATCATGTCTAGTTAATATCTATGGAGTTCATAAAATAGTTAAGATGATGATTGGTAATTCACCAATGAATTTTAGGAAAGATTATGTGATTGTAGTTGGTATGCAACATCCAAAAACTGTAGGCTTACTAGAGTTATTATTTCGAAAACAGCCAGATGAAAAACTTATTAAGGAAGATGATTTGAAAAATTATCGAAAAATTGTTGAATTAACGAACGGATATAGGAAGAATCACCATATTGATGGATCACTTCTTAAACTGAATAGTAACAAATTTAAAAGTTATATTGCTTAATTTCTTTTATAAATCTCCAACTTGAAAGTGGAAGTCGATTGGTGGAGGGGTCACTTACCACGCTATAAAATTGTTCGTAAAGGTACACAAACGGATTACGTGTACTAAGATAATCCGTATGAACTGATTGATAGCTTACGGTTACTAATAGCAGAGACAGAAGCTCGAAATCCAAGTCATACCAATGAGATTCATTCGATAATCGAAGAACTACGTGAGGCCAGCATTATATATTGAAAAGTACTGCCGTTTCTCTAGTCAGTTGCAAGATGAGTGTTGATGTATTCGGACGAAAATTACACTAGGCTGGAAGCCAACATGGTCTTTCAGGTGTTATGAAATCACTTCAGGTGGATATGAAATTACAGAAGATGGACAGTATGATATTGAACATGAGAGATTATGTAATGTTGCCACATCTCAATAATCGAATGATGCAGTTAATTTGCAAACCTTACGAAGTGTGGTTGCATCTGTAGTTCGAAGCATATACGTAGTTACTGGAGGCTTAAGAAATAACCTTAAGAGCAGGCCGAACTATCTGTCTTTGTCTAATAGAGTTTTTCATCATTTATATAACACCAATGAAATTCGTATTAAAGCAAGGCCAAATACTAAAAAATCTTTATATTGATAAAGGGAAAAAATTTTATGAATCTGCCTTTCTAACTCTCATGAAGCGCTATCATATTAATTTTAACTCTGCTATAGTAATCTTAAAGCTTCCATTTGTGTAAGTTTTAATAGAACACTTAAAAATAAAATATGGATGAAATTTAGCCTCAAAGGTAATACTGTTGGTTGGATATTCCACCTACCCTATTAGGAGTATATAACAATAGTAAACATAGAACTATTGGAATGAAGCTAAAAGAAGTTACTCCTACAAACGAAAAGAAAGTGCTCAAACGTTTCAAAAAGGAAATCGAAGCATTTAAAATATCTGAGTTTAAAACTGGAGATAAAGTTTGAGTAAGTAAGAACAAACAAGATAGACGCTTATAGAAAGATTCTTCTGGGTTAAATTTTTCGTCCGAAAACCTAGGTAACACTTTAACATTGTTTGTATATCTATACATATGAAAAATTTTTTATGTATAGATATAAAAATACATAGGATCTGGTGGCGCCCTCAGTAGCTGGGTAACTCATTTTTGGCAGAAATTTCCCATTTAAGATTAACCTTCTATAAGCGTCTATATTCGTTGGTAAGAATAAACAAGTATTTGAAAAAGGTTACACTCATAATTGGTCAACAGAAATATTTACTATAAGTCAAGTAAAAGCTACTGATCCAATCACTTATAAATTGAAGGACTATCAAAATCAGCTCATAGCTGGTGAATTTAATGAACAAGAATAATCAAAAGCAAAATATCCTGATGTTTTTTTTTGTAGAAAAAATATTAAAAGAGCGTGGAAATAAATTTTACGTAAAGAGGTTAGGATTTGATGAGGTGCATAATAGTTGGATAAATAAATCAGATTTGTAAAGGAAAAAATAAAGGAATCTATATATGTGAGAATTATTTTTTGTTTTGTATTTATTTACTTTATAACCATTATTATACAAAATTACAATTAATTAATTTAAGTTTTTTCATCAATTAAATAATGCTGCCAAGGTAAAATATGAGTTTCATTATTTAACAAACATTTTTCATCATCATAAGGAGTTAAAGTTAATTTATATCGTTTTTCAGTAAACACATTATTTTTTCGACGACGTATAATGTATCGTTCTCTATAGATAATTTTATTTCGTTTATATTGCAAATAGTCATCAAAAGTGATTGTGTTTTGACAACACCAGTCTTAATATCTTAAACTTTTTATTTTATCTTCTATTCGTACACAATACACTTTACTACGTAGACCTACAAAAATATGTCATAATCTTTCCATGGCACTCATCTTTCATTAAACCTACTATCTTTTTGTTCATTTGCAGCATTTCGAAAATTTTTCCAGTTGGGTAATCTGATGTATCAAAGTTTTGTAAATTGTGCTTCATTGTTTCATAAATATCAATATTTCCAATTTCATATATTAAACTATCCGTGTATGTATATAGTAACTTATATTGATCTGCAAATCGTTTTCTCATAAATTCATAATGGAAATCATAAATTAATGTTTTTGATAAATCAAACACTATCAGACCTACATATATTGGTTTATTTATAAAAACATCTGTTTTTGATAATTCAATCGCAACTAGATTTTTGTCTAAAATGGTTCGATTATAAAGAATTGGTTGAATAATGAGAGCCTCCGCACCATATCGCCCATCCCATTCAGTTACAAGCTTTATATCAACTCTTTTTCTAACATTTTTCATGGATTTGCCAAATACAGTATTATTTATAAGTTTATATAAATTTTTCTCAAACTCGTTTTTTGATTTTTTCTCATATTACTATTTAAATCAATGTAATCTTTGAGCCAGGGTCTTTGATTAAATTTTGAGGTTCTATGAATTTTAATTAGTTTGAGTCCATTTCTAAGAGCTTGTTTTGAATTTTGGTAATGTAAAATATATCTTTCTTTGGATTTCACTGTAGTCAATTTTAATTATTTAGAACTCGGAGGCTTCTCATATTCTAAACAGAATGGTAAATCTTTATGTATATCATGCAGATGTTTTGGATATCTTAGATCTACTTCAAGAATATAAACAAAAGGTGAGTTGTCATCAATATTGACATCTAATTTATCAACATCCTTAATCCAACCAAAACCACCATAAGTTATGATTGTATCATGGCCCATCCATATAAATTGTTAATATACTTATTGTAAGCCTGCGTGCACCTATTGAAAATCTAACTGATGCCACCTGATATTCCACGCTCAACAAACAATACCTCATCAATGTCAGTTTGCAATTCTCACTCTATTTTCGTATATTTGAGCATAGCATCCCATATAAATTAAGGAACTGTGTAGTAGAGAGCCGGTTCCAAATCGTTCGTACTTAAACAATTGTTCCGAAAATTTTCGAAAACTTCAGCTAAAAATAATACATTTATTTTCGAATACAAATCTGAACATCCTCCTAAATTTGATATATTGAATTCTTTCCAAACATTTTTAGCGTGTTGATAGTCTCCATGAGATATGTTACTATTATTTAAACTACCAAAAAATTCCTCTTCTAATGGAAGTTTTGAATTATTGAGTTTATCTACAAAAATCAAATATTCATATAGAAAGATACCTTTCCTTATTAGTAAATTAAACTTATCTTCCGTCAAGGGTGATTCCTTGGTGAATTCCAGTTTAAAAAAATTTATTTTTGTAAGATATGAATCTAATTTATCCAAAGATGATGACATGAATCGGAAAGAATCTATAAATATAAAGCTAATCTCACTATTTTTTATATTTTTCGTAAGTGAAATAAATCGCTCTTTGTTCAATGATAGCAGTTATACACATCCTGGAAAACTATTGGCGACATCTTTAATGAGAGAATGAGAGTCATAACTCGTAAAATTGTGAAATACTATAGGGATATTACGAGAGTCAATATATGATAAATTACATGATTTATGAGCTGCTCCTCTATATCTGTAACATAATATAAATATATGCCAATTTATAGATAATTTAATGTAAGTAATATTACAATATTATTTCAAGTATTAATCTTATCTGCTAGTAAGGTGACAATGATCTCGAACTTTTATTCCTCCTAAAGGTTTCTGGGAAATGTGGCAAAGAATTGCCTTTTAAAATTTAAAAGGTTAATTCATTGGTATTTTATGTTGGTATACAAATTCAATATCGTCACCAAGTTTTTTGAGTTTGTTTATGAACCATGCAGCAGGATTAAGTCCTCTGTAGCTTTTGTTACATGTTGTCTCATAACTACAAATCAAATGATATCCAACACTAAATACTTCATGTTTTTGAATAACATTTTTGTCTTGAAAAGGTAACAAAAGGGTTTCTGTCTGCATAAATAATAAAAGGAAACTTTTCCTTATTTAAAAAATTTTTTAAATGTACCATACTGTTTTTCCATTTTGGTAAATTTACTCTGTACTTATTAATTTTAGAGCAATCTTCATGATGAAATTTTAATTTTTGTTCAGTGTTAAAGTAATGCAAACATCGATTGCATATACAGTACCCTGCAAAAGTTTTCGGAAACATTTTTTAAAAAAGGCAATTCTTTAAATAAAAATATCTCTGGTCCTATTGGTCGTAGAATAAAAAACAAAAAAGGAAATTAAAGTAGAGATCAAACACTAACTTTTTATGGATTGCAAAATTTTTTTAAGTCGTTTCTTCTAATTTTTATACCGTTAACATATAAATTACATTAATTTCTGTTGGATCTGGCGTATGAAGCAATTGAAATAGGTTTACAATTGAGGAATCTTTATTATAATTTCTTTGATGAAACACACTCAAATTACAAGTATTAAAAAGAAAAGAACAATGTTTATAACTTTTAATAATCAATTATCTTAGCAGGAATAAATACTGTAGAACTAATATTTTTATAAAAGAAGGTCGCAACGCGTGTCGGTCCTCAAGGCACCACAGTTGACCAAAAAAAAGAGAGTAGTAGGGAAAGAGAGCAGAAGCAGACAGAGCGCGTGAGTGCAAAAGGTGGCGCTCAAAGTATATCTTTCTTAGCTTGTTGGAGCACCTTGCCTCAACACTCCCTCCCTCCAACAGAGCGGTTTCTACTCGGTCTTCTCTTTGCATCCATCTGAAAAAAAATAAAACAGAAATTGTTGTATTTATTTCCTGTGACGTCTAAGAATGATATTATTCAACTTCTAGCTTCTAAGTGTATAATCTTTATCATAAAAATAGATTTTTAAATTTGATTAGATTGTATTTAATATTTTGTCTCTGAAGTATATATGTTTGTCTTTTGCTAGGGATTTTGTCATAATATCTGCTTCATTTTCATTTGTAGAGATCCATTTCACTCTGGCTTTACCATCTAAAACGCATGACTTTATATAGTCTCCGTGTGTTGTTGCCATATGACTTTTACTGCCTGTCTGTTCTCTGACGTCTAATTTTTGTTTTATGGTGGATACGTCTTCATCGAAATTTTTTAATCTGTGACAGCCATCCATCTGTGTGCAGTCACCAGCTGATTTATTATCACACCAGATGGTTACTGGGTACATAGTTTTACCGGTGATGTCACGTGTGGCCTTGTCAATTGACACAAGTTCTTGACAAGCATCGCTCATGGCTAGGTACTCTGCCTGGCATGTTGAGAGGGTTACATATTTTTGTTTGTGACTTCTCCAGGCTATGGTGTCACCAAATAACTTAATTACAAACCCTCCGGTTGAAGATGAGTCTTGCCAATCTCTGAAGCTGGCATCGGTCATAGCTTCTAAGTTTTCTCCCTTTCCGATGTATGTTAGTCCTAGATTTGTTGTACCTCTGAGATATCTAAATATCCTTTTAATTTCTTTCCAGTCGTCCTCGGTGGGGTGCGTTTGTTTCCTTGATAAGGAGTTGACCGCAAAGGCGATGTCCGGTCTTGTAGTCCCAGCTAGGTATAACAGACTTCCTATGGCTTCTCTAAATGGTACATTCTTCTTTAGTTCATCCATACATACATCTTCTTGTTTTCTGATTTCTCGACTTTTGACTTGCCTGGTGATCATAGGAGTGGAGTGGGTGTTGCATTCTTTCATGTTGAATCTATCTAGTATTTTCTTGGTGTATTCAGTTTGTTTGAGTGTTATACATCTATTGGGCCTATCCCGGAGTATGTTCATTCCTAGGAAACATCTTGGTTCTCCCAAATTTTTCATGTTAAACACTGAGCTAAGTTTTATCTCTACTTCTCGTAGTTTAGTTTTGCAGTTTCCTGCTAAAATGACATCGTCAACGTATAGTATTATGAATACTACTTTTCCTTCTTTTCTCCATGTGAAGAGATACGGTTCATTTATATCTTCCTCTAATCCTAGCTTTAGAGTTTCTTCAGAGAACCTCTTATTCCACCTTTTTGGACTTATTTTTAGTCCATATAGTGACTTCTGGACCTTACAGACTTTATTATCATGTAGATTTTTTTCACATTCTACTCCATCTGGTATTTTCATATCTTCTTCTAAGGTACCATGTAAGAAGGCTGTTTTTACATCTAACTGTATGGCGTCTAAGTCGAATTTATTGATGATGCTGAAAGCTGACCTAATCAGAGACATTCTTGATACTGGTGCATACGTTTCTTTCAGTTCGTACTTAGTTTTGTCCTTGAAACCTCTAATCACCAGTCTGGCTTTGTATCGAAGATTACCCATTTCGTCTGTTTTCTTTCTAAACACCCATCTAGAGTCTATGATATTTAATTTCTTGTTTTTTGTTTTGCAGCTAGTCACGTCTACTATTGTCCAGACTTTGTTTTCCTGCATTGATTTCAGTTCTTCTTTCACGGCTGTTTTCCATTGTTCCCTTTCGGCGGATGCCATAGCTTCTTGGTATGACGCTGGGTCATCGTTGATTTCAGCTAGTAACGCATGGTATTTTTCATCTTCCAGTACTGTTTCAGCACACTGCGCCTCTGCAGCTCTTACGTTCAGTCTCCATTTGGATTTAGCTGCTCTTTCTGGCTGTTTAACTTTCTTCTTGGGTGGTTCTTCAAGCGTCTGTGACTTTTTTTTCCTGGGTCTTCCTCTTTTTGGTTTTTCATTTACTTCTTTTACATCTGATGTCTCCGAGTGTGTGATTTGGTCTTCTTTATCTGCATCTGTTTCTTTCTTATCATCTATAGTTTCATTATTTTCAACATTTTCGAATTCTAGTGTTTCCCGAGTTTGTTTGTATACATCTTTGTAGACTAACTTCTCATTACATCTTACGTTTCTAGAGTTGATAAACTTTCTGGTTTCAGAATGTCATAAAATATATCCTGTGGTTGTGTAACCCACTAGAACTGCTTTTATTGCTCTTGCTTTAAATTTTGATTTGACGTCGGTTATTTTAGTATATGCTATGCAACCAAACCTTCTGATTTCTTCTTGATGATGTTTCTTTTCTGGGAGCATTACTTCTATTGGCGTTTTATATTTAAGTACGCTGTGTGGAGTCCTGTTATAAATGAGCACAGCTGCTTCTAATGCTAGAATCCACATACTTGCTGGTAAACCTGAGTCGATCATCATAATTCTGATTTTTCCTTGGATCGTCTTGTTGAATCTTTCAGCGGTTTCATTATGTTGCGGTGTATGTGGCGGTCCAAAGTTATTCTCAAATTTTTCTTTTGTCATTACCTCTGCAAATTTACCTTCAGTGAACTCTGTCCCATTGTCTGCTCTTATATAGCATACTTTTACATCTTCTCTTAACATGTTTCTAGACGTCTTGAGGAATGTTTCCAAGCAATCTCCTGTTTTGTTTTTATGTTTCATAGAGTATGCTTTGGCAAACCTGGAGTAATCATCTATAAAAACTTCTATAAATCTATTGCCTCCTGGATATGATGCTGGTTTGATTGGTCCCATTACGTCTGTGTGGATCATTTCCAGACATCTGGTTACCTTATCTCTGATTTCCTTGAATGGAAGGTTTCCCATTTTTCCCATTATGCAGGATTCACAATCTAGTATGTTTTTCCTGAATTTGATTTCCTTTAGACAGTCTAAGTCTTTTTGTAGGTATTTTAGGTATCTTAAAGACATGTGTCCTAACCTTAAATGCCATAGCATTCCTACATCTAATTGGTTTTTTGTGACTTTTGGATTTGTTTCACTTGTTAGTAGACCATCAAGCATTTGTACATCTTTTACGTTGTCTATGTCTATAATTTTGTTTTTTAGTTGTATTTCCTCGTCATCTTCGCTTTCTGGGACTTCATGTTCTTTATTCTCCCTCCCAATCTCAGACGGTGTAGCTGCACTTCGTTGAGGTTCTATGTTCTCCGATTGAGATTGTTGTATGAAGTCTTCTAGTGATACCAGTCTTGCTTCATATTGACGTTCTTCATAGTCTTCTGTTTTTGAGTTGTTGTTACTTCTTATAACTTCTAATGTAACCAACCAATTTGGTTTTATGTATTTTCCGTTATACATTTTTCTCCTGTTTGCTTATCAAAGATTTCTAGAACTTCATCGTCTAGATAGATTCCTAGTCCAACATCTACGAATTTCCTTAAAGAAATTAGATTTTGAGAGACATCTGGAGCTGCCAAGACATCTGTGAGTTTAATTACTTCTGAGTTATTTGTATTTGAAGTGAGCAGTAGATCGCCTTTACCGTCTATAGTGATATCTGCGGCCTTATTTTTGTTGGCACTTCTTATTATCTTATTTGAACACTTCTTAAAGTTAGTTAAAATTAGTCTTTTTTGAAGTATATGTTCAGTTGCTCTAGAGTCTGCTAATGAATTTATTTTTCAGTTGTTAATGTTACTTGATTGGTTATTACCTGCAATGTAAGCTTTGGCTGCATTTTTCTGATTCTTCTTCTCCTTAGTTGGTTTGTCTTGAGATTTCCTAAACACTCTGGTTTTTGCTTTGGTAACACTTCCAGAGTTACTTCTATAATTTTCTTTGTTTTTTCTGTATGTGTTTCCCCCCTTGTTCCTGTATGTGTTTCCTCCCTTGTTTCTGTATGTATTTGTGTTATTTTTGTGAACTAACCTGCCTCCTGAGTCCTTGGGACGTTTTCCCGACGTGCCACTTCCTGCCTGAAAGCAGTCGTTCCCCTTGTGGCCTGTTATCGCCTTGCAGTAATAACAGTACCACAAGTGGTACTCTGCCAGTGGGCAAGCGACCTGAGGATGCCCCTCCTTGTTGCATCTAAAGCAACAGCCGTACTGCAACCTGGCGTGTGCCAAATTGGCGGCAGCTTTCACCCTCTTCTCTGACCTCTTTTCTGCCTCAAGCTGCAATAAGAAATTTTTCATACCTTCTAAACTCATTTCATCATTATTAGTTGGCCTTCTAATCAGCGAAGCGGATCTAAGTTCTGGAAAGTTTCCAGAAACCGCCTGATAGAATGCAGACCTCTTCTCTTCTTCGGACAACACCTCTGTTGGATTGTTATTTCCGTATTCTCTCACAATCGAATCAAATTTATCAATAAAATCATCAATACTTTCATTAGTTTTAATTTTTAATTTGTATAACTTGGCTCTAATAGATGTAGCTGTTACGTTATTTTCAATTCTTTTACTTTCTTTTATAGTATTAATTATTGTTAAAGGGTCTGTTAAATTCAAAACTTTTTTATGGTAGTGTACGTCTATGTGATTAATTATAATGTCTCTAATTAAACCTTTTTAACGTTTTACTTCTTCTGTATTACTATCCGTTTGATTAACGTTATTTAAAATATCTAGTAAGTTTAGAGATCTTAGTTCAGATTGTAAACTATCCAGCCAGAGGTGTACGCCCATTTTCCGAGTCAGTTTGTAATCTCTTTTGAGTATTAATTTTTGGTTGTTGTTAGTTACTTCTAATGATTTGTTAATGTGTTTAAATGTCTCATTTAGATTAGTTAATACTTCTGATTGTGAGTTGTTAGATTTACTGTTACTTCTAATGGGGGTGGATGTGTCTATATAAGTTAGGTGTGTTAGTTTGTGTGTTTGAAAGTGTTACCTCAGCACTTCTATTTTTCTCTCTCTCTAGATCGAGAAGATTTTGGGTCGCCTTCAGAAGTGTCTCCGCAACTTCTTTCATTTACGCGTTTTGCGCTTCTCTTTCTCTCGTCATGTCGTTTTTGATCTCTTCGACTTGTCTGAGGCCGTCCAAGAGGTCCCTTCTGATCCTCTCTGAGGGTGGAACCCTCACAAAACGAGGTGTATAACTCCTATCAGCGTCTAATGCTCCTGTATTTTGAACAATATTCTATTTATATTAATTTGTTTTTACTTGGTTTTACAACGTCTCTAGCTATTACAAATGTGGATCCACTATCTAACTTCTATGTATGTAATTGTTCAATAAAATACAGAGATCGTATATGAGAGAATAAAAGCACAAAGAAAAAAAATACCTGCGTCATCAGTTTTGTTATTTGTGTCCGTTTTCTCAAGAGTGCCTCTTTTTGAACTCATTTCAGCTCGACTTCTGAAATAGAGAAATAATTTTTATACAAAATATTAACACTTATGTGTAACTGTACAACAAGTTTACAAAGTGTAACATATGTATTATAAAAAATTTAGTACGTTTGTTCTCATGCGCAACCGTACGAAAAGTTAGCGCGAACTTTTGTACCGACCGGACGATAGAATAACTGAACCGTTTATTATTTGAAATCAAGCAGTGTTTTTAAATATACCAAGTAAACGTCTTAGTTACACTGCTTTTTACACTCAAAGTAACCTACATATGTACAGTTTGTGTACATATACCTCTAAAAAATACCAACTATTATTCTATGTGCACCCAACCGTACAACAAGTTCCGTGCAATAGAATAATGTAAATTATGATTCTATCAATAAACTTTTACGTAACAGACGTCGTATACGCACACTTTCTCGCGATAGTATAACGAACGCAATTATACTGTTGGTGCAAGAAAGGTGATCACGTGCACGTACGCGGCATCATTTTACATGTCAGATATATCGATAGAAAGGAGATCTTGTATTAAACTCTCCTCGTTTGTTAAATTATATGGCAAACGAGTTTAAACGTACTGTCGCTACCGTTCAAGAAATTTTCTATACATCTTTAGCACATATATATACACATATATATTTCGTCGTGTCTAGTCACGCCCGATATTTTCTTTTTTTTTCGAGAGTCGCGACGAGTGAGAGCGAGAGAGAAGGAAGATCGACCGACGCGCCGGGTAATGGTCGCTCCTCGGGATTTCCCTCCCCCCGTTTTCATGCACGTTATAAAAAAAAACTTCCCGAACAATGACTACCTTTGTACTTCTAAATTTGCACTGTTTCTAATCACTGGACGAGAGAGACACGCACCGAATTTACTTCTTTATTCTTATAATTCTTTCGAAAAGAAGAAAAAAAAAACGAATTTATGGTTATGATAAGACTTTATTAGCGGGCAGAGAAAGAATAAAAAACTTCTATCTTGGACTCTCGTCGCGCGCTTATTCATGAAAAAGAAAATTTACCTCTAACCAGTATATATTTCTAAAAAAAACGTACACTTCTAAACGCTAAACAAATTTCACACTTCTAAAAAAACTTCATACTCACTAAATCCCCTTAGATGATTCCAATAAAAGAAATTAAGCGTTATATGGGCCTATAACCTGTTGGATCTGGCGTATGAAGCAATTGAAATAGGTTTACAATTGAGGAATCTTTATTATAATTTCTTTGATGAAACACACTCAAATTACAAGTATTAAAAAGAAAAGAACAATGTTTATAACTTTTAATAATCAATCATCTTAGTAGGAACAAATACTGTAGAACTAATATTTTTATAAAAGAAGGTAGCAACGCGTGCCGGTTCTCAAGGCACCACAGTTGACCAAAAAAAAGAGAGTAGTAAGGAAAGAGAGCAGAAGCAAATAGAGCGCGCGAGTACAAAAGGTGGCGCTCAAGTATATCTTCCTTAGCTTGTTGGAGCACCTTGCCTCAACAATTTCTATATTTGAATAATACCTAATGTTAATAACAAACTTTAAAATAAGTGATTTTTTTTATAAAATTGTTAATTGGCGTTCTATTACAAATCATATAAAAAATGTTGAGAGTTGTTTAATAAATTAATTTTTTACCATGTCTATATTCAATCACGTCTAATTTTTTTAAAAGTTATCCTAGCAAAAAATAATCTTAGTAAAAACTTTTAGATTTCGTCAATATCTTTCAATTTTCTTTTGAATTTTTTACATAGCTTCATTTTTTAAAAAAATACAAGTAATTTAACAAAATTTAAAAATTTTGAAAATTTTGAAAATTTTCAAAACGGTATAAAAATTAGAAAAAACGACTTAAAAAAATTTTGCGATCGATAAAAAGTTAGTATTTGATCTCTACTTTAATTTCCTTCTTTGTTTTTTATTCTACAACCAATAGGACCAGAGATATTTTTATTTAAAGAATTGCCTTTCTTAAAAAATGTTTCCGAAAACTTTTGCGGAGTACTGTACAGTACCCTACGTACATATACGTACATTTTTGCCCATAACGTTTCAATATCTGATTAAAAACTAATTGAGATGAATTCTTTATCCATACATAATGGTTTATTATGGATACATTTGTATTATAGTTTAATTGTTGTTCTTCTTCTTTATCTATATAATAATTTTATATCAATAATAGATTAATATGTTTATTTTCTTTAGATGATATTATACGTAGTGGTGAAACATTGAATTTATCAGAATTTTTTTTCGAAATATATACATTTATTGATATATTGTTCTTTTTTCCAAATTTCTAATTTTCTCTGGTATTACTGGAAATTCCATGTCTGTGAAATCTAATTTATTTTCATATAATTTATATGAACATACTTTATTAGTACTTTACTTAACTGGGTACAATGCTGACAATACTGCCTATTTAAAACAAGCATAACCTAAATTTTTTACAATAACACATGCATGTTTTAATTTCATCACTTTTGGAAGAGGAATATATAAGCCATTACGTAGTGGATTATATTTGTATATATGAATACACAAATTAATAATAGTATGTAATGACCATCCTGATTCTTTTTGTTGGAATTCTTCAATATCTCTTTGTATGGATTCTTATAGATTATTTACAAACCATTCTTTCAAATCTATTGTCTTGAGAATCGTCTTGGCTTTCTTACTAAAATATTTCATTCCACTAGTCTCAATATCAGCTTTCATAATAACATATTCGGCACCCAGCACTGTATACACTTTTACTGCATCTTTTAATTTCAAAATATTTTTAATTCTTCTTTAAAATAATGCTTGTGCATCTTTTAAAAATTTTAGTATGTCTAAATTTTTTGAATTTGTAATTACATTTGTCCTAATCCGATCACTAAATGCATTTTTAAAGTATTGCCAATTAACTCTATCACTTTGTTTTTCACTTTTCTGGATACCTTGAAGACTTTTTAGTAAACACTTTAGTTTACTCTGGATTTTCTGGAGTAATACAACAGCAGCTAAAAACTTTTCCATCTCAGAAACATTTGTACATTTACCCAATTTAATTTTTAAAAGTCTTAAAGTTTCTTTATCAAGATTCATCTAGGTAATTATTTCTTCAGGATTGATTTTCTTACTTGCTGAACATGAATAAGCATTCAGCATCTTATTCATCAATTCTTTACAGTCAAACGTAACCATAATTTTTACTTTAGAAGTCAAATACGAACTGAGTTGTAACCTTACTTATCTTCCTTTTTAATAAGATTGTAGGTGGTGTTAATTTTTTGAAATATGAATCTTAGCGTAGTCATACACATGTATCAAAATAATTATTCTAACCGGATGTATCAACTGACAAATGAGTATTATCGTCGAAGTTAAAACTGATGTAATAGTAATAGTAAACTGCATTCATATAACAAATTAATTTCTATGTACTTTTCCATTATTATAAAATAATAGTTTTCATCATTTCTCTTACACTTACACTGTGATATCAGAGTTTAGAGGAAGCTGCATGGAACTTGTAATGAAAGTACTTTTCAGTGATACGTCATATAGAGATAAAAAGAAGCTACGTTTCAGCTAGACGGTTGATCTGTAATGCTTGTACTCATAACCTACGAGAACGCCTGCGCGCGATAAAGTGTAATGCTAGTGACGTCATTCAGAGATAAGACGAAGCTGCGTTTTAGGAACACAGACAATCTGTAATGTACCTTTCCTAACTACTCCCTACTTTATACATTTCAGTATGTATAAACAACAATGTTCTTTTATACATTTCCTATTCCACTCAAACTCTAAAAATATTATTATTATAAATTATTTATACACTTCATTATGCGCAAGTGTAAACTACAATGTTTTTTGCTCCTCATTCTATTTCATTCAAACTCTGAAATATTATAGATCTAATAGTAGACTTTGTTATCATACAACAAAAATTTATATCTATATGTAGCTAATAGCGTATAAAAGAGAGTCCAAAATTAAAACGATTCTTAGGATTCGAGCGTTTATCGCAATGCAAGATTCTTTCTCTGACTCTTTCTTGCCTTCATAAAGAAACTAACTTTCTCTCTATCTCATTCTCGCCTCCATAGAGCAAGTAACTTTCTTTCTGTCCCTTTGTCATCTTTAGGCTCTTATATAAAGAACATATGTATTATACTAGAGGATATATATACATATATGGGGAAATCCGCACAACTATTAATTCACTAGTGACGAGTCATTTTACAGCTAGTACTGGGTCGCCGCATGATGCACACTATTTAAATTGGCTTTAAACCTTTTGTGGAATCTTGTGACTCTACTTCTGATGGATTCATGAAATGTGCTACTAACGGGCAAATAATTCCATATAAAGTAAATTTTCACATAAGATAAATAACAGTGATTTTTTAAATGTAAAAATTAATGTCTTATACACGGAAATGACAGATAACAGCTAGGCTATATTTGTCACATTAGTGATCAATGTGTGTCGATAATTTTGAGTTTCCACGGGCGATGTGTGCACGCCGAATTTCTATGTTTGCGCATTGTCTAACTACACTCAACTCATAGGAGGTTGTCACACTGATCATCTTTTATTTTCGCACTGCTTGTCAATGTGTAAACATAGAAATTTTAAATCTGACATGTATGGAAAAAAAATAAATTAAAATGAAACTAAGGTTATGATCCTCGGTATCAATGAATATCTGAATTGGAAGATAATTGTGACTTTAATATATTAATTAGTGCTATTCTAATTATAAAATTTTTAATTTAATCAAAAACATTATTATTAATAATTTTAACGTGAGAAATTATTGCTGTTAGCAGTTCAATGTTGAAATCATTAAAAATTATGTGGGTGGAGTTCGATGTTTCGAAAATCTGTTATTTTTTTGAGCTTAAAAATTTCCAATAGCACATTCTTATTATTTATATGAATTGAATAGAAATTTCGTTTTTAATTCATGTTTGTAATCGAAATGTATTCATTCAAATAAATTATAATTAATATTTAGAACTGTAATAAGTATTCAGACAATAATATAATGATGAGGTACTTTGAAATTTCTAATATAGTATTTCAATGTATTTTTTTTTAATACTTGTTAAAAATTTCATTAAAAAACCCGAAATATTTCATCATTTTACGGTATTCTGTATACTTGTTACAATTCTAAAGCGATTTTAATATATACGAATAAATGCATGTCGATAACAAACATGAATTAAAAATTGACTTTCTATACAATTTAAATAAATATTATGAAAAAGCCATTTGAAATTTCAAAGTTCTAAAAAAAGATAATGGACTTTCGAAACATTGAACCCTACGTATATTATTTTCAATGATTGAATTGCTAACAGCAATAATTTCTCATGTTAAAATTATTAATAATAATGTTTTTGATTAAATTAAAAATTTTATAATTAGAATAGCACTAATTAATATATTAAAGTCACAATTATCTTCCAATTCAGATATTCATTGATACCGAGGATCATAACCTTAGTTTTATTTTAATTTATTTTTCTTCCATACATGTCAGATTTAAAATTTCTATGTTTACACATTGACAAGCAGTGCGAAAATAAAAGATGATCAGTGTGACAACCTCCTATGAGTTGAGTGTAGTTAGACAATGCGCAAACATAGAAATTCGGCGTGCACACATCGCCCATCTATGTGGAAACTCAAAATTTTCGACACACATTGATCACTAATGTGACAAATATAGCCTAGCTGTTATCTGTCATTTCCGTGTAGAAATATCTACTGCACCGTTTGTGGCACATTTACTAAATTTATCAGAAATAGAGTCACAGGATAACACAAGAGATCTGAACCCAGTTTAAATAGTGTGCATCACGCGGCAATCTGATTGCAGTTGTAAAGATACTTTTAAAAAATGTCACGAGAAATTCAAAAATTTTATAGATTTCCCCATATATAGCTATAATGAATGACCCTTATAGTTCTTTCTATCCTTCTTTATTCATTTAAAATAAGATCAGTTAATACCCAATAATGAAAAATAAGACTCTCTTCAATGACCATCATGATAAAATTTTTAAAATATTTAATATTTAATCTCATCTGCGGCGGCGGGGGCGGGCGCGGATCACGGTAATTCGCCTCTCAACGCGGCGCAAAGTTCGCGCGCCTATAAAGGCTAATATGGTGAACATGCGCGGAGTGAGTTTCTTATTACTATAACGCGGGATTAGTGCGCGTTATTATTTTTGCACCTGCACAGGTGAGTCTGTCGGCGGAGGAGTGGCAGGATCCAGAACTTTCTTTGCTTATTTACTAACTCTGTTTGTTAATTTTACAAAAATATTTTTGTTGATTTCTAAATTGATAAAAATTTTAAAAACTGTAAAAAATTTTATCTCTAAAGCCAAAAAAGTACAACTACCCTAGCGGAAAAAAAATGAAGAAAACTGAAGAAAACAGTTCATAACAGCAAATAACAGCAGAAAAATATCGGAATTGAGACAAAGATAACAGTCAATAACTGTTTTTTTCAGTCATCTGGCAATATTATTAATTTTCTACAGTTATGTTCCGTTTTCTTCTCTTTTTATGTGCGAGAAAAAAATATGTTTTCAACATTCTTCACTTTTCTTCGTTTTAAAACAGTTAATAACTGTTTTCTTCAGTTATTTGTCAATATTATCAGTTTTCTCCAGTTATGCTCCGATTTCTTCACTTTTTACGTGCGAGAAAAAAATATTTTTTTAACTTTCTTCACTTTTTTTTCGTTGAAAACAGTTAATAACTGTTTTCTTCAGTTACCTGACAATATTATCAGTTTTCTCTAGTGATGTTCTATTTTGTTTACTTTGTACGCGGAAAGAAACAATTTTTGTTTAACTTCCTTAATTTCTCTTCGTTTTAAAACGTTATGTAACTGTTGTCTTTAGTTTTCTCTAGATTTTTTCACTTTTCAATAATTGTGTTCAGAATATAACTGTTTTTTGCAGTTTCCTCCAGATTTCTTGACTTACTAATAGTTATGTTCTGATTATTACTGTTTTCTGCCGTTTCCTTCAGATTTTTTTTACTTTTCAACAGTTGTCTTCAGAATATAACTGTTGTCTACAATTTTCTTCACTTATCAACAGTTGTGTTCAGAATATAACCGTTTTCTGCAGTTTCCTCCAGATTTCTTCATTTTTCAACAGGTGTGTTCGGAATATAACTGTTTTCTGCAATTTTCTTCGAATTTCTTCACTTTTTCAACGGCTTTTATATTAAAAAAAAAAAGTTTAAAAATGAATATAATTGTTGATAATTGCAGATAATTGTATAGAACTGTAGAAAACTGATAAAAACTGAAGAAATCTGAAGAAATCAGAAGATAACTGTTGTCTTTGTCTCAATTCCGATATTTTTCAACAGTTAATTTCCGAGTTTTCTTCAGTTTTTACCTATTTTCTTCAGTATTTTCCTGATATTTTCAGTTATTAATTGTTATCTGCATTTATTTTTTTCCGCTAGGGTATTGTAAAGCATTTATGCTTTACGTAATCACGCTAAAATTTCTACTCCTTCACACACAAAAAAAGAAAAAGGAAAAGGGCTTTGCTTTTTATAACACTGCTACGCAGTTCGGGTACAATCAACGTCGACCGACTTGGGGACTACCAACAGAAGGAATGAGCATCTCAGGATGGATGATCTTCCTTCGTCACGCGGCGCGCTATGCGCGTCACCTTATGCTTTTTTGTTTATTCGACTGCTAGTATCATGCTATACACTAGATACGCTGACTAAGCTCACTGTGCTGTATATTAGGTGTATAGTTATGTGCTGTGCACCCGTGTGTGGCTGGTGGCTTGGGGTTGGCTTTAGGTTGACTGACGTTGTCCCTCTCTTAACTGCGCGCGAATTCAATGTCTTTCTTCTGCTGCATATACTATCTTATTATAAGAGTAAGCTTTAAGTAACATGGCCAATTTGCCATATTACAATATATATATTTGTACATGGGGGCTTATGGTACCCTTTCGATGTTAAATAGTAGCTTATGGTATCCGACAATGATTATGGAATCCGGATATTATAATATTTTAAATAATCATTAAATAGAAAGTTATGGTATCCGGATATACTAATTATGAAAAGCAAATACATTGATTCTTTTAACTCTGATAATGGAAATTTCTACTATTATTTAACAATTAATTACCATTGTAATATGATTGTAATATAAATAATGAAATATAACATACAAATGAAACTGCATGAAAATTGTAGCATATCGAATGAGAATCTGGTAGGACATTACGTAACCACGATTAAGGGTCCGGAAATAAATAGGGCACCTAACGCCGATCGTGCGTAAAAGTATTGTCCAACTGTACTAAATTTCAAAGTTGCTCATAATTAAATTTTTATGATTTGAATTTATAAAGAATATAATTTTGCAACTTTTTTGTGTTGGAATCATGTTGAAATTTTTTTGAACTTTTAAATTATAAACCAAAAACACGATTTTTTGAAATTTATTATTTCAATGCTTTTTTCACTTCAACTCGTCGCGATTTTTTTTCTGTCAAATGTTTAGACTTGAAAATTTATTTATGCTTTCTGCAATATCTTCCACAAGTTTTAGGCAAAGAACGAAGTCTTAAAATTTATTTATTCACAAATGACAAATTTTTAAACAAATAAACCATGTAATCATGAACTGTTATCTTCAAAGACAAAAGTTGAGTGACGAACTTTTGGAAATGGCAAATCTGCTAATACAGTATTAAAATATAATGGTTCAAGAAGTTTTTTTGAAAGTTTCAGATCTTTAACTATTATAATTGAATGAAAGCATTTCTAGATTTTACAACTTAACGCGCGCAGACCGCAGAGTCAGGAAGTGAGTGGCGGCACAACAGAGCCAGATCAATTTGCAATTTATAAATATAAGATTTATTAACTAAATTTTAATATCTATATAATGAAATAATTTGAAATTTTTTCAAGGCATAATTTGAGGTTAAAGCTATCTTTTCTTAAAATTTTAGAAAATTTTTTATAAGTTTAAGTTAGGCTCGAATAGCTTTAAATTATAGATGAATGATTAAACTCAAACTATAATTAGCCTGATTAGCTGACACGAGAGCTCTATTTTATCTATTTTTTAATTTCCTGAATATTTTAAGTATTGATCTTTTTTTGATATTTACACACCCACACAGCATGAAAAGTTGCTGCAAGGTTTCAGTAATGATAATTTCATAACTGAAATCTTGCAGCAAACTTTCATACTGTGTGAGCATACTTTAGATTAAAACCAACTTAGCCCTAGTAGAAACCCTGGTAGCAAACACATCGCAATTTTGCTGCAATTTCGCGTGCACGCACGAAAATTACAGCTATCTATACGTGGTCTGCTTCCAACTTTTATTATGTTTTTGCTGGCACATGATAACAACAGACGCGTGCAGCATACTTGCACCAAAATTGCAGTGAAAGAGTGCTATTTTTTACAATGAAAATATCGCACTTGCACGCGCAGCGAAATTGCTGAATAATTGATACATGTACATTAAGCAGATGTGTGCAGCATAATTGCATCAGAATTGCAAATAATAATTGCAAATAGGGGATAACAATAGTGCACGCGTACATATGGCAGAAATGTATCAGGATTGCAGTAGGAGTATGTAGCAGACACATGCAGTAAAATTACGTGAAAATTGCGACAGATACGCGTAGCAGATGAGTGCAGAATAATGCATTAGAATTGCGAATGACAATTGCAAATAGGGGATAACAATAATGCACGCGTACATACAGCAGAAATGCACTAGAATTGCGTTAGGGGCATGCAGCGGACGCGTGCAGCATAATTGCATAAGAATTGCGAATGGCGATTGCAAATAGGAGATAGCAATAAAGCACGCGTACATAATATTGACGTGGCCATAATATGGACTTATTCTAATGTGTGATTTGTGCATACTACTATAATAAACTTGTACTTATAGTATAATAAGTTTAACTATAATTGTGAACTTTCTCTACTTTTCTTTATTATTTTTTTTATTCACTATTCTTCAGATTTTAATTAAAAATGAATTTTTTTTATTATAACTTAATTTTCTTATGTGACTTTATATTCGACATCTTAACCTAACCATAAACTTTGAAAATAGACGTGCTAATGTTAAATAAAATGTTTCATGATACATGTTAGATTTTTTTTTTAAACTAATAGTACTCAAAGCTATGATAGTTTGTATATTGCTTTAGAATATCTTCCTCGAACATGGTATCAACACTTATGAATGTAATTTAGATTGTACTGTTATTTTGCTTAAAAAAGTTGGTAAGCGGTTTTATATTTGATTTAGTCTATGATGAATCCTTTTATTTAATAAATACAAGAATATTTCTTTTCAAACTATAAAACTCAATATCATGTTATATAATACAACTTATTGATTTGCATTGATATTATGTTGCAGCAGAACACTTTAAAATTATTTGCAAAGTTTTAGAACTTTGAGCGCCAGATTTTCAAAACGAATATAGGGATATATCTGGAACTTTTTAATTTTGAGAAATTGTCTTCACAACAATTGAAAAGTCTATAATACAAGTTTCTGGAGTGGCACACACTTCAATAAGGGCTTAAATTACTCGTTTCTGTGAGTAGAATATGTAATTAAATTTTGGAATAGGGAATTATTAAGTTATTTGGATTTCGTGTATTCCAACTCTGGGTTTTTCTTGGAAATCTGCAATAGGTATATTACAGAATATACATAATAGATAGATTATTTTATTTACAACTCAAGTAAAAAATCACTTTATTAACATAAAAAGAGAATATAGAGTACACTTGTTGTCATTAAGTGTATTTTTCCAAATGTGTATGTCAAATAGCAATGATGCTTATTTTAGTATGTAAGAGTATAACATTAGAATTTTTCATCATGGTATTTAGTAACTTAATGACTGTCCATCGTTTGTCAACTCTAAAATTTTTTGATTCAACATGGAAGATTAATGATTATTCTGAATTTCAATCAAACACATAACCTTTTTAACATGGATATTTTAGTCATCATGATGTAAACTTTTGATCACAAGGCTATTAACAAGGTGACACTCTCACCTTCGGGTTCTGGATTTTAGATTTAAAGAGTTTGAAAGATTTATTTTATTATGAAACAAACTCACACAGCATGAAAGGTCGCTGCAAGGTTTCAGTAATAAAATTATCATTACTGAAATCTTGCTGCAACCTTTCATGCTGTGTGGGAAGATATCTCATGGGTTTCTTACCAAGGAGCACTCTATCACCTGTTTTTATAGACCTAAAGTTGTTGAAAATCAGCTATTTTTTCATAATTTTATACTATAACATACGAACTATCTGCGTACACTTTCTGATCCACTTCACTTACACTCGAAATAGATGATACTCCCTTTTTATACCAATATATAACTAGATCCATAAATATTCACATTAATTAAGTGTTTTCGAGCTTGCTGATTCATGTAAAATAGCTAAATTGTAAATAAATATAACATTTTCATGTATCTCATCAGGTTCGATCATACTCCTTTTACTTAAAATATTACCTATTCTACTGCATATAAATAGACATTATATTCTATACAATTATATTGATCACTTTGTTGTACACCATGCATTAGATTTAATGAATAAATGCTCAAATTAATTATAGGGGCAGAATCTATTTTTAAAAAAATTTGTTCGTCTCTGTCTCACTTTTACTAGAAAATAACAGTCTAAAAAATTGAAAATTATAAGTTATATTTAATTACACTTAATAAGAATCATAAAACACAAAATCAGTCCAGAGAAAAAAAATTAAGCGCACAAGTTTTATATAAATATAACTCCCCAGTACACTTTTCACAATACTACACCTTATGAATTGATGTCAAATATTGCACAATTATACACAATATTCCACAGACTCAAAATATCACAATATGCTGCTACTTCACCAATTAAAGTAGTAGTTTATTTTCTATGAAATACTCTAAAAACATGGAATTCCCATTATTATTATTAATTGAAACTATTATTATCAATTCTTCTATTCTCGTTCCAGATCTCATTGATTTTATTGATTGAATTTCTAATATCCTGCAATAAAAAAGAAAAATTTACACAAAGCAACCGAAAACTTTTTTAAATCAACAATTCAAAATTAAATTTTACTTAAAAAAAGGTTACTTATCTGACTTTATCAGCTGGATTATTCCACGTTGCTCTATTCTATGATGCTCTATTCTATGATTCTATAATTATTTCAGAACTCTATAGTCTGTTTTTGTCAAGATGTATACATCTTGACGAAAACCGACTTATAACTCGTAACCTCAAATCATAGCAGAAATCATAAACTAAACATGTTTAAAACTTAAGCTGACTGTCACAACGTCGCATACATTTTTCAAGCTAACTTTACCGTGATAGGTTTTGGTTCAATAGTTTTGGTCATTCTACAATGATGAGCATGTATCATAAGTTAATCCACTGCAGAGATAAGGCTTCGATTTTTTTTTTTATCCTTTTATTGGTTAAGCCGATTTCGACATGTACCCATTACCATTCCTCAGTGGATCTACGCATCTAATGTGGGTATGGAATATAAGATTCTTTTTTGCCCAATCCTCACTCCAGCAGGGATCTCCACAACTGTCCTGAAGGAAAGATCATCTATCTCTCCTTCATCATCATTGGAGCGTCTCTCCGGAAATATCGTGTCAACGACCCGCACAAAGGTGGAAAAGGGCAACTCGTCCAAAAATATAGTCAAACGAAATCTCGATACTGTTCTTGACGATAGAAAAAGCGAGATGCAGCAATGACGGTCCGAGTCAAACAATACTCAGCACGTCACATCCGCGCCATTACCGGACAAGAACACCGTCAGACACAAAACAACCCCGTCACAGACAGTGGTCACAATTCGAAAAAAGAAAAAAAATAAAACGTCTGTTAAACGAAATAGCGCGAACAGAAGATAAAGGAATTACATTGTCAATGACATGCTATAGTGAGCCATTGTACAATCCCGAGCACCGAACATGTCATAAAGTTTATCACACGCGGGTGAGTCTCATGTAAGGTACTTGAGGTCAAAGAACCAATAAATTCACGTCATGTAGAGCACACTACACCATCACTTCCCGCGCATTGAGCGTCCATATTGAATAAAGATCGAACGTGTATACCGGTAAAATTCCCGCAAAAAGTCTGTTTACAAATATACACCACACTCCCGATGACACCGAATTCCGAGAAAACCAGTCAATGTCAATCCGGTCAAAGATCGTTGTAAAAGATTTAAATTCGAACTTCTGATCGGTGCCACACATATAATATATTATATCCTGGGAGTAAATAAACACTGAGACATTGATGAATGACCCTGAATAAAATGTTCACACTTATTCGAAAAAAGAAACGTTAGGACACAATTCACAATTTTCACATTAAAATTTTTGTACATTTTCCACGAAAACTTGAAGAAACTCACCTCTCGTCATAGAAGTAATAAATGCTTACGTCGCTCGTTACACACATTATAAAAAACTAAGATGACTACGTCGCTCAAACAGCAATGCTGCAGATAAAATGTGAGAGAAATCTCTCAAGAGTCCTCTCTGCGTGTGCAAAAAGTCCAGATCCATAAATATGATGTAAGATGGCTTCTTTAGGCTCGAACAAAAAGTTGACAGAAATGGTGGTAAAAGATGTTTGATAAACTATGTTTATGAGTAGGAATCACCCGGCGAAGCGTTCACAAGGCAACCCCCGGTCGCCGCAACGCAAATGAACAAATGGAAGGGTAACCGCGAAAACGTCCCCTCAACGCAGCACCGCACTTGCAGCGGAGGAGAGCCAATAAACGGGGCACCGAGACAAAAAATCAGCCACGAGCCAAAAGATTAAACTTGTAAGATTATCAAGCTATGGCAAACAGCCATAACGATCTTGGAACAATAATCCCCACGAATGATAGCAGGGAAAAATTCGAGCAAAGTTCTCCTCAACGTTGCCCGCGCGTGGGCAACGGAAGAGACACGAACACAGAAAAAAAATGAAAAAATAACTTAGAACTTATGCTATGGTAAGTAACCATAGCAAACGTGAAAAATAAGAAAAAAGAACTAAAAAGAACTAAGAACCCTGAAAAATAGTAGGGCTAGATGGACTCCATCCGCCAACTCTGAACCGAGCAGGGAAACAGGAAAAAATAGAGAGATAGGATAGAGACAGAGCCGGCAACACATCCGCTCCACTCAAAGTCCGCGCACGGAATCCATAAGGCTTCGATCTATAAGCCCAACTCAAGTAACGGTTGTATCATCTATCTTTTTTTTTATTATGAGGGAGACAAGGACAGAATAATGTTCGAGTTGCAATCGTTGCTTGAGTTGGATCTATGAATTTGAGTCTAAAGGCGTAACCAAAAATGAGTATAGAGAGTAATATGAATCGAATGATACTTTAAGGGCCGTTACACGCTAAAAAGGAACAGGGAACACACATAAGAAATACATTACTTCTATATCTATGTATATGAGGAACAGCGAGCTGTTGCTCTATATAGGTATATAAGAAATACATTGCTTCTATATTTAGATATAGAAGCAATGTATTTCTTATATCTATTCCTGTTTTTTTAGCGTGAAATGGGCTTAACAGCAGGCCCGAGTAGAACCTGATACCGACCGAGTAGCAATTGAGTTTTTTGTTATTTACTCAACTATTAATCAGTGTATCTTCAAATTAAAGGTTAAGCGCAATAGATATTATTATAATAAACATTGATGCACAAGAGAAAAAAATTCTAGCGCTTTGTTTTTGAGAAAAGTAAGGAACGCCGTGGTGAAAGTTTATGTTTATAATATTTTCGCGTTCCTTACTTTTCTCAAAAACAAATCGGTAGATTTTTGTTTTCTTGTGCATACATATTTGTAATAATAATATCTATTGCGCTTAACCTTCAATTTGCAGATACACCGATTAATACTTGAGTAAATAACGAAAATCTCAATTAGACAAGGACAGCGAATCCGGCCTGCTCTTAAAGGTTACTGCGGGAATAATACCAAAATTTAACTTCAAATAATACAAGAAAAAAATTCACCATAAATAATAAAATTTAGTAACCGTAAAATGGGATTCTGGTGATAGATTATGTCCGTTGATTCTATGGTAATAACGCCACAGTGCGTTAGTTGTAATTGACAACGGAACTATATGTGGGTTCAACTTAATTCGTGTATAAACTAACTTATGGTACAAAAATCCATAATATCTCGTTTAAGAAGAGGCCATATAGCTCTGTCCTTGTCTAACCTAAATTTTCGTTACTATCAATAAATTGAATATTGTTATACAAAAGTAAGGGCATAGCCCAATAAATTTTAGGGCGAGCAAACGATCCTATTCTATGAAAAAATATAAATTCAATTGTTTTTCCGTTTCAGATCTCACTCAAAAATTAATGAAAATTTTATATTTTTTTCATATTATAGGATCGTTTGCTCGTCCTGAAATCTATTGGGCTATGCCCTTACTTTTGTATAACAATATTCAATTTATTAATAGTAATGAAAATTTAAGTTAGACAAGGATAAAGCTATACGGCCGCCTATTAAATTTTTTAATTAAAAGTTTCCAGTCAAAAACCTTATAGATTCGAATTCATCAAGATAACTGAAGTAATGATTGTATCATCTGTTTTTTTCTCTTATCATAAGAAAGACAAAGACAAAATGAGGTTTGAGTAAAAATCGTTACTTGAGTTAAGTTTATAAATCGGACCATAATCTCTGTAGAACAACCAAAACTTTTGAACCAAAACCGATCACGGTTGAGTTAGCTTAAAGGCCGTTGTAATCAAATAGTTATACCCTGTTGAAAAAATATATGTATTTTAATTATGTGTCTCAGATACGTAAAAAAATTACGTAATCCATACGTAACAAAGCGTTCGAATTTGTTACGTATTATGAGATACGTATTTGGTAATGATGATACATAGTTTCAATACGTATTCCAAGGGAGTATACGTAATTAAACTAGATTCAATAATCTATCAATCAAATGTTTATGCGTATTCCATATAAGAAATACGTATTTTCTCGCACAATATACGTATCTACAAGACAGGTTTCGTATTCAAAATACGTAATTGTAGGCCGCACACATGTCAAAATTAAATATTTAATGCGAATAATACGTCATTTACAATCGCAGTTTCAGGCTCCAATACGTATCGCCAATACAAATACGTGATTTCAAGCATAAGATACATATCTACGAGGTAGGTTTTGTAGTAAAGATACATAATATTTGCCACATACGTATTCTGAACACATGCCGTAATTAAAATACATAATTTTTATTTATATGTATGCCCAATATGTGTATTTTTTGTTATTGGAATAAGTATTTTCCATCGATATTTATGCATGAGATATGGATTTATGATATGTATTTAATGCGAATAATACGTAATTTTTAATTTTAATAGCGGGCTTGAATATGTATCATCTGTATAAATAAGTGATTTCGAGCACAAGATACGTATTCGAGCCTAAAACTGTGATCGAACATTACGTATTTTTTGCATTAAATACGTACTTTTGACATGTGAGTGGTCTACAATGACGTATTCTGAATACGAATCCTGCCTTATAGATACGTATTTTGTGCTCGAAATTACGTAATTGCACTTCCCATTCGTATTCAAGCCCAGAACTGCGATTTAAAATCACGTGATTCCCGCTTGAAACACGTATTAAAAAGACATATATTGGGCATACATATAAATGAGAAATACGTATTTTAATTACAGCATGTGTTCAGGATACGTATGTGGCAAATATTACGTATCTTTACTACAAAACCTGCCTCGTAGATACGTATCTTATGCTTGAAATCACGTATTTGTACTGGCAATACGTATTCGAGCCTGAAACTGCGATTATAAATTACGTATATTTCGCATTAAATATACAATTTTGACATGTATGCAGCTAACAATTATGTATACTGAATACGAACCCTGACTCTTAAATACGTATCTAGTTCTCGAAATTACGTATTCCTAGAATGAATATGCATTTAAGCCTGAAATCCGAATCGAAAATTACGTATTATGCGCATGAAATACGTATCAAAAATACATAGCTGATTCCATTCAGATTCATGCAGGCCGTCATTGATCGAATTTTTTTTTTTCTTCTAAGTAATAAAAATACCTTCTATTATGTAAATAAAGATAAAATTTACCTCGTAGAACGCTCAAAAAAAAATTTTTTTTTTACTACAGCAATTCTAGTGTTGGATGTAAAAACGAAAATTCAAAAATTGAAAATGAACCTCTACTTTTAAATGACTATAGCTCCGTCAATTTTTAACCTTTTTGGGCGTTCTTTTAACTAAAGTGTGCAGAATTTTGTCTAGTTTAAAATGCAATCTCGATTTTTGTAATACAATTTAATCTCACTGAGTTATTTACAAAAAACCGAAAAAAGCGATTTTTTTCAAACACAATTTTCTCAAAAACTATATTTTTTTTTTTGAAATTTTTATATGATTTTAAACATAAAAAATACTAACTTTTAGGGTAGGTGAGAATATGCGATTTTGACTTATTTTTTTTTAACAGATTTTTAAACGTTTTTTTTATATTTTCGATTTTAAAACATTGATACCATGGCGCATTGTACTATTTTTCCATCTTTACGTGTTTTTACAACTATTTTTATGCTTTTATTTATTAATATATTAAAAATATCAACAATAATCTTTAAAATAAACCCCGGATCGAATATTTTGATCAATTAGAACCAAAGTTATGACGATTTGAAGTTTAAAAAAAAATGCTGAAACTATAAATAAATATGATATTTACATTGAGGAAACGCAATTTTCGTTAAAGATTAAAATCTGAAAATATAAATTTTTTAATTTAAAAAAAAAAAGTTATTTTGATGAAAGAATATATAACCATTTATTCTCTTTTTATGGTACATTATTATAATAATAATTTTTTTATCAGTTTGAATTTAGCGCCTAGAATTTGAATTTATTTTGTAGGGAGTTGACGCATGTCACTACTAGGTGGCGATAATTCGTTCTTTGCATTCTCATCAACGACTTGACGCGTTTAAAAATATAAGAAAAGGAAGATAAAAAATAAAGTTGTTTAAGAAAAATTATTTTTTTCGATCCGTCATTGAACAGAATATCAATAATGGCATCACTGATTGTTAAAATGAAGTGCAAAGATTTATAAGAAAGGCACAAAAAAGTTGTTTATGATTGCTCCAAAAGTCCGCTTAGAGAATCAGGTGATCTAACAAAGTCTTTGAAGCGCTTGTATCCAAATACTTCTTTCTCTAAAGAAGATAAAGAATGCCCTTTGTGTTACAAAATATTATTAGATGAAGTGAAAAATGCGCCTATTTCATCGACTTCAAGCAGTCAACAATCTTCGGAAGATTTCATTCATAGTGAGGATGTGGTAGAACAGCTCAACGAGACTTCAAGTAATTTAAAATTAAACATTTCACGAATTAAAATGCCTCAAAGTATCAATATCAAGATGCGAGAATCTTATGCTCTCCAAAAAAGAAAACAAATAAATGATGCATTTGATTTACAAATAGCAAGTAAAATGATGAAAGTCTACGATATAACGGATTTGCCCGCATTGAATGAAAATAATGAATGTAAAACAAATGATAAATGGCTTGAGAATATTAAAATTGCATTAGATAATTGTTCAAATTTTCTTGAGAAAGTGCGATTGTTGAGTATTATACCAAGTGATATTTCCAAAGATTATTTATTATCAGTTTTACCAAATGTAACTATTTATATGACTGATTAAGCACGATCATTGGTAAATAATAAAAAAATTTACAAGCAGTCTGAGAGTCATTGTGGCCATTCTTTGGATAGTGAAATTGTAATGAAAGTAAAGGATTATTATCTGAACGATGATTTTAATTGTTCTCGTCAAAGTGCGAATAAAAGCGACACAGTATCTATTAAAGAAAATAGTATAAAAACTAAAAAAGTCAAACGCTTTCTTACGCGAAGTATAAAAGAAATATATCAATTATTTAAAGACGAAAAGCCTGAAATGAAAACAAAAATTGGTAAATCAACATTCTACGCTTTAAGACCGAAGTGGGTTATACCACATCCACCCACCGATTTGTGTCTTTGCGTTTACTGCGAGAATCTTAAACTTATGTTAGATGCTTTGAATAATTATAAAAAAGAGAATAAACAAGACTTTGCAGATTTGGAATTGAAAATATGTTCTTCACTCTTTTGTTCAAAAGATGATATGAAATGTGTACTAAGAGAATGTAAAGAATGTCCCATTGGAGATTCTATTGATTTACAAGTAATTTCTTTGACAGAAGAAGATTTATATGAAGAAATAATTTATGGTGTTTGGGAAAAATCAAATTTACTGAATAAAACTAGCACAATTGAAAATTTCTTAATAGTGTTAAGAGAGCGCGCTCTCACTGTAAGAGCTCATGAATTGGTCAAAGAAATTCAACGTATAGCAATTGAAGAGGTTAAACTTTTAGCGAAAAATAATGACTTCAAATTAGTTATTCATGTCGATTTTGCAGAAAATTGGACAGTTCTGCTTTAAAATGAAATTCAAAGCTATCATTGGAGTAAAAACCAAATATCAATATTTACATCGGTATGCTATTTTGGAAATGATAAAACAGTCAGTTATGTCACCGTCTCTGACGATATTAAACATGATTCTGTGTCTACAAGTACTGTGTCATTATCGTCAACAAGAATCAGGTCAATCCACGTGTGAGACGTTGGAGTGTGATGCGTGGCACCGTGCTGAACCAACTGTAACGAAAGCTCAGCTGACAATTTATTAATAAATTTGGCATCACTGATCTCACGTAGGAGATCGGCATTCAGGTCTCTCATTATAATTCTATGAGAGTATTTAGAAGGAAAATTTCTTAAGTTATCCAAAAAATCGGTAGTTATAAAAAAGGAAACCACCGCGCCAGTTTCTGTCCTGTATGAATACTTTATACCCTTTGACGCGAATGACGTCATCCGAAACAGACGGACCCAACCAGGTCTCAGCCACTCCAAATATGTCGTAAGAAAGACCATCACTTAGAAACTCACGTACCTGCCCAATGTGAGCCCTCAACGAAGTCACATTCAGAAAGCACGCTCGCAGTTTACCCCTCCTCCCTGTACGACTCTCAGAAGAGGCCCGGTGCAGTCATTGGGGAGAGGCCACACTCGACGTTACTCCATTATTTGTACTTGATAATTGATTTGTCGATATATTTTTTTGATGTTCAGAGGCTTCATTATTATCACATATATTATTATTATTGCACTTGATATTTGATGGAGTTTCAGAATTTACATTAATTACATGTACACCGTCTTTTAATTTCTTACTTTCTGTCAATAAATTATCTAAATCATTTTCATTAAAAAAATTGTGAGCTCTCTCCCCTCTCTCCCTCCTCACCAGAAATTAATCATGTCTGTGCCAAACAAATTTAAAGCCTTTTTCTTTGGCATACTTTTTTAACTTTTTAAAATTAACATATTTTTCTTTAGGCAAAAATTCATTAATAAATAACAAGCCGTGGCGTTTGATGGCTGGAAGACTGCCAAGGAGGGAGGGATTAAGATCCGCTGTCAAAAAACCTGTGAGTTGTCGTTTAGCCTCAAACCGGAAGAATGGTACCAAGAATGGCACAGGCATAATCATCCAGCCTAAGATTAACTGCTGAACAGTCAAATTTGCCAGAGATCACTAATGTACTACTCCCAGAGCCACACTCTGTCTTAACTTGATGAGGTGCCTCCTCACTAATTACAGTATGAGTATGTGGTGTTTGTGGCATTTCTACAGATTTAGATGTGTGTAATGTATGATTATTTATTTCCATGAGATCCGCGACGGCCTGCGCCACGCCAGCTACCCCGGTTGTAAGGTCAAAGAAACCCTTGTCCACTCCGTGAAACTCGTTATTAAGAAAAGTTTGAATATTATCTAATTTACAACTAATTGTTTTATTATACGTTTAAATTTTATTATTTAGAGCGGACAAGAGATTCCTTTCCGAAGTGACTATTATTTCCCTAAGTTTGCGATTTTCCTCTAACAGCTGCATCTGCTTAATTTCTAATTTTTTAATATATCCATTCTGTGTATCAATTTTGGACACAATATCCCGCAGGCCTTTGTCAAAATTTTTAACTTGGCTCTCCAAAGCCAAAAATTCGATCAAAAAAATTTAATGTTGTGTCAAGCCTGCTAGATAGTGCGCCCTCTAGAGCAGATACAGCTGCCTGCAATGAGGAAGAATCTAAGTCACTTTGGACTACATCAGAATTATTTTTTTTTAAATTATTACTATTATTATTATTATTATTATTCGGGGCAGCGAGCGCAGCGCCACCTCCCAATAGTTTATCAGATAAAGGCATACTTATTCTACTTCTCCCTCCATCCGCCGTGGCACCGCTGTTGTTGGACAAAGTTTGCGATGATAAAGTAGTTTTCACTCTTTCAGGCTGCTTCTGTGAGGTGTTAACAGATGTCACTTTCGAGTCAGTTCTTGATGGTGTAGAGGCACTGATGGGCTGATTAGGAGCAGCTTTGCGTGCGGCCTGTAGAACTCCATTGGCCTTGATGTTTCCACCGGCAGACGACATTAAATTATTTATTTTTTCCATGCACCTTTTACACTCGTATTTTGTGCCATTTTCCATTTTCGAGCAAGTCATGCATTTCGCATGACAGCGCTGCTGGCACGTGAAACACAAATGGAGCTTTGCCATGCCCCATTTATCATTAGTGGATAGCTTACAGATCACATAACTGTCCATAATTCCGACCTCTTGTGTATACTCCTTAAAGGGTCAGGTAAACTTCTATCTTATTAAAGGGTAAGGTAAACTTCTATCTTATTAATAAGGTGTAGTATTGTGAAAAGTGTACTGAAGAGTTGTATTTAATATAAAATTTGTGCGCCTAACTTTTTTTCTCTGGATTGATTTTGTGTTTAATGATTCTTATTGAGTGTAATTAAATATAACTTATCATTTTCAATTTTTTAAACTGCTATTTTCTAGTGAAAGTGAGACAGAGACGAACAAATTTTTTTTAAAATAGATTCTGCTCCTATAATTAATTTGAGCATCTGATCATTAAATCTAATGCATGGTGTACAACAAAGTGATCAATATAATTGTGTAGAATATAATGTCTATTTATATGCAGTAGAATAGGTTTAAGTAATAGAAATGATCGAACGTGGTGAGATACATGAAAATGTTATATTTATTCATAATTCAGCTATTTCACATGAATTAGCAAGCTCAAAAACACTGAATCAATATAAACATCTATGAATCTAGTTATATATTGGTATAAAATGGGAATATCATCTTTTTTAAGTGTAAGTGAAGTGGATCAGAAAGTGTACGTAAATAGTTCATATGTTATAGTATAAAATTATGAAAAATAGCTGATTTTTAACAACTTTAGGTCTATAAAAACAGGTGAGAGTGCTCGTTGGTAAGAAACCCATGAGATATCTTTGTTTTATAATAAAATAAATCTCTCAAGTCCTTAAGATTTAAAATTCAAGACCCAAAGGTTAGAGTGTCTTCTTGTGAATTTAAGCTTAAAAAAATCTAATTGAAATGTAGTCATAATTTTTTTTCAATGATATTAATTAAAAAAACTTCTTTTGACTTAAAATATATATTAAATGTAAAACTTTTTTTAACTTAAACGATTATTCTATGAATTGTTTTAAAAAACCTCATCTGATGCTTTCAATTCTTTTGATTAGTCAAAAACTCGATTTTTTAAATTTTGGTATTTGCCACAGACTCTTTTAGCCAATTATTACCTAATTTATCTCAAAATTTCCAGAGATCTTCGATTTATATATCTTCACAATATAACAGTTCTGGAATTTTGATAAGATAAGTTTAAGTAAATGTTGAATTTAATTACTTACATGAAATTTATAAAAATATGTATTTTTTTAAACATTTTCTCAACCAAACTTTTAAATTCTTTTATTTTTTTAAACTAAAACTGTTATTTTGTGAAGATATATAAACTGAAAATCTCTGGAAATTTTGGAATCAATTAATAGAAAATTGGCTGAGAAAGTCTACGGCAAATACCAAAATTTAAAAAATCCAGTTTTTAATTAATCAAAAGAATTTTAAACATCGGATGGGGTTTTTAGAAATTATTCTTATGTCAACGTATTCAATATATATTTAAGGTAAAAAGAAGTTTTATTAATTATTAAGTTAAATTTTCAAATGGATTCATTCATTAGTTTCTCAGAATTTTTGGTTTCAATATGATATATTAAAATTTTTAGATTTTGTACAACAAACCTGATATTCTAAAAAACTAATAAATAAATTAATTTGAAAATTTAATTGAATAATCTTCGTAGTAAATACTACAAGCTAATGTATTACTTTCCTTAAATTTTTGCAATGAAATAAGTAGATTGTCAATATTTACGAAAACAGGTGTTAGTATCCGGTTTACATCTCTTTAAGATACTCAACACTATTGAAAATATTTATGTAAATTTTTCACGTAGGTTATACATGATTTTTGTTCCATTTCATTACGTGAATAATTTGTTTTCAATTTTACTTCTATTGGCAAGTTTGTTAATTTGTATATTATCAAATAAAATAAAATGTTAGCAATATTAATAAATATTTAGAATATTTTTTTTTTCTTTTTTTACTAAGACTTTAATTTCTGTACTTTCAAAAACTTAAATTTAATAAAATATAATCTATAGTATTTAGAGAAAACGTTTTAAAAAACTGTATACTATTTAATACCTAATTAGATTTTACAGCAGTTTGTTTATAAACAGAGATTAGAACATCGGATGCCACGAACACCGATACATAATCATCGGATACCATAAATCCCAAATTACCAGTTTTTTTATACAATTGAAATATTTTAAAAATTATGACATTTTAGGGAAAATTAACAACATATGTATAAATAACGTCCAATTTTCTTCCAATATATACCGCAAAATCTCAATTTTAGACTGGATGCCATAAGCCCCTATATATGAATATATATACATACATATATATATATATATATATATATATATATATATATATATATTTTCTCTATACATATGTTTTTTCTATGAAAGCCTAAAGATGATAAAGGGATAGAAAGAAAGTTACTTGCTTATGAAGGCGAGAAAGAGATAGAGAGAAAGTCAGTTGCTTTACGAAGGCAAGAAAGAAACAGAGAGAAAGTCAGTTGCTTTACAATAAGCGTTCGAATTCTTAGAATCGTTCCAACTATTTTAATTCTAAATTCTCTTTTACACGCTATTCGTTACATATAGAAATTAATTTTGTTATATAATAATGAAGCCCACTATTAAATCTAGAATATTTTTAGAGTTTAAATAAAATAGGATGATAAGAAAAATACATTGTAGTTTACACTTGCCCATAATGAAATGTATGAATAATTTATAATAATAATAATAATAATAATATTTTAGAGTAAGAGATAGGAGATGAGAACATTGTAGCTCACATATACTGAAATGCATAGAGTTGGGAGTGGAGGGGAGGTTAAGCACAAGATTGTTTGGGCCCCTAAAACGCAACTTCGTCTTATCTCTGTATGGCGTCACTATCATTACACTTTGTCGCACGCATGAGCTCTTATAAGTATAAGCATTACAAATCAACTGTCTAGCTAAAATGCAGTTTCTTCTTATCTCAATATGACGTAACACTGGGAAGTACATACATTACAGTTTCTATGCAGCTTCGTCTTATCTCTGGCATCACAGTGCTGGATGCCGAATATGTTATTATAAAAGCTGATTTTGAGACTAGTGAAATAAAATATTTTAATACGAAAGCCAAGACAATTCTAAAGACAACAGATTTGAAAGAATAATTCAATAATGTACAAGAACCTATACAAAGAGATATTGAAGAATTCCAAGAAAAAGAATCAGGATGGTCATTACGTGCTATTATTAATTTGTGTGTTCATATAAACAAATATAATCCACTACATAGTGGCGTATACATTCCTCTTCCAAAGTGATAAAATTAAAACATGCATGTATTAATGTGAAAAATTTTGATGATGCTTGTTTTAAGGACGTTGCCCTGTTAAAATAAAATAATGACCGGAATTGCTGAAATTTGGAATTATGATAGTTTAGTGTATTTTGAACTCACACGCGTTTTTCGACCTACCTTATAATACTAATAATTGAGAAATATAAGGGAAAAAAATAGGAGGTTTAACACGTGATTATATGGGGCCACGTTTAAAATCATCAATAAAACCTCTTAGAAATGACACATTCAAATAATCTTTTGATAATAAATAAAAAAATATTTGATGATTTAATCCTTAAAGTTTTAACGTATGTTATAAGGCTTTTTATTAAAATATTCAACAGAACATTGTGAAAATAATACATGTAAGATGAACTTGGCAACGTCGTTCTGTAATAGAAAAAAGAGAGAGAGAGAACGATATTTGGCGACATGTCAAAATGTAGGTTATATATCATTTTACATTCTATATAATAATTTATCAACAAAAATATAAGTATTTTGATTATTCTGAAATCATAATAGGGTAAGCATTCATTTTATTATAAAAAAATGTAGCATTTTTATTTATAAAAATTCATAAAACATTACACATGAATCGGATACATACGGGGATAGTGTATAAATCACGGTTCACCTGAAGGAAGTTTAAATAAAAATGTGTTGTTGCCTCAAAATTCATTTTGATTATGATCTTTATACATCTTAAACATATTTTAACATACTTTTTAAAATTACTTTACGTGGCAGATTTATAGAAACTTGGGTTTAAATGAAAATATATCATTTTATTGGATACCAACATTTAATATTTAAATATAATAGCAAATGAAAAAATACCGGTCGCGTACATAAATAAGAGTTTAATGAACAATAACACGTTAACAGTAAACAAAAAAAATACATTTTTTAACAAACAAACATAAAAATGTTCAATTTCATTTTCATATACATTAATTATTAAACTTTAAACAAGTTTATACAAATCTATATATGTGCACTATTGTAGCTACGTACAGCTCAAAGTAATTTTGTAGTATAGTTTTCATTCTGTTTTGATACTTTATAATCCATCCACTTTTTATTAAAATCATAATGCACTGATTCTGTAGCTTGCTCTCCGAAAAATCCTAAGCCCATCTGGTGTTTTGAACAAAATTGTGCTACTTGATTAAAAATTGTATGTACTTTTGGTGTTATTGAGATTCCTAAGACTTCGTAACTTTTTTTGAATTCTTTAATATTTTGTTCAAAATCTAGCTTCAAATTTAGAGAAAAGCAGTCGTCAACGACTATTTTTAATTTTCTAAAAGTATTTACATATGCCATGGAACCTGCTAGACCTCCAATGTTAACTTCACATATCTGTTGAAGTTTATCAACATTATTCAGTAATACGTTACATGCATTTCCTGCAAACGAAAAGTTATTACCATTACTGTAACTTCTTTCTACGTTACTTTGATGCGCCCATTTTGTAGCAATATCGGGATATAACTTAAACATATTACTATAAAGTGTGTTAACACAGCCTAATAGAAGATGTAATTCTGGAGGAGGAATTACATCTAAAATTAGTTTATCATCATCTGAATAAAACAAAGGTGGATTGATACAATTTTTGAAATCTTTAACTTTTTTTTTACCTTTCCATGATCACACCAGTTATTATAATTAGACATACAGCTAGTTGTTGTCCTCAAAGTACCACACAAACCTAAATTAGTTTTCGTGACATCACACCAAATACATGTACAATAACTTGCGCTATTCGTTAAACCTGTAATTATGTTTGAAAGTTTCAAGTCAGTTGTAATTGTTCCTGGATATTCAATCAAACAATCATTAATTTTTAGTTTTGACCACAAAAGTTTTACATTGTTATAATTTTTTTGTGTATCTGGAGCAAGAGCAATAATAAATATCTTCTTTACTCCAGTGTCCTTCCATTTTTTAGAATTCTTTAAAGTATTTTTTCAATGTTATTATCTTCATTTTTAGATTGAATAGATAAGGTGAATTTTAAAGAACCTCCGCCACCATCAATACCAAAATTCAAGTGAAAATAAAAAATATTTCTATTATGAATAATATGTTGTATAAACAAAATCAAATCGGTGCAAATAACAACAGAGCTTGGAATTTTCGTAACAACCTCATTTTTTACAATTTCGAAATCCAATGAATGCACTTCAAAAAATTCATTCAAACTATGAGACTTTTGAAAATTTTTTTCTCGGGTATAAGGCTTAATAATATTTCGTGAACATGTTTTTTTCTTATAAATTTAGAAAAATCACGTTTCTGACGATCAGATAAATTTGAATCATTCTGCAAATCACATAAATCATTAGACAATATTAGGTGTATTTGTTTTTTTCTTTTGCATTTACGATAATATTTAATGGTTTACCACGCTGTTGCGATAGAGATAGTGCAACATTCGTCCTTTCTGCTTTGTCATTTAATTTATTTTCAACTTTCCTTTTGACTAATAATTCAGAAATCAAATGTTCACTTTGCTTTGGAGTTTTGATGCCTTCTTGAACATTTTTTAGGAATGTTGTTGAAGTACATTTATGACTTATACCTTTAGCTATTAAAGTTAAACAATTCGAACATCGCCTACTAGTCTTCTTCAGTGGTTTGCGAGATTCCTTTTTTTTAGTATTAACAATTTCAAAACTTCTTTGTCTGAATCTAATTTCATTACATAAAGTACAGCCACAATCTTTTTCTGACTTTGATGTACTGCGCGTTTTCAATTTTAAATGATATTTTGAGTAGTCTGGCATCTGAAGTGAACTTTTTAAACTTGTATTCATATTAGCTCTTGTAATTTTAAGCCTATAAGCACCACAAACTACAGCAGGTAAACGCGAATCCATCTCATTAAAATCAGGAAATAACAATTTGATTTGAGTTCCTATTTTACCTGTAGTTTTATAATGCTTTTTTTTCGGCTTCCTTTTACACATCAAACACATATTATGCCGATTTTGTTCGTGAGTTCTGGCCGAATTACTTTGCAAGTTCATAATTGATAATCACTATTTTTAAATTGAATGAAATTAAATAAATTGAACGAACGTTGCTGCGCGAAGTCAAATGCTATACTAAATTTTCTTTAAGATTATATATCACTTTAAATTCCACAAATTGTATTTACATATGATCTTTATATTATAAATAATAAATAGTATCGAGTACTGTTAGCTGTAACCTTTTCAATGTTTATTTTATTTGTATACAATGAATTAGGTGAGAATATAACGAACTTTAAGATTGTAGTTATGGAAAAAATTTTCTAGCTTTGTATATATTATTTCTCAGTAATTATATATATCAGTCGTTTTATAATTATAGATTTAATGCATATTAATACCGTAAATAAATGTTTTTAACATACAGGTGATATAAAATAAATGGGGGATAGTTATTTACTTATTTGTTATTTCTATTTATATATTTATAATAATGTTGCCTAATAAAACAATATTTGTTCATTTAAACTTAACTTTTTATGAATCGGCCACGTAAATTGATTTTAAAAAGTATGTCAAAATATGTTTAAGATATCTAAAAATCATAATCAAAATGAATTTTGAGGCAACAAAACATTTTCATTTAAACTTCCTTTAGGCGAACCGTGAAATATCTATAGCCTATAATCAAATGTTTACATTGTGTAGCAAGAATGAATAACGCATAATGTTGCCAAGTTTCAACTAAATATCGATAATTCAGATCACTGTTAAAAAATAATCATGACAGGGCAACGTCCTTAAATGAGCAGTATTGTCAGCACTGTATCCAGTTAAGTCAAATACTAGTGAAGTATCTTCATATGAATTATATGAAAATAAATTAGATTTCACGGACATGTAATTTCTAGTAATACCAGAGAAAATTGGAAAATTTGAAAATAGAACAATATATCAATAAATGTATATATTTTGAAGAAACATTCTGGTAAATTCAATGTTTCACCTCTACGTATAACATCATCTGAAGAAAATAAACATATTAACTTTTTATTGATACAAAATTATTATATAGATGAAGAAGAAGAACAACAACAAAACTATGATACAAATGTATCGATAATATATCATTATGTATGAATAAAGAATTTATCTCGATTAGTTTCTAATAAGATATCAAAACATAATGAACAAAAATATATATGCAATCGATGTTTGCATTACTTTAACACTGAACAAAAATTAAAATTTCATCATGAAGATTGCTCTAAAATTAATAAGTGCAGATTAAATTTAACAGAAAGAAAAAACAGTATATTACATTTTAAAAATTTTAAAAATAAGGAAAAGGTTCCTTTTATTGTATACGCAGACTTTGAAGCTCTTTTGTTGCCCATTTAAGACAGAAATCTTATTCAAAAACATGAAGTACTTAGTGTTGGATATTGTTTAAAATGTAGTTATGGCGAGACCATATCATGCTACAATAGCTACAGAGGACCTAATCCTGCTGCATGATTCATAAACGAACTTAAAAACTTGCTGAGAATATTGAATCTGTATACCAACATGAAACACCAATGAATGCTTTAACCTTGGAAGAAAAAGAAAGATTTAAAAATGCAATTCTTTACCACATTTGCCAGAAACCTTTAAGAAGAAAAAAGTTCGAGATCATTACCACCTTACTGGCAGGTAAGATCAATACTTAAAATAATATTGTAATATTACTAATATTAAATTATATATATATATATATATATATATATATATATATATATATATATTATGTTTCACATATCGAGAACAGCTCATGAATCATGTAATTTATCGTATAGAGACTCTCGTAGTATCCCTGTAGGAATCCACAATTTTACGGGTTATGACTCTCATTTTCTCATTAAAGATGTCGCTGATAGTTTTCCAGGACGTGTGCAACTGCTATCATTGAACGAAGAGCGATTAATTTAACTTACAAAATATATAAAAAATAGTGAGATTAACTTCAGATTTATGTCATCTTTGGATAAATTGAAGGTGATTGTTTAGTAAATTCCAGTTTTTAAATATTCATTTCCGTAACATATGAAGCTAAATTATCCAAAGATGACATAAATCGGAAAGAATCGATAAATCTGAAGTTAATCTCACTATTTTTTATATATTTTGTAAGTTAAATAAATCGCCCTTTGTTCAATGATAGCAGTTGCACACGTCCTGGAAAACTATCGGCGACATCTTTAATGAGAAAATGAGAGTCATAACCCGTAAAATTGTGGATTCCTAAAGGGATACTACGAGAGTCTCTATATGATAAATTACATGATACATGAGCCCTCTATATCTGAAACATATATATATATATATATATATATATATATATATATATATATATATTGTAACGAGGATAGCGAATTACGCGTATACTGTGTGATAGTATGCGCATATATCTGTCCTCGTTGTTAGTCGCATAGTGCAACGTATGTTTCGATGTTTTATGTGCGAGTATAAGAATGAGACAGAGAGAGTTTGTGTCAGCGGCTTGGATGGATGACTGTAGAAAGAAGCGCGCACAATGCATTACGGGGAGACTTAAGCAAGAGGAAGAAACGAACGGGTCGGTTTAACAGAGTTAGGCTGCCATCTTGACAAGTTGTTTATGTTCGCGGGTCAGCTATTTTTCCTCTGTTGAGACTTGTCAAGGAAATTAACTCTTTTGTAAATCGTGTTAATTGCCTTTCAAGTGCAGTGGAATTACTCGTGAGAAGTGCCGATTCTTTATTGTCATCTTTTCCTTGAAAGCCAAGGTTAAGTGTGTCCACTGCAGCGTCAAACGAGAAGTTGATTGGCCTTTCAGTAAGAGTGAGAAGGACAGTAGGCTGCACCGCATATCTTCGGTGCTGCTTTAATCCATACTCAGGGTTGTTCGTTACGTGAAGGCAACTGCAGGAAGGCTCTAAGCACACCGGCTGGCGAAAAATGTAAGTCTGCAGACTAGCGCGATCATGTTTAATATGTGTTTGCGTTACATGCGACGCGATAAAGACCGGCGTGTGCGCCCGTGTTATGTAGTATAGGTTAGCATAGATTAACAGTTGTTTCTCTTTATTAAAGTTATCAAATTTTACTTTTGAATTAATATTATTATAATTTTATTTCATTGTATTGAATTTATTTAGTCATTTGAATAAAGTAAAGTAAGGTTAAAGTAATTTTTGATTATTGCCTAATAATATTTCTTACTAATTAAAATCGTGTCTTTTTTTTATCTGTATGTGTTGAATAAAGTACACTCTCTTTTGATCAACGATATTTAATAGAGTTCTCGGGTACACGCCGTGGGTTTCGTCGTACCAGACGTCCGGGAGGCAGAAATTCTAAGCGAAGTTCTTCAGTAGTATTAAATATTGTTTAATTGATTTTTCTCGTCAGAAATAGATAGTCGAAGCAGATCAGCTGCATTGAATTGAGCTGATAGACTATAAACCGGAAGTCAGTTATTTAATGGTAAGTGCACGTGTACTTAAACTGAATACACGTGAAGCCCACAAATATATTTAATTTGTTTATTTAAATATATTCCCCGTTACAATATATATATATGTATATATCGACGGTGGCTACGAAAACAATCACAGCTGAGTAATTGACTACGAAAAAAAACACATCTCCAAAAGTGCGACGCAAAAAAAACACATCTCCAAAAGTGTGACGCAAAAAAAAAACATTTCAAAAGTGCAACGCAAAAAAAACACATCTCCAAAAGTGCAACGCAAAAAAAACACATCTCCAAAAGTGTCGGCGAAGAAAAATACACCTTCAAAAGTGCGGCGAAGAAAAACACATCTTCAAAAGTGGCGGCGAAGAAAAACACACCTTCAAAAGTGCGGCGAAGAAAAACACATCTTCAAAAGTGGCGTCGAAGAAAAACACACCTTCAAAAGTGCGGCGAAGAAAAACACCCTTTTTGAAAATTGTCACTGTGTTTTCAAGAGGTTTTCTTCTTCGCCGCCACTTTCGAAGGTGTGTTTTTCTTCGCTGCCACTTTTGAAGGTGTGTTTTTCTTCGCCGCCACTTTTGAAGATGTGTTTTTTTTCGCCACCACTTTTGAAGGTGTGTTTTTCTTCGCCGCCACTTTTGAAGATGTGTTTTTCTTCGCCGCACTTTTGAAGATGTGTTTTTTTTCGCCGCACTTTTGGAGATGTGTTTTTCTTCGCCGCACTTTTGGAGATGTGTTTTTTTTCGCCGCACTTTTGGAAACGTGTTTTTTTTCGCGGCACAATTTCGATGTGTTTTTTTTCGCGGCTTTTTTCATCTGTGTTTGTTTTCGTAGCCACCGTCGATATGTCATATGTTAATGTATATAATTTAATATAAGTAATATTACAATATTATTGTATATATATTAATTGTGTATATATATATATATATATATATATATATATATATATAAATTGTATATGTATATAAACGTATGTAACCTAGAGATTGGGGACCTTGAGGTCATTTCACAGTATATTTTTTTTACAAATATATATATATATATATATATATATATATATATGTATATAAATATAATTTAATATAGGTAATATTATAATATTATTTTAAGTATTGATCTTACCAGCCAGTAAGGTGTCAATGATCTCGAACTTTTTTTCTTCTTGAAGGTTCCTGGTAAATGTGGCAAAGAATTGCATTTTGAAATCTTTCTTTTTCTTCTAAGGTTAAAGCATTCATTGGTATTTCATGTTGGTACACAGATTCAATATTCTCAGCAAGTTTTTAAGTTCGTTTATGAACCATGCAGCAGGATTAGGTCCTCAGTAGCTATTGTAGCATGATATGGTCTCGCTATAACTATATTCCAAATAATATCAAACACTAAGTACTTCATGTTTTTCAATAATATTTCTGTCTTGAACGGGCAACAAAAGAGCTTTAAAATCTGCGTATACAATAAAAGGAACCTTTTCCTTATTTTAAAAATTTTTTAAATGTAATATACTGTTTTTTCCTTCTGTTAAATTTAATCTGCACTTATTAATTTTAGAGCAATCTTCATGATGAAATTTTGATTTTCCATTTTATTTTACTAGTCTTAAAATCAGCTTTTATAATAAAATATTCGGGACCCAGCACTGTGATGCCAGAGATAAGACGAAGCTGCATAGAAACTGTAATGTATGTACTTTCCAGTGTTACGTCATATTGAGATAAGAAGAAACTGCATTTCAACTAGATAGTTGATCTGTAATGCTTATACTTATAAGAGCACATGCGTGCGACAAAGTGTAATGCTAGTGACGTCATACAGAGATAAGACGAAGTTGAGTTTTAGGGGCCCAAATTATTATAAATTATTCGTACATTTCATTATGGGCAAGTGTAAACTACAATGTTTTTTCCTTATCATCCTATTTTATTTAAACTCTTAAAATATTCTAGATTTAATAGTGGGCTTCATTATTATATGACAAAATTAATTTCTATATGTAACGAATAGCGTGTAAAAGAGAATTTAGAATTAAAATAGTTGGAACGATTCTAAGAATTCGAACGCTTATTGTTAAGCAACTGACTTTCTCTCTGTCTCTTTCTTGCCTTCGTAAAGCAACTGACTTTCTCTTTATCTCTTTCTCGCCTTCATAAGCAAGTAACTTACTTTCTATCCCTTTATAATTTTTAGGCTTTTATAGAAGAAACATATGTATAGAGAATATATATAATGCATGACCTACGTTATAGTTCTTTCCATCCTTCTTTTACTCGTTTAAAAATGAGATCAGTTAATACCCAATAATATAAAATAAGACTCTCTTCTATGATCATGTTGAAAATTTTTAAGATTCAACATTTACTCTCATCTGCGACGGCGGGGGCGGGGCGCGGATCGCGATGATTCGCTTATCAATGCAGCGCGGGAGCTCGCGCGCCAATGAGCGCTCACATGGCGCGCAGGCTCGGAGTGAATTTCTTATATCACGACGCGGGATTGGTCATTATTTTGCACCTGCGTAGGTGAGCTGATGGCGGAGGAGTGGGGGTATCCAGAACTCTCTTTGCTTACCTACTTGCGCAAATCGCAATAAATAATAATCAGAAAAATTAGCACAAATTTAAGCAAGGTAGATTTCATTTTTATTTTTATATCATTATTATTTTACATAAAAACGTTAATTAAGAAAAACAATTTCCGTTCAAATAATATTCTATGATTTCCCAGCCTATACAAGGACACATGCACTGGTAGCATAACACACGTGCAAGCAATAAAACTTGAACTCGTCATTTGCACTGTCTTGCAGGAATGTCTGCCCTTTTAGAATTTTGAAAAAAAAATTATTTTTTTGTAATATTATTTAGCTGCAATTGTTTTTTTCACCGTTCTAACCCTAAAATCGCAACTTCGTTGTTCTTTTTTGGCTCTCGTGGCGAATGACGCAACTAGTATGGAAAGGCTTTTTCACGAAACTCGTTTTGACTCTCACCTTCGGCTCAGGCCGTAAACTTCTCGTTTCGTAAATAAAGCCTTTCCATACCCGTTACATAATGTACTATTCTTTCTTTAGGCGAACTATAAAAAAATATAAGACACTAAATAATTTAAGAGAAATATAGAAAAAGTGAAATGAAAAGAAAAGAACCTAAAAAAAAACGAATGATATTTTTGGATTATATAGAAAATAATATAAACTTAATCAAGTACAATATAGCACTATATTACATTACTTAGTTTAAACAATGTTGCAACTAGAATTAGTTAATAAAAGGGATGCATTTTCTATTTTTAATTCCTGATAAAAATCTTCAAATTATATCAAAAATAGGGTTATAATATATCAGTCAATAGATAATTTTAATTGCAATATTGTTTAGATAAGTAAATTAGTAAATCATTATTTGACATTTTATAGCTATTTTTAATAATTTAGTAAAATTTGTAAAAGTCTAAGAGACAGAGTTGTGTTGCGTTAAGGGAAGTGGCATTATCTTTTAGATATATCCCCTTTGTTATAGAGAAAAATCAACGCACCCTGCTCTCTCTCTTTGTCTCACACGTAGACCAAAGCCAAAGTTTAAACTTTGGGAGGGCCTAATGTCCCACTCTGACCTCTCGAAAGAAAATCCAAAGCCAATAACAGAAATAACTCGAGAGGGCGTAAAAAAATAATTTTTCCTAATTGGAGAAAAATTATTTTTTAATCTTTGAGTCATCTTGTACTATGATGTAATGTTAAAATTTTTAGGTATAAAAGGGCCTGATCGATCAGCTAAAACACACTCAATCTCTCACTCACCCGAGAATCATCTCTTGGAATCAAACTATAAGCTCTGCTTATTTCGAGATTTTCATTATCAACTTTTACTTTAAATTTTTCTTTCGAATTTTATCTAGAAATTTTTCTTTGAAATTATTCATTAAAAAAATTCATTACTATTCAAAGCATTTGTGTATAATCAATTGTAATTTAATCATATCAATTACACAGGCCCACAAAATGAAAAAAAATGTCTGAACTTTTGACCGGACATACATATTCCCATGTATTTTTCGACGCTGAATCCGAATCTGTAATAAAAATATAGGGTTTTCCTACCTTTTCTCAGAGTTTTATTGAAAAAACCTCATTTTTTACGGTTTTTTTGCGGTTTTTCGAGTCTAGAAAAAACAAATCATGAGATACGGTTAATTGGACTTCAAAATCGAATTCTACGGGAAAAAATACACGGGAAACCATACCTTCAAATTTTTTTAACGCGATTCTAGTCCTCTGTATGGGGCTGAAAAGATGAGGAAATCGGTAAAAGTCGAAATTTTGCCTAAAATGGATTTAAACAATATTAAAATTTAATCATGCGTCTTTTGAAGAGTCGATAAACATTGGAAATACTATCCTGGGGTTTTTCAGATTGCTGATCATGAATTTGAAGTCAGATTGTGTAAAAACTACTTCTAGAGGGCGGTGACAAGAACTGTATATGGTAAATTTATCGATTTTTTAAAAATTTTACGTCTGAAATACTAATTTTAGAGTCTTTCACAGCATTGACTGTAAATTCAAGATATTAACTTAGCCTATTGTGTACGTTAAACTTAACATTTTGTCTATGTTTGTCTCTCTCTCTCTCTCTCTCTCTCTCTCTCTCTCTTCCGATGTTTTTTTTAAATTGGCTTACGCTTACGTACACGTTTCTCTTCGAATGACCGATGTAGTGGATTTCTGACACGTTTTTGTCCTTTTTTCGCAGCTGTTTCTCTTTTTATCATCCAGCAGTAATCTGCTAACATGTTGATACCCCAGTTTCCTTGAAATCTACGTTCAAACTCCTTTAAATCTTGGTGAAATCGTTCACCATGCTCTTCACTAAAGTCTCCGTTATTTTCAGGAAACTGATCAACGTGTGAATCGAGAAAATGAAGTTTTAAGTTCATTAGACAACCCAATTTTTGGGTAATGCTAAAGACACGAATTATAAAGCTATTGTGAAAAGAATGGTACGTAATTTTGAAAAATTTTACCGATTTCCTCATCTTTTCAGCCCCATACAGAGGACTAGAATCGCGTTAAAAAAATTTGAAGGTATGGTTTCCCGTGTATTTTTTCCCGTAGAATTCGATTTTGAAGTCCAATTAACCGTATCTCATGATTTGTTTTTTCTAGACTCGAAAAACCGCAAAAAAACCGTAAAAAATGAGGTTTTTTCAATAAAACTCTGAGAAAAGGTAGGAAAACCCTATATTTTTATTACAGATTCGGATTCAGCGTCGAAAAATACATGGGAATATGTATGTCCGGTCAAAAGTTCAGACATTTTTTTTCATTTTGTGGGCCTGTGTTATTCTTACTGAATAAACTAAATTTTAACTTTAACTAAAGATTTAATTTCCTTTTTAAACAACCTTCTATAAGTAGAGGAGGGAGTATCGCAGTAAAAGGAAAAAGTAAGTATATACATAGGGTGAGATAGGCATGCAATCGCTACGGTTGTTTTGCGAGGGATAATAGTCTTTGTTACTAGTGTTCATGTCTAATTCAAATTTTTAAAGAAATAATTTTTACGTCTAATTCTTATATAAGTTGGAATTATTATTTCATTTTTGATATATTTTCATATTTAAGACTGCTAAAAAGGAAATCAATGCATGTTCAGTAATAATTTTTAAGAAAAAAAATTTTTAAGATATAGAGAGAAACCGGCATACGATCACTATGGTCGCTTTGCGAGGGACTTTTTGATGCCAGTTTTCTTATCTAATTGAAATTTTGTTAAACACACACGAAAAAAAGTAAAGATCAAAAACAAGAAATAAAAAGTTTTTATTTAAATTTTATATGATTTGGAAATCTCTGATCTTATTCTATATAGTCATGTATTCACATATTTATATGTAAAGGAAAAATATTATTATTACATTTTGTTATTTTACAATTTCACAAATACTTTAAATTGGAAATATTTGGTCGCTTTACGAGGGACATAATATTTCTTAGCTAATGGAAGAATTTTAATTATAATACCTTTGTCATTTCATAATTAAAAAAAATTCAAGTTATAACTTATCTTCAAGATTATTTACATTTTTCTTTGTTGAGTTTTTAACCTTATTTTTATACAAGAATATGATATTATATATAAATATATTAGCACATATTATAATAAGATTTCTAAGTTAAAATTTGTCTGTTAAATAATGATATAAAAAATAGAAAATTCTTTGTAAGAAAATCTAAGTAGCACAATACGCTCTGAACCAATATCTCTTTAAATCGGATAAAATTGTTTTATTAAAATTTACGATTTCGTTTGATTTGGTCGCTTTGCGATGGGCAGAATCAAAGGAAAATTGTAACGCGATAGGGTAGTTACTAATGTTTTTTTTTTATAAGTAAATCGTACAATAAAGCCAAGGTCGTTTTACGAGGGATATGATTTTAGTGATTTAATAGTTTCGTTTAAAAAAAAAAAAAAAATAAGTTAAAGAAACGAAGCAAGAAACGAATCTACCATATTAATAAACCAAATTCAAAATGATCCAATCAATTTTATTTACATTAGATTTTATTTAAAAAAATAAATACATAAATAAATCATAAAATGAAGAATGAAGAAACTAAATAAAATAAATCAAGATTTCGAATAGAAAAATTTATAAAGAAAAAAAATTAACATATTTGTAGAGATCAACCTTTAACAAAGGATACTTGATGCCCGAGTTACACTGCAAGGCAATGACTCAAAAACGAGAATAGCGTTGCGCTAGCTATTTGAATTAAAAAAAAGATACAGCGTCGCCTTTTGAAGTACGCAAATTAGTTCAAGACGACTGCTCTGCTTAAAAGAGGCAACTCCGAATTAGCGGGTATCACACATGTGAGTTCTCATATGAGATCTCATGTAATTTTTTTCAGAAGGGAACTGCTGATAACTTGGTAAATATCGAGAGTTGGACCCTAGGAATAAGGCTTTTTTCGTAATTTTATATAAGAAATAAAATTTTAAAATTAGGAGAAAATCCAAGATCCAAATGTCATGGACACCTTGTAAGCAGAAATTAATGTTTATAAACTAAAATTTACCTTGCATTTAAGGCATTTTTATTGCATAAAATAATAATAATGCTAATATATAATTATTAAAAGTATGGGATTATTTGAATAACTACGTACACACATGTTTGAAAAAAATAACAAACACCGTGTGTTAATTCTACAAAAATTTTTGTGTTGATTTTAAATTTTTTACTATGTTGCATACAAATATTGGAGCAAATCTATCGAATGATTTTCGTAAAATAAAAAAAAAATAAAAAATAAAAATTAAAAAAAAATTTTTTAAATGCACTAAAATTAAGTTTGCTAAAAAAATCAGTTTTTAAAAGTTTTTCTTCTTTTGACAGTCAAAAATAAGTTCTACGCAAATTTTCAAGCAAATTCTTCGAGTAGTTTATGTAAAATACAAAAAAAAATAAAACAACGAAATTTTTTAAAATTTTTAAAATGGCTCGAAAAAAAATACGTCAAGAAAACCAATTTCCAATAGCTTCCCCCCTAGTTAAACAGAAAAATTAATTGTATGCAAAATTTGAAGTAAATTCATCGAGTAGTTTTCGAGATCTAATTGACGTACTGAATTTATTCAAACACGCACACACACACACACACACACACACACACACACACACACACACACACGCACGCACGCAAGCACGCACACACACACACACACACACACACACACACACACACACACACACACGCACACACACATTTTTTAGAAATCACTTTTTTTGACTTCTTGAGTAAAAATATATACAAATTAATGAAAAAATAGAAAAAAAAATTTTTTATCGATACAATGCTCTCTCTATGGAAAAGCAATAAATACAATTTTTTTAAAAATTTTACAACAAAAGAGCGTAAACAGAAACGGCTCTATGTAGGATTTTCGTTTTTGCATTTTTTTCACTCTAAAAACATCGTAGAATCATCTTATCGGAGTGTTTTGGATGAGACACGAATTTTGTTGTTTTGACTTCTCAGGCTACCCGTGTGTAGTAAACAAACAATATTACTTTCTTTTCTCTTGATCTGAATTATAATTTTATAAAATAAAATTTTTATTCCTCAGTTCAATAATTATATAGAATCTAACATTTTTAATTTAAAATTATCTTTGTAATAAAATTTTAGTTATCATTTGAATTTTGCATAAATAAACTATATGAAAAAACAAAATAAACATGATGCGAAAATCAATGCATGATTCGAAGCTCTCTTACATCTGTAGTAAAATATGCAGCGCTGCTATTTGTAGTACATGTTCGGAAAAATATCCTTTCCGCCAAGTGTACTGTAACGTTTGGCTTCTTCTCCACGGATGAATTCGATGATGCCGTGGCTATCAAACTTTTAGAGGGGTTGATTCTCGGTGATTCTCGGTGGTTCGCGGAAGCCAAAGTTCAAAGTTAATAACTAAAACTAACCTAACCTTACTTTTAATAATAAAAGAAAGAATAAAATAATCAGATAATTTAATAGTAAAGAATCAAAGATAACGCATGCATTAAATTTAATAATAATAAGTGATAAATAAATTATAATCTTAATGAACTTAGAAAAGAAACAAAGCTAAACCTAACTTAAACCTAAATGACAAACGACGGGGTGGAAGCAGGATAGGTGCTGCGGAAACTGGTAAATAAATATTATCAATTATTATCTTTAAGAATATTCTTTTGTAGATTTATTTAAAATTTAATAAAGCAATTAATGGCTTAAGGCCTACAATAATTATTACAACGCCAGCAGTATTTAAGAAAGGCAAACATAAATAAACTAATTAATTTTTTTTAAACAAAAATATATAAATCATTTTTCATTAACCTTTAGGGGACGGGAAAACAACTATAGTGGCTCGACCATGGATAGACACTTTACATATCAGTATTTCCCAATATTAGAGACACATATTATGTGTTTTTTATAGAAAATACTGAGAAATTGAAAATTCCAAATTCTCCGTCCTCTAAAGGTTAATAAAACAAGCTGGTAATTTAACTGTGAAGAAATAAACGTAAAAAGTCTTTAGTACTCTTTGCTGCCGGTAGATGGCGCGTGGTGTTTAGAAGCTATCTGGAATAAAGCAAATGCAAAGACAAACAAAAATCAATAATCATAAATAACTAGTTAACTGCGATAGATAACGGCGGAGATTACCGTACCGACAGTAGCTATAATGCGACCTATACGGACGATGCATCGGTTTGGTGGCTGGAAGGTGAAAAGGATGTCGTGCAAAGTATACCTCCTAATACACGACATTAACGAGAGACTGTACAAAGTATACTCCTAGTATACAGTCGGTAAAGGACCCCCACTCTATGTAATCTCCAAGAGAGTGGAGAGGGAAATATACAGCAAAAGGATCTCTCCATGTACAACTCCAACAGAGATGGCAGGAATTCGTGCAAAGTAATCTTCTAGTGCACGAGGATAAGGTTTAGGAACTTGACTCTACGTAAACTCCGAGAGAGTCAAAGGAGTAATAGGAAAGACCAGCTGTAGCATGCAAATTTCTCCCCCCAGTGCATGCTAACAGACGGACGGTCAGGTAAGAAGTGCCCTCAAGAGAGCCAGCGATGGCTCTTATATGCACAGAGGCTCATTTTTCCCGTTGCGGGAGCAACGCCTCGTAGCGGCTCAGCGGCCGTACTTGCTACTGGCGGCTGAGCGCCAAGCAGTATAAGCGCGTACGAAATTCAAGCATCGCAGTACATACCAAATTTCTTAAAACCCATCTGTAACTAAACACATTAAAATCCAAATTTTAAATATCCTAGTCAAAATTTTTATCTACACACGAAATTCCATGAAATTAACTACACTCAAACACTACGAAATTGAAATCTGAAGTATCTTACTATTCATAATTTTAATCTACACACTAAATTCCCTAAAATTAAATAACACTATAAATCTTTAAAATTGAAATCTCAAATAAGTTACTACTCAAAATTTTAATCTACATATTAAAACTCCAGAAATTAGACTACACTCAAACCTTCAAAAATTACAATCCTGAATATGCTAGTACTCATAATTTTAATCTGCACACTAATTTCCTTTAAATTGACCTATAATTAAACTCATTAAAATATAAATCTTAAATATCCTTTTACTCAAATTTTTAACATATACACTAAAACCCTTAAAACTAACCTATAGCTAATTCCACTAAAATTAAAATACCAAATATCCTACTCTCAAAAATTTTAACGTTCATACCAAATTTTCTAAAACTAATCTATAACTAAATTTACTAAAAACAATCTCAAATATCCTACTTTTTTTAAATTTCAACCTACACACTAAACTTCCATAACTAAAACCTCTATAACTAATCTATAGCTAAACCCACTAAAATCGAAATCTCAAATATCCTACTACTCAAAATTATAACTTGCACATTAAATTTCATAAAATTAACCTATAACTAATTCTTTAAAATCCGAATTTCAAATATCCTAATTCTCAATATTTTAACCTACACACTAAAACCCTTAAAACGCATCCATTGCTAAACTTTCTAGAATTAAAGTTATAAATGTTCTGCCACTCAAAATTTTAACCTATACACTAATATCCTTAAAACCTTAGAGCATATACTACTGGAGGCAGCTCTGAATGCACCATGCGCGTGGCTAGGTTGAGAAAGAGGAAGATATACTAAGGTTGATAGCTATCTCTATCCCTCCGTCATGTGATAAGGGAGTAGGGAACAAAACAAACCAATCACGTGACGGAGAAAAATAGATATCTGTCAACCTCAATATACCTTTCTCTTTCTCAACTTAACCACGTGCACGGCGCATTCAAAGCTGCCTCCAGTAGTATATGCTCTAAGCTTAAAACTGATTTATAGCTGAAGTCACTGAAATCAAAATCTGAAATATTCTATTTCTTAAAAATTTAACCTAAGCACTAAAACTACCTAAAACTAATCCATAACTAAACCCACTAGAATCCAAATCTTAAATATCCTGCTTCTCAAAATTGTCTTACACACTAATACTCCTCAAACTTATCTATAGCTTAATCCACTAAAATCAATATCTCAAATATCCTACTACGCAAAATTTTAATCTATACACTAAATTCGCAAAAATTAAACTACACTCAAACCCTCTAAAATCAAAATCCCAAATATCTTAACTCTTAAAATCTGCACACTTAATCTCCTAAAATTAAACAACATTTAAAGCCACTAAAATCAAAATCTAAAATATTCTACTCAAACTTTCTATTTAGTTACTGAATCCTCTAAAATTAAACTACACTAAAACCATCTAAAATGAAAATCTTGAATACCTTACTACTCAAAATTCTAATCTACACACTGAATTCTCTAAAACTAAACTACAATCAATCTCTTTAAAATCAAAATCTCAAATATCCTCCTACTCAAAATTTTAACCCACACACTAAAACCCTCAAAACTAATCTATAACTAAACTAATATATGTTGGTACAATCTACCTACTCTTCGTTGGGTTATACTTATGGATAAAGATTTTTTTAAATAGAAACGAGATATTACCTTTCTTGAAATTCAAGTGGAATAACACCATTTTCGTCTTGACAAACGATTTATATAAGTAAATTACTTTTTTTAATATTTTTCAATAATTACCCTTTTTGAAGAGAAATAAAACTGTTTTATAAAAAAATACAACTTATATAAAAATGATATAGCCAATTACATAAAAAAACGCTGCCAAGTACTTTGGCGCAATGCTTTCTCATAGAGCTGATTGAGTTAGAGTAATTTGATTTCATTTTTTTTTAATGTGATTTTAATTAAAATTATCTTAAAAATTAATAAATATTTTGAAAATTTACTGCTTGTCAATCGTTGTACTTAAATAGTCTTATATTACTGATATTATAAATTTGAGTTTTTAAGGAGGTTGTCAAGTACTGGTCGGAGACAAAAGTTTTATTGCTCGAAGTATCAAAAAAGCGTCTGCGCGCATGCGCTATAGTTTCAAGTTTTGATTCCGACTGTGCTCACACACGTGGCGCGGTGTATATGTACACGTACACACTAGTCGTCGTTACCCCCCCACTACTCTCTGTCCGTTTGACGTGCTTAGATTCATACATTTTCTATAGACATTTTCTATTTGTATATATGTTTGAGTTTTAATTTCTCGAAAACGGTACCGCTAGTATTTTTTAATTTGTGATCAATATAATCTTTATGAAATTCTAAATTACATATTAGTTTTTGGTTTAAATCTGACCCAAAACAAATTCAGGATCATTGAAAACGTTCCTTTTACAGCACGTCAATATAGGGATTACGTGTTAAAAGTTGAAACTTTAGAAGTTTATATCTCAAAAACGGTACCGCTAAAGCTTCTAAAAATTTAATGGCAAGTGCATAATGTTATTATAAACATGTGATCAAAATTTCAAGGTAATCTGACACAACTCGATTTACTTGATAACCCCCTTAATATTAAAAATCCACATTTTCTGAATAATTTATACTTTTATATTTTTTAATATTTGCAAAAAATTTACAACTATACGTAAAATATTTAAAAATTTTTTAAATAATCTACAACCCTTTTCCACGATTGATAACGTGGCAGTCCCAACATGTAAATAACGCCTCTAAGAGATTATTATTTCATTTTTGGTTTTAATGTTAGTTAAGTAGCAATTCAACTGTCCGACAAAGGTTTCTATTCCAACGTAGGACTTGCCGCATTATAAATATTTAAGAATTTTCAATAATTCAATATGAAAGAAAATTTAACGAACACAAATTTACTTTAGTTCGGTAACTCATAGTTTTTGGAAACTTATATAAACCAAAATTTTTCCCCCTGCATATTAATTTACTAATATATTATTCAACTATATATATATATATATATATATATATATATATATATATATATATATATATATATATATATATATATATATATATATATATATATAATGACATGGTAATATTTAATACTTTGTTTCAGAATTTCCCAGTGTGGCTTGGTGGCTTATTTAATCCAGAGGCTTATATCACTGCAACACGTCAATGCATTGCTCAAGCAAATAGTTGGTCGTTAGAAGAACTTCATTTAGATGTTTCCATATGTAATGGTGAATGCACTGCATCGGATAACTGTTCATTTGCTGTAACTGGTTTGAAACTTCAAGGAGCTCAATGTAAAAATAATCAATTATATTTAACATCTACTATTATGACAGATTTACACGTCACGATGTTAAGATGGGTTCGATTTTCTTCTACAGAACAAAAAAATAATAGGCTTTCATTACCAGTTTATTTGAATAGTACCAGAACAGAATTATTGTTCACAATCGATTTGAATACAGCACCCAGTCAAGATTCTCACAGTTTCTATGAAAGAGGAGTTGCTATTTTAACATCAACCGCTTTGAATTAAACAAACATAATTTATAAATACTCAAAAAAGCAGTTTAAAGTAATTGAATATTTATTTATATTGTATGATTTTGTTGAATTTAAAACAAAAAAATAATAAATAAAATAATTTTATAAAATTGAATACGATTCCTTGTTATATTTTATAGAGCAAACATTAATAAATCATTTAAAGACAATATTTCAGAAATTGGATAATAATTTTATTCTAATTCTAAGACACTTTTAATTGGATAAGATCATCATTTACAAATATTTCACTGATGATATTTTCATACATTCATTTATTTATTTAAATTTCTACAAGCTAAACTCTATTTACTTACTAGGAGAGTATCACAACTCCGGATTACAGATTTTGTTCAAACTTTGGGATAAGTTTTTACAAGAAAAAAAAGATGGAAAAAGCTATAGTCACAAACGCTCAATATTTCCCTAGAGAATTTCTAAAAAAGTTACTAGATTTTTAAATGCATATAGTTCTTCAGCATTGATAGCTAGAAGCTTGAAACTTTTCTTAAATGAAGGCTGAGCTCAAATTCTTTCGAAATAGTAGCTGTAGCATATCAAAATATTATTTTTCCCTAAAGTTATAGCGTAATAAGGATTGGACCTGAATTTTCCTTTTAAAATACTAATTAATAAAAAAAGCTAAAATTCGGTCCAATCTTTGTTACGTTATAACTTTGAAGCTAAAATTCGGTACAATCTTTATTATGTTATAATTTTGAAAAAAAATGATATTTTGATATACTGCAGCTACTATTTCAAAAGGATTCAAGCTCAGCTTTCATTTAAAAAAAGTTTTAAGTTTCTAGCTATCAATGCTAAACTATATGCGTTTAAAAATCTTGTAATTTTTTTAGTGATTTTCTTTAATTGCCTGTAACTAGGGAAATATTGAGCGTTTGTGACTATAACTTTAGCTTTTTCCATATTTTGTCATCTTAAAACTTATTCCAAAATTTGAGCAAAATTCATGATCCATAGTCGTGATACTCTCCTAGTTAGTTTAATTTTTAAAATGAACACATAGGTTAGTTCATAAATTCGATCTCAACCATTGAAAAACTGAAAAAACAATGTATTTCAAACATGCAATTGTACCTAATAAGGATTCAAATCCGTGCCCTACAAGTTACGATTATATAGATCAGTAAATTAATACAGCATAGCGCCTTAACTGCCGTATTAAGGTAGAACCGGTATGGATGTGTACCATTAAGAACATCATTAGAAAATCTTATATTATATTAAAAAGGTATACCTTTTGGTTCTCCGGTCCTCCGATTTTTTAGAAGTACATTATTTTTCCTAATAAGAATAACCATTTTAGATTGGGTCTTATATTTTAGGTCTCATGTTTTCGGACCTTATTATTTTTTGGGCCTTATATTTTTTAGGCTAAATATTTTTTTGTTAAATATTTTTCTAACTTTATATTTTTTTTGAGGCCTATAGTTTTTTAGGCACTATATTTTTTGGATTTTATATTTTTTTCGGGCCCTATTTTTTCGGATCCTATATTTTTTTTAACTACATCGATATATATATATATATATATATACATATATATACATATATATATATACATATATATATATACATCAATTCAAAAAACCGAAAAGTCGTTATAAGGATGAAATCAGATGGAGCGGAAAATAGGCTACGGAATGTCGCAGAACGTCAATTCTGTATCCTTGTATTCCGTCAAATTTTTTCCTTATATTCACATGGAGCGGAGTAGAAGTTCTATGACGTTAATTAGCAATATTATAATTAAAAAATTATGTTTTTAATCGAAATATTTGGTTATAATAACAAAATATATTTCATTTTTACAAGAAACAAAATCTTATTAGAATAACATTGAGTGATTATTTCCAACTTTTTTAACATTTTTGTGAATTTAAAATTCGCGGACACATTTGTAGGCTATTTTAACAGTTTTTTAGCTAAATTCCGCTCTATGTGAATATAGGGAAAATATTTGACGAAAATAATGCGACGGAATAAATTTTCTGTGACGTTGCATCGCATATTTTCCGGTGCATCTGATATCATCCTTATAGCGACTTTTCTATTTTTTGAACCGATGTATATATGTATATATATATATACAGAATTTATTTTTTGCAAAAAGTCGTCATAGGTACACTATCACATATATCTATATACATATATACATATATGAATACACACACAATTAAAGACATTTTTTGTTTATACACCCTAGGTGAATAATATGCTATTAAATAAAATGAAAACGTCAGCTGTTTTCTTGGATCTGATGTCTTACCAAAGACATCATATTTTTTCTTCGTTAAAAAATATGTAAAGATACATATAATAATTATTGATAATACTTTTAAGTAACTTTTCACAAATCCCAGAGTAAACGTGAGTTGCCCTAACATGATCATAGTAGCCTCTCTTTCATTATCGTTTCATAGCTAGTGATCTAAAAATTTTGGAACGAAGTATTATACATATTTTTCATGTACTTTTTGGCATAGAATCCGATGGTGTCATCAGTTTTGTTGTAATTATTTCTGGTAAAGCGAAAAAAGCCAAAAATAGATAAAAATTGGCTAAAAACAGGTTTTTTGGACGTTTAAATATGACACATCACTTTAGTGAGTCTGAAAAAAGGGCAGATTAAGGACACAAATTCTCAACTTTTCACGAATTTTTGAGGCAGCACCCTCTTTTTACAAGTTTTGAGAGCAATTTTCAGAATATTTTATGTTTTTTAGGTTAGTTCTTGAGGCCAAAAATAGCTGAGAAAATTATAGTAAATTCGTATTTTTATATAGAATATGCTCAAATTTTTTCAAATCTCTAATTCGTTAATATGATGCCAAAAAAAATTATTTTTGAAAAAACACGTTTTTTTGTGGTTAGGAGTAGTCGAGGGGGAGGGGGTAGCAAGTCGCAGCTTAAAATTTTATTTTTTAGCATGTATCAACTAATTTTGGACGAAAATTTGCATTTCGTGAGGGAGGGCATTTTACCTATCTTAATGGGGGGTACCCTTTATGATAATTTTACAGAATATGCAAACATAAAACCTGAGTTAACCAACTTAATAATCACACATGATCCTCAAAAATATTTCCTAATCGATCCCACCTATTTAATAGATTGTTTAAAAACCAAACAAACTCGCCTTTGTTTATAAAAATATCCGGTACTTTCGCTTTCGAGCCCGCCAATCTGCGAACATTCACAACCCTCACAATCTATAAAAATTTGCAATCTATCAATAACTACCGACCCTACACCTCATTGGAAAAAATTAGATTCAACAGATGAATGGTTTTATTCAACTTTAAAACTAAAACCCTTACATACCTCATGTCAAGGAAAAACAGACATCAACGTTCAACTTCAGAGAACCGGAATCTTTACCCTGCATGGCCAATGCACCGTATACAATCAAGGCATAACACTTTATAGAATAAATACTATAGAAGTGAACGAAATTCATGCTTAAAATCCTAATATAACCTACGATCTTCCACCATTATTATCTTCCCAACAACCTAATACCTTTTTTACAATACCCAAAATTTTAAAGACTGAAACTACAACACAATTAAAGAAACGAACACAAGACAATGATATCATTTCATTTGAAAAAAATTAAGTCAAAATTTAAAGACATACCCACCCAACATCACGAATGCAATCGCACTTATACCTATATTACAGCTGGATTTGCTACGAATTTAATAATAGAAATAATCCTAATTATCCTTGTTTGGAAATGCAAACTGTCAAACTTTAAAAGACGAACTAGATGTTACAAAAAAATGAATACTATTGAACTTAAAGAATATCCTAATAAACAACTAGAAACTAAACTTGACAACAGATGTCACCCTGCAACCCATTCATTTAGGGACCCTCTAAGAAGGGACAAGAAAATGTTGCCGCCATACTGATCTTAACCGGAAAGGAACGGATAAAGTGCTTATAGAAAACATCACGAGTCGTCTTCATGGGGAATAATTACTGTCTCTTTCTAACATATTACTTTCTTATGTAGTTTCCGGTTTAGATCTCTTGTTTGTAACAGCCAATAGAAAACGCAGAACGAAGTTTCCAGTCCCTTTCTAGAGGGTCCCTACATTCATCAAGCCTCTGCAAATCATTAAACCTTAGTAATATTAATACTACCTAACTCTGACAACAATAATGCCGACGGTACGGTTTATGAAACCCAAACCCTTGAACAATCCTTCTCCGTTTCCTTTCTCGACGCAGAGCTACCTCAACAAAGTATAACCTACGCTTAACAGGATGTCGTAGTTGTTAGAATCGATTTTTGCTTCTTTATCTGATTCATATCTCTTTAGATTGACTATTTAGACAAATATAATGACTTGTCCGCGCTAAAGCTACATTAATTTAATCATTCTTGTTAAAAAAAAAATCATTTAGACTTGTTATTTTTTCATGAACTTTGAATGAAAATTAGATATCAAGCTCGATAAACCTAACCTCAAAATACTATACATTGAAAGTTTGTTCATAACTTTTTATGTGTAATATTTTAATAAATTTCTTGAGTTGTCCGCACTCAGGATTAATCTTATAAATTTTCTTTCTGTAGTGAAAGAATATGATTTGACGCACCGTTTACTCATGAACTTTAAATAAAAATATTATTACGAGGGGATAACTACGATATCCTCTTAAGGAGGCTCGTGCAAATAAGGCTTCTAATGAAGATATATTTAAAATTTATATGATTGAAAAATTAATAATCGTAAATAATAAATTTTTTTCATATAATTAAATATTGAAGTCACAACTATAATAATAAATTATTTACACTTTTTATAAAAAAAAATCATTTATATTACAAAAATAATATTTTGTTCCTTTTTTGCGGGGTCCTGATTAGGTACGGTGATATTATAAAAATTATAACCCTACCTATTTATTGTCCTTCTGACGACTGACATAACAGACGTGGGGAGAATCCACCGCGCACGTCAGATCTGCATACACTCCACACTCGCACCGCACCGCGAACATTAGTTTGTACCCTTACTTGAGAGTTAAATATCTTAATCTGTCAAGCGTACAACCGATGAATGATATTTAAAAGGCTATCAACAATATCATCGCCCTGTTGTTCCATTTCAGCCATGATGAATAATACGCAGTCCTACAAATTAAATTCCAATTAGAAAAGGAATTTACACAAAAAAAAGATCAAGAAAGAATAGAGTACATCACTCATTTTGCTTTCATGCAGCATCGTAAATTAAACCAATCATAGTTCACTTCCTTCTTTTCCCCCCTAAATTGATACGCACCAATTCTTTCTTGTTATTATTATATAATTTATTCAATTCGTAAACTACAATTTAATATTTTTTTTTAATTTTATGATATGTTCCATTAAAAATACACATTTGAATATTTATATATATAGTATTAAAATTAGACAAGGTCATGTAAACTCATTTCAAAAGCTTTATTAAACCGAACTCAGTAAAATTATTCGAAATTAATATTATCTTTTGTTTCTAATACACTAATGGAATTCAGTTAATTTTAACAAGTTAAAAAATTCAATATAAAATTCCAACATAATAATTAAAGATTTCAACCTAAACTTCCTAAATTCAATATATTCTATATATATCGAGCCTACGAAATGCTATCACAACAAAATATAAAACTCAAACCTTTTCATTTAATAATTTTTAATTACGAATTTCTGTACTGAAGTGAGTGAACTAGACATGCTCCGCAACTGGACGAATTCAACTTTAAATAAGTTTTACAAATTAAAATAACCTTAAATAAAATAATTTTTATTGACAAGAGTTATTCTTTCACGATGTATAAGCTAATATTTTATGATTTTAAGATATGATTCAATAATATCACTATTAATTATGAATTTAAGCACTATTTATTATCACATTACAATAGATCATTATAAGTTCTATTTATTTTAATTACTTTTATATTTTGATGACAGGATCGTTCTTAATCTTGAATATATTTTGTAAATAAATATCTAAAATTATTGCAAATTGATGAATATTATTGATTTGTATTCTATCAGAAAGTTGGAAATTTTCTTAAGAGGCGGTCGTATCATTCTGTCCTTGTCTAATCTAAATTTTCGTTATTATAAATAAATAAAATATTTTCATAGAAAAGTAAGACAACCGCCCAATAGAGCAAAAGACAAGCAAACGATTCTTTTCTATGAAAAAATATGAAATTTTTATTATTTTTCGAGTGAAGTCTGAAACGAAAAAACAGTCAAATCAACTCAATCAAGTTCGATTGTTTTTCCGTTTCAGACTTCACTCGAAAAATAATAAAAATTTCATATTTTTTCATAGAAAAGAATCGTTTGCTTGTCTTTTGCTCTATTGGGCGGTTGTCTTACTTTTCTATGAAAATATTTTATTTATTTATCATAACGAAAATTTAGATTAGACAAGGACAGAATGATACGGCCTCCTTTTAACTGTCCAGTTATCGACCTCTTGACTCTAATTTACAACACAAAAAGGGATATATTTTTTATATGAATCTTCTCAATATATGAAATATCTTATTCTGATAAAGATTTTATCGTTCAAAAAAAATTCATTATGATCTTAAATAAAATAACAGTTAACTACAGTTTTAAATAATCAAAGGCATTTAAATCATATTTTCCTTAAGAAAAGAAGAAATCAAATAATTTTTCCATTACAAATATTTTTGCAAATAATTTTCTTCTTTCCTAAATATAAAATACTAAATAAGTTGACAACAAATGTATTATCTTTACCTATCAAACTAACACTAAACAATAATTAATAGCAGAATGTCAAACAAGCATTTAAAATATTAAAATTACAATAATTAATATTATTTTTACCACCCATTAATTATAGTTAAAGAATCTTTTAATCAATAGCAGAGTTCTGCCTTCCAAAGTAAGAAAACCTTAACTCCAATGGGATTCCAATGTAGTTAACCACTTTTATACTTTGGACGGCAGAGTTACGAGAGGTGATTAAGATATTACTGTCAATATAGCCATATAATAGTATCTCGTAACCTGTAGCACACAAGTTACAAATTATAATTCTGCTGCTGCGAACACATCTTATACTTTGTAATACTTAGTTACGCGTTCACTGTTTACAATACCGTAGCACATAAACACGAGACACGTTCGAATTAAAATCTTTTTCCCAACCATTCCCATTAACTTTATGTATATTATAAAATAAAGTATCTATACAATATTTAACTTAATAAAAAAGGAAAAAGACAAAAATTTTTGTTTAAGATGTAAAGTTTTAAAGTATTAACATAGCCTAATTCTATTAAAATTGGAATTTACAATATTTTGTTTGCTTAACATGCACACTTGTGTAGTGTTCTCAAAATCAATTGAATTTAATTAACAATTATGATTTCATTTTTTTTAATTAACAAATTAAATTTATTTGAAATGATAAGAACACACGCGTGTATAGCTGCATGTGTATATATAAATATACATGTGTGTGTGTGTATTTATTTCCATGCGTGTAAATATCGTCACTATACTCACCCAAGCAGGCTGCTTCTCGTAATATATTCCTAGCAAGGTCCTTAAATATTGAAATCAATTAATTATAATATAGGACACAACTGCAATGAGTGCAGCATTTCCTAACGAATAAAAAAAAATATCGGTGACAGACTTAACATCGATGCCTACCATTTGAGAGTACGACATCTATATTGTACCCACTAATTAGCACTTTACTCGATCGAAATAATTCCGGTCGATAACTAATAGAAAAAAAGTTCTTTCAAAATAGACACTAGAGTCTAATAAGAATCAAATTTTACTGTTAGTAATAGATTAATTTTTGATAACAATATAATTAATGCAAATACAATAAAATTTTTTTAATACGTTTACAAATAAATTAAAATTTATAGCTAATTTCTACATATTTCACAAAGTTAAAATATTTTAGTTACAAAAGCTATAGCGGGGTAAGAGGGTCAAATCGTCCCTAGCTGGGATCTTTACAGCTCGTTGTTTATTCAATAGAGTATGTTAAAAAATGCCTCTCTGAAACGTGTTTTTTCTTAAATAATTTTTACCGTGCGCAATTTACGGCCGAAGAATCTGGAAATATGCAAAAAGCTTTGTAATTGTATTAAGAATCATTCAGATTTTTTCAGATTATTTGCAGATTTTTCCACCTGGAAATGCCAATTTTTAAAGATATTTGAAGTTTCTCATCGTTTTTTTAACTATAGAGATAATATTTGGCTGAAACCTAAATAGCTTTTCTGTGTATTTTTTGCCGTACATTTCAACGCTGAATCGCAGAAATCATTTTCCCACCGAAACATGCTCAAAAATCGAAAAAAACAGCAAAAACGGGGTTTTAGCGTTTTTTTTAATTTTTTTTTCCATCCTAACCTCAACAACACGTTTATATATTAAGTTATTAAAGATTTTAATGCCTCAAAACTTACGACCAAGTTTAATTACACCTCTTTGAGCCGTATGGACCCTGAAAACTGAAGAAAACACGAATTTTGCGGAGTTTTCTTGAGGAATGTATTTCTTATATCTGTTCCTGCTCTTTTTTTTAGTATTTAATGGTCCTTACACGCTACTTTGTGGTACCGCGTAAATTTAATACAGTCTCATTTAACTATATACTAGGGAGGGTACCCCCCTGCTTGCTTCGCTCGCAAACCCCCCTTTTGAATTTAATACATAGATTTTATAATGTATATAATCCCTTGTAATAATTTTACATTCTTATACTTATATACATTTATACATTTTTTATATTTCAATAATTAATAATGTACACATAATATAAAATATAACATATGATATAAATATTTATTTATAAAAATATAATCATACAAATATAATATACGTATAAATTTTAACAATAAATTTTGTTTTTATAATACTTTATCCCATACTATATTTTTTATATCATTTTCATTATTATTTTCTATAAAAATTTTTTTACGATTCTTGGTTCTTGATAATGAAACATATAACTGACCATGTGAAAATAAAGGTTTATTTAAATATATTCCTACTTTTGCGAAACTTTGTCTTTAAGATTTATTAATGGTCATTGCAAATGCTAAACAAATTGGAAATTGTCTACAATATAATATAAATGGTAATGGAGTATGTTCTCCTTTATCTAAAGTTATTCTCGGTATGAATACAGTAGAACCTTTTTCATAACCTGTAATAATTTCAGCTTTTACATTAAATTTAAATAAATCAATAACTCTTAATCTCGTACCATTGCAAAGTCCTTCACTTACACATAAATTTCTTAATAACATTAAAATGCAAATTATTTAAAGAATTAATTTGTGTTTTGGAAATTCTGGAAGTCTTAATGAATTAAAATAATCAATTGGAAATTTCAATTCGACATCTATTTCAATTTGATCAATACCTTTATGTTTGGCATAATCAATACTATAGTATGTCAATGCATTTGAATTAATTTTATTTAATATTTTGTCATTAATATTATATACACCTTTATTATAAGAAGAAAGTATAATTTTATCAGATAAATCTTCGTTTACTTCTATATTGTTACCATAAATTTTTGTACATACATCTTTTGTTTTCCAATCTTCAGGAATTTTTAATGATGTAATTAAATCACTTCCAATTTTTAATAAAAATTTTGAAAAATTACTATCATTGTTTCTCATATTTTTGGTTGATTTGAAAATTTTTAAATTTTTCCAAAATTTTGAAAATTTTAAAGTTTTGTTCATGATAATTTGTTTTGTTCCATATTTAATTACTGGAAGTGTTTGCATATAATCACCTCCAAGAATGAGTATTTTATTTCCAAAAAAGTGATTTTCTGTATTACAAATATCTCGAATGAGTCTATCAACAAGTTCTAGTGCTTTTTTAGGTACCATAGAAGATTCATCCTATAAAATAACATCACATTCTCTAATTTTTTTTATCAGTATCTAATTTAACAAATAAACTTTCTGTACTTTTTAAATCTAAAGGTAATTTAAAAACTTTATGACTTGTTTCATCACCAGGTAATAGAATAGATGCAATACCTGTCCAAGCCATTGCTAAAATTTTTTTATTTTTACTTAAAAAATAATGTATTAAAACATTGTATAATAACGTTTTTCTAGTACCTCCAGGTCCATTAATAAAAATACATTTATTTTTTATTTTTATCAATAATATAATCAAAAATTTGTTTTTGATCATTAGTTAATAAGGGTATTAAATTTTTAAATTTTTTATCATTAAGTTGTATATTTAGTTTTATTTCAAAATCTTTATTATCTTCTATAGGAATTGGATCTTGTAATCCAAAATCAGAACATTTTAAATTTTCAACGTTCAGAATCTTATTTATTTCATTTAAAGCTCTATTTTCATTATTATTCACAAATCCTTCACAAAAATGTTTTTTATATTTATTCCAAATATTTAATGTTAAGCAACAATTTTTATCAGATATTAAATACCATGCGAAATTTTGTCTGAATTGTTTTGGCATCATTATTTCACAAACTTCATAAAAAATTTCATAAATTTCTCCATCACATTCGATTAATCCTATTGCCATAGCTGTTTCTCTAAGAGAATTATATTTAACTTTTCCATAAGTTAATAAATCATTATAGGAAGTTGCTCCTTTTACTCTATGTAAAATAAGTTTTAAGTGAAAAAGTTCAATGTCTTTGAAGCTTACATTTATTGATCTTCCAATACAATTTGAATACTTTGTTCTTTTAATCCATTTTTTTTTGTTTGAATAGTAGTAATGTTCTGGTATATTTGCGCATAAATAATTTTTAGCATTTTTATCTTTTTTATTTAATTCAAACCAAGAAATTAATATTGTTTTCAATTTTTTCATTGCTTCTTGAATATTATTTTCTTCAAACACTATATTTTGTTGATTTTCTAAGTAAACATTCTACTGAATGAGATCGTCCTTTAAAGGTAACTCTTTTATTCTCCAAGCAGCTTCCATTGGACTTACATATCTTGAATTTTCATAGTTTTCTAATTCGTTATTGATATCAGAATTTTCTTGTTCTGAAATTTTTGTAACATTTGCATATGCTCTGTCATGGCCTTTATTCAAATATTTAAATAAATATTTTATACTCATTATTGATGCGCAATATTCTACATTTATATGAGAATTGTATTTTTTGAGCAATGTTGAATTATATGGTACTACCATTGAATTATCAACTTTTACTTGTTGTCCATTAATTTTTTTATTATAATAATAGTTTTTTTATTTATTATTTTCTCTTTTGTATTTCGGAAAACCGTTATCTTTAAAAGTAGTTGTATTACTAAACATTTTTGGAAATTTTTTCGAACATTTATTATTTTCCAAGTCATAACAAGGTGTTTCAGGACCATGTGGCCCATGTAACATATGTTTTAAGACTAATTCTTTTAATTCTTTTTCATTTTCTGGAATTTCAGCTGATATGAATTTAGCTATATTTTCAGGGGATGACATTTCATATTTATAAACTAAAGTAAAAATCATGTGAATATAAGGAAAACCTCTTTTTTGAAATTCTATTACCCAAAACCAAGAAATTGCTTTACCAAAAACTTCTCCACATATTATATCTGCTGAAATAGCTTCACATTTAACATAAAATAATCGAACACAAATATTTGGTATATCGTTACAAGTAGTTCCAGGTGGAAAATTTTCTAATACTCGTTTTATTTCTGGCCAATTTGGATTAAATGTCATTGTAATAAATAAATCTGGACGACCTTTTTTTCTAACAATTGTCATAGCATTTTGATAATTCTTATTCATATATCGAGGACTACCTATATATGTAGCTGGTAATACGTACATATTACCTAATCTTTCTGCATTTTGATAATTATTTGAATAGATTTCAAGTGTAAAATTAAAATTTCAACTAAAATTAATATAAATTAGCTAAAATTCTCAATAAATTAGCTAAACTTAGCTAAAATATTAAATTTTTAGCTAAGATTCTCAATAAATCAGCTAAAATTAACTAAAAAATGAAATTTTTAGCTAAAATTCACAATAAATTAGCTAAAATTTACGATAAATTAGGCAAAATTTACCATAAATTAGCTAAATTTATCAGTAAAAAAAAGGGGTTAAGGGAGGATTTTGAGAGACTGACAGCGGCAGTGGCGAAAATCTTTTATAATATAGAAAGATATTCGTTAATATCGCGTAGTCGACATATTCCATACGTACGCACGTACGGTTTTATGAAAAGCCGTTACGAAACATTCCAAAACTTCATAGAATATTCCGAAATGTAAGAAAGGTGTTTATAAAACGTGCATCTTTTTAGCTTTTATTAAACTATTTAAGGCTTTCGTTTCGAAACGTTCCAAAGTTAACTAAACATTTAAAAGTTAAGGAACGAACGTTGGTGCGAACGTACGACTTATGTGATACGTTCCGCATAACGCACATAGAGTAATGGCCGATGATTGCTTTGCAGGCTAAAAGAATAACGCGAGGGAATGAAAATAAAACAGAATAAGCTGTACATAAGAACACTTATGTCCACCTTATTCTCTTAAGCTAGAGCGTCAAGATATGACTAACCTTTATGTATGTAATATATTTTGACTTTTAACGCAGTTGTAAGATTGCACCACCATCTAGTCACGAAGATCCAGTAACTAAGCATTGCTTTTTTTAGTGTTCATGAAATACCACAAACAAATATCCACGAAAAAAATAACATGAGAGAATACGTCAGATTTGATGTACAAATTCCATGGAGAAATAAAAACTAACATAATAAACAAGTTAAATAATAAAGTAGCACTCTGTTAAAATAATAGAACTTGATTTCTACATGAAGCTAAATTAAAGTAGATTCCAGATAGTTTTTTTTGCCTAAAAATTCAAGTTAATTCAAGGATATTGCGGTAGAATATCGATTGTAATATAATAAACATGTAAAGGGAAGTTGAAGAGGGCTTGCACATGCGCAGAAGGTTAAAGCAATATATGGGGATACGCAGTCAATTTATAGGAGCTGTGGTGCTGTACATTCAGATCTCCCTTCAGGGGTCGTAATTATGTGCAGTAATTCTCTACTGGTTATAGGCTGCGCAGATGGTCTGTAGGGCTTGTGGGTATGCGCTAAATCTCTATAGGCTATAAACGGTCGCAGTCGGTTCTTAGGGAGAGTAGGTATATGCAGTCGGATTGTAGACATAGTAAGTAAGCAGAGTCTTATTAATGTATTGGTTTTTGATAAAGATTTTACAAAGTTTGGTCCATAAAAAATGAAAAACTCCACAAAATCCGTGTTTTCTTAAGTTTTCAGGACCTATACGACTCGCTGAGGTGTTATTCAATTAGATTATGAGTTCCAAGCCATGAAACTCACTGATTACTAAGTATATAACCGTGTTTTAGAAGTTATCGTGAAAAAAAATCACGAAAAAAGACCCGTTTTCGCTGTATTTTCGATTTTTAAGCATGTGGAAATGATTTTAACGATCCCACCATTAAAAAGTACAAAAAAATACATAGAAAAATCAATTTAGATTTTGTCTAAATATTATCTTGATTGTTGAAAAAACGATAAGAAACTTCAAATATCATTAAAAATGAAAAATTGGCAAACGATCTAAAAAAATTCTGGAAAATTCTTAATTTAATTACAGAATTATTTGCATATTTCCATATTCTCCAGCCGCAAACTGCGCACGTTAAAAATTATTTAAGAAAAAACACGTTTTAGACATTTTTGGTGCCCTGTGGCAGCTTGGCGGCTAAAATTTGGCACAGAAGCACCACTCAACATACTCTATTGAATGAACAACGAGCTGAGGCTGATTTGATCCTGTTAACCCCCATAGCCTTTATGAGAAAACGTGATTCAACATTCGAATATTCGGTTTTCAAACTTTACTACTAAAGTACTACTAAAGTAAAGAATAAAAACTTCTTTTTTTTCTTACATAAATATCTCTTGCATTATTGTCACATATATACATACATACACATACACACGTGTATCTTTAACATACACACACACATACACATACGTACATGCACATACACACAAACACACATACACTTACTCATATACGCATGCAAACATACACAATATCCGTCTTCGTCTCTCTGTCGCTCCCTCTTCCTCTCCGTCTGTCTGTCTCAGTCTCTCCGTCCCTCCGTCTCTGTCTCTCCGTATCTCCGTCACTGTCTCATCGTCTCCGTCTCTCCATCACCGTCTCCGTCTTCGTCACTCCGTCTCTGTTTCTCCATCTCCTACTCTCCGTCTCCATTTCTCCGTCCCCGTCTACCTGTTTCCGTCTCTCCGTTTCCGCCCCACCCTCTCCGTCTTTCCGTCACCGTCTCCCCCGCTACGTCTACGTCTCTCCGTCTCCGTCCCTCTGTCTCCGTCTCTCCGTTTCCATCTATTTGTCTCCGTTTCTCCGTCTCCGTCTTTCTGTCTCCGTCCCTCCGTCTAAGTTTCTCCGTCTTCGTCTGTCTGTCTCAGTCTCTCTATCACCGTCTCCGTCTTCGTTTCTCCGTCTCCGTCTTTTCGTCTCTATCTCTCCGTCTCCCATTCTCCGATTCTGTCTCTCCGTCTTCGTCCCTCCAGCTCCGTCTCTTCGTCTCCATTTCTCCGTCTTCGTTTGTCTGTCTGCGTCTCTCCACCTCCGTCTTTCCGTCACCATCTCTCCCTCTCTGTCTCCGTCTTCGTTTCTCCGTCTCCGCCTCTCATTCTTTGGTTGTAAGTCTTCGTCTCTCCTTCTTTGTTTGTAAGTCTTCGTCTCTCCTTCTTCGTCTGTAAGTTTCCGTTTCTCCATCTCAGTCTGTCTGTTTCAAACTCTCCGTCCCTCAGTCTTCGGCTCTTCGTCTCTCCGTCACCGTCATTTCGTCTCCGTCTCTCCATCAGCGTCTCAGTTTTCGTCCCTCTGTCTCCGTCTCTCCCTCTCTGTTACTTCGTCTCCGTCTCTCTGTCCTTGACTCTCCGTCTCTGTCTCATCGTTGCCGTCTTTTTGTCTCCACTCCGCCGTCTTTGTTTGTCTGTCTCCGTTTGTCTGTTTCCATTTCTCCGTCTCCGTTCCTTCGTCTCCCTCTCACCGTCACTGTCTCTTCCTGTCTGTCTCCGTCTCTTCGTCTCTATCTCTCCGTATCCGTTTCTTCGTATCCGTTTCTCCGTCTCCGTCTATCTGTCTCCATCTCTCCGTCTTTGTTTCTTCGTCCCCGTCTCTATGTCTCCGTCTCTCCTTCTTCGTCTGTAAGTCTCCGTCACTCCTTTTTCGTCTGTAAGTCTCCGTCTCTACTTTTTTGTCTGTGAGTCACCGTTTCTCCGTCTTCGTCTGTCTGTCTCAGTCTCTCTGCCTCCGTCCCTTTGTCTCCATTTCTCCGTCTCCGTCTGTCTGTCTTAGTCTCTCCGTCTCTCCGTCTCGCAGTCTCCATCTGTCTGTCTCAGTCTCTCAGTCCCTCCGTCTCCGGCTCTCCGTCTCTCCATCACCGTCTTTGTTCCTCCATCTCCGTCTTCTTGTCTCTGTCTCTTCGTTTACCACTCTTCATTTCCGTCTCTCCGTCTCTGTCTCTCCGTCTCCGTCTCTTTGTCACCATTTCTCCGTCTTCGTTTGCCTGTTTCCGTCTCACCGTTTCCGTCCCTCCGTCTCCATCTCTCCATCTCCATCTCCGTCTTTTTGTCTCCATTTCTCCGTCTTCGTTTGTCTATTTCCGTTTCTCCACCTCCGTCTTTTCGTTACGATCTCTCCCTCTCCGTCTCTGTCTCTCCGTCTCCATCTCTCCGTAGACGTTTCTTCGCCTTCGTCTATCTGTCTCCGTCTCCGTCTGTCCTTCTTCAATTGTAAGTCTTCGTCTCTCCATCACCGTCTCTGTCTCCGTCCCTCCGTCTCCGTCTTTTCATTTCTGTCTTTCCGTCTCTGTCTCTCAGTCTTTGTTTCTCCGTTTCCGTCTCTCTGTCTCTATCTCTCCGTCTTCGTCTCTGCGTCTCCGTCTTTCCGTCTCTTCCTCTTCGACTCTTCGTCTTCATTCCCCGTCTTTGTTTGTCTGTCTCCGTTTGTCTGTTTTCGTCTCACCGTCTCTTCCTCTCTATCTCCGTCTGTCTGTCTCTATCTCTCCATCTCTGTCTATCTATCTCCGTCCCTCCGTCTTTGTTTTTTCGTCCCCGTCTCTCCTTCTTCGTCTGTAAGTCTCCGTCACTCCTTCTTCGTCTGTAAGTCTCCGTCTCTTCTTCTTTGTCTGTAAGTCTCCGTTCCTGCGCCTCTGTTTCTCCGTCTCTGTCTCTGTTTCCGTTTTTCCGTCTCCTTCCCTCCTTCTCCGCCTCTCCGTCTCCGTCTCTTTGTCACGATCTCTGCGTCTCCATCTTTTCGTCTCTGTCTCCCCGTCTGTGTTTCATAATCTATCCGTCTCCGTTTTTCCGTCACTTTATAATTTTTATTTTTTTTAAATTTAATTTTATATTAGAGTTTTAAACATATTTGATTTCATTTTCTTATTTATTTTATTTAATTTTTGTATTGTGGTTTTATAATATTTCTTCGTAAACGATGTTTCTAGTATAGACCACTTCATCTTTAACTTTTCTTGATTTTTCTGTTAATAATATTTTTAATTTTTTTTTTATTAGTTGTCCTTGAAAGGGCCACTTATGACTGCCCATGACTGAAAATTGGTGTTGGTAAATACACTCCTACTTTTTTAAATGATTGTCGTTGCGACTTATTAATAGTGATTGCATGAGCAAGTTTTACAGAAATTTGTTTTCTGGTCATCTGGAATGGCAGTTGATCATTTGCTGATAAGGTCATACGTGGTAAAAATGTAGTACTCTCTTTTTTACTTCTTGTTAATATTTGCGCAATAATAGTAAATTGTTTGAGTTTCGTTAATTGAGTTGCGTTATAGAGTTTTTCATTTGAATTAACATTTCTTAGAAGCATTACTATAGCGCCTTTTTTTAATTGTAATCTATGTGGAGGTAAACCGTTGCGCGTCAAAGAATTCAAAAATTCTGTTGACGAAATTGCGTCTAAACTTTCGTCATTTACATCTTTTGCAGATTCAATGCTCAAGTACTCTTTCACTGGTTCATTTACTTCTGATCAAATTTCTTTATTCATTTCTGTTACACCTACGTTTTTCGGTGCTAATATAATATTTTCGTAATAGTCACAATTTTCAATGTTTATATTATGCCCGTAAATTTTATCAATTAGATTGCCCTCTGACAATATTTCTTTTAGGATTTGTATAACTCCATTTCCCTTTTTCATATTATGGATAGAAATTACCATTTCCTATATTGAGTAACCAATTTTTAAATTTATTATCTGATTCCGATTAACGTTTATTTTCTTTCAAAGACATACATTGAAAATGTTTCTATGAATAGCTTTTTTTGACACATTTTTCTACTATCTGTGTTCTATTTCCATGTTTTACTATTGGTAATGTTTGCTTAAAATCACCTGATATGATAAATGTTTTTCCTCCAAACGAGTAATTATTATCACATACATCTTTAAACATGCGATCGACGGCTTCAATTTTATGTCGTTGATGTCATTATGATTTCATCCCTGATAACAATTGATAAATTTTTCATTTTTTTACTTATTTCGCTGTTTGCACTAATACTATATATTGTGTCTTTAGATATGTTCAACGGTAATTTAAATGCCGTATGTACTGTCTCGCCGTTTTGTAATAAATCAGCCGCTATATCTGTCTATGATACAACTAAATAGTTGATTCCGTGAATTTTTAGATAAGTTATAATTATATTTAATAAGTAGCTTTTACCACTTCCACCTGGACCGTCTATTTATATATACTTTTCAGTGCAGTTTGTATTTAATGAATTTATTACTGTATTAAAAATAGCCAGTTGAACATTTGTTTGACTATCAATAATTGACCAAAGATTATTAACATTATTTACTGTACTATATTTAATTTCGTTATTTTCAATATAGCATTCTAAAGTAGGTAAAAAAAGTCACTTAATTGGAATCCATTATTAGTTAAAATATTATTAATTATGCTTAATGCATATTCTTCACCTTATTGTTGATTTATTTTTGGTAATATGATAAAAATAGATTTTATATTTTTCATATAATTCTCGAGCATTGATTGGATTGTGAAATGTACAAATGTTACTAAATAATTGATAAAGAGCTTCCGGAAATAGAGATTTACATGATTCTTCTAAACATTTATCCCATTCATCATCTATTTCAACTAAATTTCTTGCTTTTCATACTTCAAAGAATGCTGGATATGTAATTCCATCAAAAGTTTTCAAGCTTTCAAAAGATGTTGCAGCTTTGACGTGAAGCAGAAGTAATCTTAAAAAGGATCTTCCTCTTTGTTTTGGATTAACTGAGTACATTCCGGTTAGAATAGGTTTTATAGTTTTTATTCTTTTCGTCCATAATATATGTATTTGATTAAAAACATAATGTTGCGGTATATCAGAATAAAAGTAATTATGTGTCTCTGGGTCACTTTTATTAAGTTCAAACAACGCTGTTAGTGTTGTATTTACATTTTTCACATCAATTTCTTGTTCGGATACTTCTTTAAAATACACATATTGTTCATTTTCATTATGAAAATGAACAATAGCTTATCTATAAATTGTATGTGAGAGTTCACTAATATTATATTCTAATATGCGATGCATAGCTTCTGGTGGGCAAACGTATCTTGTGTTTATATATTGTTTAATTTCATCATAAAACTTATCCAAATCATTTGTTTTATCCGTTTCATCATTAGTATTACCTTCAGTATTCATTTCACTTGCTTTCATTTCTGTAAATGCACAATCATGTCCTTTGAAGTAGTATTTAAATAAATATTTTATAACTCCTATTGCTTAACATAATTTAATATTAATATTACAATTGAACTTAAGTAATAAAAACGGGTTATAAGGAACAACAAATCTATTGTCTGTCCACTTGTTTTTTGTGTATAATATCTCATTTTTATCATTTCTTCGTCGATACATAGGATAACCATTTGTCATTATTGAAGTTTTATTAAATCGTCTGATTCTTCATCCATACAAGGTGAGTTTTTCTTCTGATCAGGGTTGCGAAAAAAGTAATTAAAAATTATTTGAATTACGAATCATTTTTGAATTTGTAATTAAAGTTTTATTTAATTAACAATTCTTTTTAAATTAATAATTCAAAATATTTTAATTAACAAATCAAAATTTAATCGTAAATTGAAAGGGCTTTAATTCCAAAATCAAAAGGAATCCTTAATTAAATAAATTTCAATTAGGAAATCAAAATGTAATCGTGAATTGAAAGGGCTTTAATTCCAAAATCAAAAGGAATCCTTAATTAAATAAATTTCAATTAAGAAATCAAAATGTAATCGTGAATTGAAAGAGCGTCAGTTATGATTATGATTTGTGAATTCGAGGGCTTTAATTAAAAATTCCACAATTCCTTTTTAATAAAACGTACTAAGGAGTTTTTATCATATATATGTATATAGAAAAACATATGTGGACGCGCACATACATACGCACCTGGGCTCATATATATGCAACATTTCGTGTCGAAGTTGATATATATATATATATATATATATATATATATATATATATATATACACACACATACATACATACATACGTGGGACATTCCACGTCAATTAGAACGCACCCACAGACAGGTTTATATATATATGGGGCGTTTCATATCAACTCACCTGGTCAAAAAATAAAAATCGCTAAAAATCTGGGAAAATGTTCTATTTGATACCCAAAATACCCAAAAAAATTTTTAGAGCTCTAGGTCAAAGAGGTCAAGAGCAAGAGGTCATGGAGTTTTGTGATTTTTTCAATTTTTTTGTAAAATCATCATTTTTAATATTTTTTTATTAAAAAACTAAAGGTTTTAGAAAAAAATGTATGAAGACATTTTTTGTTGGAAATTATGTGTAGAAACTATACAAATTTTTTCCAATCCCAAAGTTGCTATCTTCTGATTGGTCCATTATATATTTTGATGTGATTTTCAATAACTTTTCTTCGCCAAGGTTGATTTTACTCATTTGGCACTAAAAGTTTGTAATTTTTATAACCTTTCACTGAAATTTTTCCGTACATGGTAAAATAACTCTACAGGCAGTTATGGTACTTTTTATTTAAGGTATCAAGACTGAGTTTTAAGCCTGAAAAAAAATGAAATTGAAATGTAGTCATAATTTGTTTTTGTAATGATATTAATAAATAAAACTTCTTTTTACCTTAAATATATATTAAATACAAGACTTTGACCTAAAAATAATTTTAAAAAACCCCATCTGTTGGTTAAAATCCTTTGCTCTTGTCGATAACTTGATTTTTAAAATTTTTTTACTTACCGTAGAGTTTCTCAGCTAATTTTCAATTAATCGACCTGAAAATTTCCAGAGATCTCTAATTTATATATCTTCACAAAATAATAGTTTTAGTTTTAGGAAAAAAAAAATAATTTCTAAGTTTGGTTTAGAAAAAGTTGAAAAAAATCAATATTTTTGTGAATTTCATACAAGTAATTCAGTTCAACATTTACTTTAACTTATCTTATCAAAATTCCAGAACTATTATTTTGTGAAGATATATAAATTAAAGATCTCTGGAAATTTTCAGGTCAATTAATTGAAAATTAGCTGAGAAACTCTACGGTAAGTAAAAAAATTTTAAAAATCAAGTTATCGACAAGAGCAAAGGATTTTAACCGACGGATGGGGTTTTTAAAATTATTTTTAGGTCAAAGTCTTGTATTTAATATATATTTAAGGTAAAAAGAAGTTTTATTTATTAATATCATTACAAAAACAAATTATGACTACATTTCAATTTCATTTTTTTTCAGGCTTAAAACTCAGTCTTGATACCTTAAATAAAAAGTACCATAACTGCCTGTAGAGTTATTTTACCATGTACGGAAAAATTTCAGTGAAAGGTTATAAAAATTACAAACTTTTAGTGCCAAATGAGTAAAATCAACCTTGGCGAAGAAAAGTTATTGAAAATCACATCAAAATATATAATGGACCAATCAGAAGATAGCAACTTTGGGATTGGAAAAAATTTGTATAGTTTCTACACATAATTTCCAACAAAAAATGTCTCCATACATTTTTTTCTAAAACCTTTAGTTTTTTAATAAAAAAATATTAAAAATGATGATTTTACAAAAAAATTGATAAAATCACAAAACTCCATGACCTCTTGCTCTTGACCTCTTTGACCTAGAGCTCTAAAAATTTTTTTGGGTATTTTGGGTATCAAATAGAACATTTTCCCAGATTTTTAGCGATTATATATATATATATATATATATATATATATATATATATATATATATATATATATATATATATATATATATATATACATACATACATACATACATACATGAGACATTCCACGTCAACTAGAACGCACCCACAGACAGGTTTTTATATATATATATATATATATATATATATATATGGGACGTTCCATGTCGTTTCGCATGCATGCACGCACACGTTAATATTCATGGGATTTTTCGTGTCAATTGAAACGCAAGCAGACAAAGGTTTATATATATGGGACATTTGATGTCAATTCGCATGCATGCACACGGGCTTTAATAAACATGGGATTTTTCATGTCAATTATAACGCACGCACACACATGTTCATGTATATGCGACATTTCATGCCAATGCGCACGCACACACACAAGATTATATATATATATACATGGGACATTTCATGTCGACTCGTACGTACTCATAATCACAGGCTTTTCTATATATATGGAACATTTTATGACAACTCTCACACACCTATCCGAGTTCCTTCAGGTTCACATATATGGGACGTTTCATGTCGATTTTCATTCATGCACACACACGTTAATATACATGGGATTTTTTATGTAAATTTTAACGCACACACATACAGGTTTATATATATGGGACATTTCATGCCAATGCGCACGCACACACACAGGATTTTAATATATATATATATATATATATATATATATATATATATATATACATGGGACATTTCATGTCAACTCGTACGTACTCATAATCACAGGCTTATCTATATATATGGAACATTTCATGACAACTCTCACACACCTATCCGAGTTCTCAGGTTTTCATATATGGGACGTTTCATGTCAATTTTCATTCATGCAGACACACGTTAATGTACATGGGATTTTTTATGTAAATTTCAACGCACGCACATACAGGTTTATATATATGGGACATTTCATGCTTATGCGCATGCACACACACACACAGGATTATATATATACATATATATATATATATATATATATTGTAACGTTTTTATTTCCCGCGGGTGGGAAATATTACGTCTTTACCTCCTGTTGCCAGACGCTTCAGTGAGTGACCAGGGTTCGAGGTAGGAGGTCGGTTAGGACGGACGGTGGAAAGATGAAGGATAGTAAACGGGTTGACACGTTTCTTTATGCTAGGGAGTACCAGAGCTTTATTGTACTCTAAACTCATATAATACAACGACGTATAACAATAATTGATGAAATGTAATAAACTAACCTAACTTATATAAACCAAAATGGCTAACCTAATATATGTACGCGTCAAACAAAGAAATAAAGATTGAATTTAATATAAACCACTTGACGGCTTATGCGCCTCTTGTTGGCGATAAAAATAAATGGAATCAAAAATAGTTTGAAATAAATTTTTAGTCAAATAAGACTAACGGCGGTTAACGGCCTGGGCGGCTTTAATAAACAAACAAAGTTATAATAATTACGATATTAATAAACTATTCTATATACGGTGGGTGGACTACACCCTTGATGCGGTGACGCGGAATATGGCTGAAGGCCTGTCATTCTCTAATACGCGACAACCACACGTGGTTAGAGAAATCTTAGCTTGCCTCTTTCCGGCGGCGGCAATAGGTGGGAAGCACCCTTAATACTAACTTAATGCTACGGTTATAATAGGTGGAAAAACACCTTAAAGTTATTATGAACTAATTTTAGACAGGATGTCTTATATACGGATCGGCGCGGCGGCTCGGCGGTATACAACGGTTCGGTGTAAGTCGACCTTAATCTTAAATGTTAATTAATAAAGAATTAAATAAAGTGGCTATTTACAAAACGGTCGGTACGGCGGCTCGGCAGTACAAACTAATATTAAGTTAAACTAATCTAATATATACAGGACGGGCGGTACGGCGGTACAGCGGTACGGCGGTGCGGAAGTGCATTGGCGGTTCTCTCGGTCGCATTCTATCTAAGCCAGCGAGCACACTCGGCAAAGATTAATTGCGTCTCGACTCGCTTCTAATGGTTTGATACATTAAAGCGAGCGAGAGAGAGTGGCTTTTCTTATAAGGCGTAGGAGCCCCATATAAGAAAGCCAGTACTGTATACTGCTTTCTCTCTCTATGCCAGCGAGCGCACTCGGCTAAGAGAGAGGGAGAGCACGATACCCAATGCCTCGACTCTTCGTTGAGGCTTAGCTCTTATATCTACCCGAGCTCGCTGTTCCTCTTGCGGAAGCAGCAAAAACTGACGGCACCTGGCGGTTGAGCCTGTTACTATCGTGCCTCGCGGGAGATTTGAATGACCTGTCTGCACGATTATGAATAATCGTTGCACACCCCCCTTACGTCGGAGAGTGAACGACAGTGAACGTCGTGATACCGTAAAGTAAACCACGCGAACAATTCAGGAATATAATTAACTAATTAAAAAAAAAATACGATCATACCTCGCTGGTTGACGGTTGTCCATACACTTACAGACGCAGTTACCATGCTGTTGCTCATGCCCACTGACCTTTGGTTTGTCAATCTCATCCTTCAATACCTGGCTTCCGTTGGCCTCACAGATTTGACTCGTCAGCCCCTGGTGGCCTTTGAACGGTTGTCTGCCTGAGGTGTTATATACTGAGGGTGATGTGGGTGATGGAGCAATGGATGTTTGTCTGGTCGGTTCGGTGATCTTCTTCTTTCTTCTTTTTGTCGGTGTATGTCAACGGTTAAAAAGACAAATTTTTAGTAGCTTTTAATAATGCGAAAGGGCGGACGGACGGGTTATCCGGAATTTAGACCGACAGCGCGAGCCTACGCTTACATTTAAGCTAAATTTATTCTAATCTAAACTAACTTAACAATATGAGTAATATTTACAACGTGTCGGACAGGATATGGAAACACAGGAAATAATAAACTGGAAAGAAATGAAAGATTATATTTTTATTGGTTCTGGATAAATGAATAAAAATTAAATTTTGTAAAGTTTGATGTGCGGTTGCCATGTGACTTATGTAAAAATGGCGAACGAGTAAAAAAAAATTTTTTCACGGATTGCTGGTTTAAATTGGATTTTAAAGTTATACGCCATGCAACTTATTGTTACAAAAGGCGGATGAGTTTAATAAAAAACGATGTCAATCGGTTTACCGGTTTTCTTTAAGCTCTAGCGTCATGTAGCGTTTATTACAAATGGCGGGCGATTACATAAATAATAATCAAGTTTTTATTTAACCGGAAATTCGTATGTTTGGTCGTCATGCAACTTTAGTTGCGAGTTTTGACGGATCGGTAATTAAGCTGTTTTAAAAAACATCTTACGGCGGTAAGGAGAGAATTCCTTCTGGTTTTCCCGAGTATCAGTTTACTCGCGGGTTTTTCGGTCGGTTCGGTACGGATTACAGTCGGCTTCAAATTGGTGAGTTGCGGATAGCGGACTGTACAGGTGCTTCAACACGGTACAAATATATACCCGTTGCGGTAAGCAAGCGGTAAGAAAAAAAAAGAAATTTTTCTTCGGTCGTCATGTGACGTTTTAAATTTTTAATAACGGACGGACAGGATAACCGATCAATTCGGTGGCTGTAAATGATCAACGCGGTTTATAACGTTTGATTCAAAACTGACAGTCAAAGGAGATCGGGTCCTGTTTAAACGGTTATGTAACGTATTGTTACAACTGGCGGCAGGCGAATTATCACGGTTTTTACGGAGTCCATATGTAATGGCGGCCAATGACGGTAGAGAAAGGAAAAAGAAAAAAAATATAAGAAATTTCGGTCGGTAAGACGGATATCTGTTCAGGCGGCATGTAACGTTTAGAAAAAATCTACGTTAATCACTTAACTGGAAGTCTATTTGTTCGGATGTTATGTAATGTAACATTTTGATGGAGAAAAAAAAAAAATTTTCGGCCGGTGAGACGGGTAGAGTTCATATGTTCGAGCGCCATGTAACATTTTTATTACAAGTGGCGTATGAGATAGACATTAAATGGTAAACGGTTTTTATTTCCGGTATTGTGGGGACCTACTGTTTCGGGCGCTATGTAATATTTTTATTACAAGTGGCGAATGATTTAAAATAAACTTTTGATTTGTTAAACTAGAAGTCCAATAGTTCGGACGCCATGTAACATTTTGTTACAAGTGGCGAATGATTTTTTTGCAATTAAATTTTAATTGGATAACCGGAAGTCCATATGTTCGGGCGCCATGTAACATTTTGTTACATTTTGTTACAATTTAATTAAATTAATAGTAATTCTTATTAATTCATTATTAACTAATATTTGATATTAAGGGTGATGTAACGTTTTTATTTCCCGCGGGTGGGAAATATTACGTCTTTACCTCCTGTTGCCAGACGCTTCAGTGAGTGACCAGGGTTCGAGGCAGGAGGTCGGTTAGGACGGACGGTGGAAAGATGAAGGATAGTAAACGGGTTGACACGTTTCTTTATGCTAGGGAGTACCAGAGCTTTATTGTACTCTAAACTCATATAATACAACGACGTATAACAATAATTGATGAAATGTAATAAACTAACCTAACTTATATAAACCAAAATGGCTAACCTAATATATGTACGCGTCAAACAAAGAAATAAAGATTGAATTTAATATAAACCACTTGACGGCTTATGCGCCTCTTGTTGGCGATAAAAATAAATGGAATCAAAAATAGTTTGAAATAAATTTTTAGTCAAATAAGACTAACGGCGGTTAACGGCCTGGGCGGCTTTAATAAACAAACAAAGTTATAATAATTACGATATTAATAAACTATTCTATATACGGTGGGTGGACTACACCCTTGATGCGGTGACGCGGAATATGGCTGAAGGCCTGTGATTCTCTAATACGCGACAACCACACGTGGTTAGAGAAATCTTAGCTGGCCTCTTTCCGGCGGCGGCAATAGGTGGGAAGCACCCTTAATACTAACTTAATGCTACGGTTATAATAGGTGGAAAAACACCTTAAAGTTATTATGAACTAATTTTAGACAGGATGTCTTATCGGCGCGGCGGCTCGGCGGTATACAACGGTTCGGTGTAAGTCGACCTTAATCTTAAATGTTAATTAATAAAGAATTAAATAAAGTGGCTATTTATTTATCTGCCTCGCGGGAGATTTGAATGACCTGTCTGCACGATTATGAATAATCGTTGCATAATTAAATATATATATATATATATATATATATATATATATATATATATATATATATATGCAACATTTCATGTCAACTCGTATGTACTCATAATTACAGGCTTTTCTATATATATGGAACATTTCATGACAACTCTCACACACCTATCCGAGTTCCTTCAGGTTTACATATATGGGACGTTACATGTCAATTTGCATTCATGCATACACGCTTTTATATACATGCGACTCTTTATGTCAACTCATGTACGACCTTACAGACAGATTTTTGCATATGTATATGGTCCATTTCATATCGACCTGCTCACGTTCACCCGCAATTTTTTTGTTCATATGTATATATATATATATATATGGGACATTTCATGACAACTTGTACATACCTATCTAAGTACCCTTAGATTTATATAGATGAGACGTTTCATGTCAATTCGCATGCATGCACACACGCGTTCATGTACGTGGGACTTTTCATGTCGACTCACAAGCATGATATAAACATATATATACATAAGGGACATTTCATGTAGAATCGCACGTACACACACGGGTTTATATAAGTTTATATGGAAAATTTAATTTCAACTCATACGCGCACGCACACGCTCACACATACCAACACATTTAATTTAATATATATATATATATATATATATATATATATATATATATATATATATACATACTTTACCTTATCGATGTAGACAATATTTAAAAAATAGTTATTTATTATGCTGTGGTACCCACGATCGCCGTCTTTGGATACCTAAGTGTTAATGACAACTCAAACATCATCTACAGCTAAAACTTCTGAAATTCAACTTATAGTTTAATAACTACTTTGAAATTGTTTCAAATGTTATCTAGCCAAACATGGATGTTCCGAGTAAGATAAACATTGTCTACAAGAATATCTTTTGAAATTTAGCCATTATTTATTAATAACATGTACGTTTCCCGAGATGACATCTCACAATATCCAGGTGATCCTGGCTACCTGGTAATCGTCTATATGAATGAATTTTGAAATTTTCTATACCGATTATGAAGTTTCCAGACATTTGCAGGGACTACGTCAAATGAAACTTGAAGATTCTTTTAGATTTCGATTCTAAGGTTGTTTGATTAGGTCGGAGAATACTCGGAAATAAAAAGATTTTAAAAGAACAATTGTTTAAGATTCATGCAAGTTCCATAAAATATGTTGATTTACTCGTAGTCGATACCCATACATAAAGATCATTCATACAAATCATCTCGCATATAAATTTGCGGTAGTATCCCTACTAATTTATGAATTTTTCGTTCGAATAATGCCAGCGAAATTTAACTTCGAGAAAGCATATGACTATTGTAATTAGTGAATAATTTTAACATTTTTTCATCAAACATCATTCCGATATACAGAGGTAATAAGCGCTATTATTTAAAAAATTTGAGAATTTATGAATCTTAGCAATTATTTACTTACCACGAAAGTTAAGAAATCATATTAGTAATTCATTTTATTTGAATTCAATCATTTAAAATCTATATAAGTCAAATTCCAAAGATAAAGAAATTCTGAATTAGTTATGCATTTACATATCATTTTTATTAAATCTTTAACATTTTTGTTTATTGAACCGAACAATAAATATTCTTGCTATTTACATGAAATCATAAAACTTTAATTTTTTACAAAAATAAAAAGTAATATTTTTAAACATCATTTATTATGAATATTATTTCCTTAATAGACATAAATCTCTGAAATCATTAGAGATATCTAATACTATTACAAAATTATAGAAAATAAAGATATATTTTAAGAGAAAGAATCATATTTCTGTCCTTTGCTACTAAGAAACTTGGTTTTTCGAATAAAAAAAAATAAATTAAAATGGAGATAATATATTGACTATGAATAAGATTTACATAATTAGACGCATTTATGCATATTGTGTATGGACTATGGATACATCGTATATTAATTATGTGGGCTCATATAAATACACAGGTTCTCTATAGCTCTTTATGCATGACTTCTGAATTTTTTTCTGTACCATGTGACCTTATATAAAGCAATAAAACAATTTTTTTCATGTCATTTATTTAAATTATTTATTTACTTCATGCTGGTAAAAATTTACAATATTATATGTGGCGATAACTCAGCCAATGTACATTTTTGGTTAATTTTTAATATCATGATTGCATATTTAACACAAGAGTTTGAATAATAACTTTTCAAGTGGCGATTACTCAGCCAATGTAAGCTTTCATATATTTTATAATATCGCGATTACTTTCTAATATGAAACATTTAAAAAGAATTTATGAATTGGCGATTACTCAGCCAATGTAAGCTTTCATATATTTCATAATATCGCGATTATTTTCTAATATGAAACATTTAAAAATAATTTATGCAGTGGCGATTACTCAGCCAATATAAATCTTTCGATGATTTTGAATATCACGATTATTATTTTAAAAAATTTTTACCTATTCATATTGAAAGATTGCTTTTATAAAAAATGTTTCTGTATAATTATAAATATTCAATTATAAATTATTAAACTTTTTGCTCATTCATAAAAATAATAAAATAAGTATTATTAAGTTCAAAGCTTTATACCCTTACAAATAACTTTTAAGTCCATTTGCTTTATACAGTACTCGTTTTTTGAATTCCATATCGGACAATCTATTAAATTTTGGCATGTTCATTAAAGTAGCATAAGAAAATAATCTTTCTACTGGAGCTGAAGAAGGTAATGTGGTATTAAATTTCAAAAATAAGCTTTTAACAACTGGCAAATTATTTAAAGACTTCAAAGACATCCTTTTTTTTCATTTAAAAACCTCATTAGTTCATTTTCTTCTTGTTCTTGAGGTGCAAAAGCCGTGTTTAGTAATGCATTTGAGCTGTCATCATCAAAATCAAAAAACGTGTCTTCAGTATCCTCATTATCTGGAACAGCTGATTCCGGCTTTTTAGGCCTAACCAATTCTTCAACAAGCCTTTTTATTTTTGCTTGTGTATTTTTATCAAAGCACGAAATCCATTTTGCTCTAAATTTGGGGTGCGTGAGTGCTTAGCTGCTAATTCGCCATTGTTAATGATTTCAAAAAAATCATGAAATCTTTTGTCTCAAGCTTCCTTTTAATATTTCAACAGTGGCTCACACATAGACAAACTTTTATTTGCCGATAAAGTATTCCATTTTTTAACGGATAGTCAACAATGTTGGTAAAAGATAACCATAATGACAATCTTTTCCTCTTTGTAAAATATCAATTGCTGAAGCCAGGGGTTGACACAATTTCAAATAGTCTTCAATAAATTCAAAATCTTTTTTTCTTAAGATTTTATTAAATTCCAACATGTCATGAATTCTTTCATCATCAATTTTTTCTTTTAACGAAATGATTTGCTTAAAGGCGTCATACGTAGAATTCCACCTTGTTATAACGGGCCTCTGTAAACTGTATTCAAAAATTTTTTTCATTTCTTCTCGTTTTTTTGGTGATCTTAAACATTTTCATAATTGTTGGCATTTTTCCATGACAAATTTATGACACTTTTTAATATTTGGAACTCTGTCAATTGCGTCTACAAGATCTTTTGTTGCAATCAAACTCAAGGTATAGCTGACCTATCGAAAATGACGAGATAGTGTTATATTTGAAAATATTGCTTCGTCTTCTACAGGATTTACATTATCGATACTGTTCATAAACAGTGATTCTTCGCCATCATTTTCTTCAAACTCTTCCATTTCCTCTTTAGAATCATTTGAATCCTCATCTGCAATAATTTTTATATAATAATTTGAAAATTTATTAAGATTTTATAAAGATTTTTCATATAAATTTGAAGTTCAATTTTTTCATTTTTTTTATTATATTTATAACTTTTAAGCAAAATTAGCTTTTTTAATAAATTTAGATTTGTTTGATTAAATTTTGTTCCATGAGAAATTATAAAATCTAAAGAAAATCTACCGATAATTGACAGTTATTAATATACTTTATTATTCAATATTAATTTAATTCAAGAATTGATTATATTCATCCAATAATTTAAATGTCTATTTATTTAATTTTTAATACAATTGATTCAAAATAACAATTTATATAACCTGGAAAATAATTTTCTGGATTTTCTATTCCAAATTCTTTAAAGGCTTTAACAAAATTTTTCCCATTATCCGTAACTGTAGATACAATTTTTTCAGTAGTTAGCTCGAAAGTCGAATAGATAATAGATAGTTGCTCTGCTATATTGGAAAAGGTATGCGATCCTTCATATCGACTACAAGCTTAAGCTGCTGATCTTCTTTCCAAAGATATATCATCAATCTGCAAATAGAAATAATTTTGATTTTATTGTAATTTCTTAACTACTTTATGTAAATAACATGTTATCTTACCCGATGAGCAGTTACACCTAAAAATCTTCTATTCGACCCAGTCCAAATATCTGCTGTTGTACAGACATGGTTTGCATTAGCTAAAGCCATTTTAATCTTGTCTAATTGTTTATAATATAAATCATCAACTTTTTTTCCAGCAGTATAACGAGTCAAATGCTTTAACGGAGCGTCACCATGTTTAATTTTGAAATCTAAATATTTTAAATAAAATGTTATTCATTAATATAATAAAAAAAATATTATATAAAATATACAACCATTAAATATTTTTCGAAAAGCTGAATCTTCAACTAGAAAGTTGATTTCTCAATAAAAACTGAACAACATTTTTTTCAAAAGTATTTTGAGAAAAAGCACATGTCACACATGTCGATAAACTACATCATTTTCATCTTCATGATCACCATCCAATTTTTAAAATTTTTTATATTGCTGATAGCTTTGTAGTTTATCTTCATGTTTTCTCTAAAAATATAATTATTTTAAATCATAAAATTAATACAAAATAAACATTTAATATTATTAAAATTTTTTGGTTTTGTATGAAATAGTATATTTTTCACCTAGAGCGAGTAAAAATGAAGAACTCCTGTTTGGCTTGGATGACAATTTACATAAAATTAAAGTCATTCTTCATTTACTCTCGAGGTGAAAATACAAATTTTCCAACAAGAGGCCAAAAATACCATATTCTATTTTCGACGACAGGAGAAAATATGGTACTTTTGGACTAGGTGTTAATAAAGCAATTTGATGACATTGTAAAAAAGTGAACACAACATTTAATTCTGTGTTTACTATATCAGATAAAATTTAGTATTATTGTCACCTACCAACATGGCTGACCTTTTTTTCTGATAAGGTACATAACTTTAATATAAATAATGTTCAATTTTATATATCCATAGGAGAAAATTCATCATTGAACAAGATATTTATTGAAACATGATACTTGATATTTCATCTAAATATTAACCTTATATTTGAATGTACTGTCAGAAAAAAACATCAAAATTTTTTTTCAATTTATACCATTTAATATTGACCTTATCAAGGTATTTTTAAAAAAGTACAATTTTTACTTTTTAAATTTTGCAAGTCACAATAACAATAAATAAACTAGTTGATTTAATAACATATACATATAAAAACAATAACCTTTAAATGGCGATGAAAATTTGATGAAACTTTAAGATTTCCATGAATAATTTGGTTACAAGTCATGCATTTTGCTATGATTTTATCGCCATTTGATTTCGTCAAATCTGCTTCGAAAAATTTTCCATCCAAATAACAAGTTTTACAGCAGACATCTAACATTTCTTTTTTCTCATCACTTAATGAAACAGAAGGCGCCGTTGAAACATTTGTAACTCCTGTAGAATTACTCAATCGTGATAACTCATAATGGGTACCATTATTTGCTGTCCCCTGACTTCCATCATCATGTAATGGTTCACCATCTATACCAACTCTTAAACTAGCTAGCAATTCATCTGTATTATCTACTGAATGTTCTTTACTGTTCATTTTAAATCCTTAAAGTGAACAACAAAACAATGAATAACATGATAAAATACAATGTATTTATAGGTTTTTCTTAATACGTATCTAGTACCTTGATTTACATGTAGGAGGCGCGGACGCCCCTCATATATATACACTTCCGTTGCATGTACCGCCATGAAATCGATTCACTCCCGTATAATTTTTTTATACGTCTCTTATGGGAGGTGTATACCGTCGCTAAAGAAGTTTCACTTCAAAATATAATATTTATAATGACGTTATTGAGAAAAGTACGGAATGCCAAAGTAAAAGGTTATGTTACACAGATATCTACGTTTCCTAATTTTTTCAAAAAATTGTCAGCCAGTTTTATGTTACTGTACAAAGATTTGCATTTATATTAATTGCGGTAATAAAATAACTGGTGATCTATAAATTATTCTTTTAGTTACAGATTAATCATATATTTTCATACACAAAACATATACAAAAAATTTTATAGGTCTAAATGATAAAAGTGTTGAAATGAGACAATGTAAATTAAAAAATTTTTTTTTTCTATGAATTGTTTAATGAATTCCGTAATGAATTGTTTTCTCGAATACTATAAACTTTAGATAAATACTTAAAACAATAATTTATCTTAAATAAATAACACATTTTGCAAATTATAATATGAAGATATTTGAGTTTATCTAATTGGTGAAATAATATAATTAAATAAAAAAATGTTTTTTTCATGTTGAAAACACGTTGTTAAAAAAAACCAATAATTGAAAAAATGCACTAAAAAGTATTAAATAAATTAATTGAATTTCTTAAATTTACTTTTATACAGTTTCATTGCAATAATCAAGATAAAATTTTACAGCAAAAATTATAAAAGAAAAGGGTGTGCACTGATTTTCAGTAAATCTAATAATAATTTCAATACTATCTTTAATAATTTCTTAAAAAGATTTTAGAAAAAATTTCAGCAACCATACTTTTCTTTTTAAATTGTTGTTGTAAAATTTTCTATTGATTATTGCAATGAAACTATATAAAAGTAATAACAAGAAAGTTAATTTATTTATTTTATACTTTTTAGTCTATTTATTCAATTATTGTATTTTATTTCTAAAGCATGTTTTTAAAATTTTGTATTTTCTATTTTTAAGTTAAAATTGTTTTTATTATCATTTAGAGTTACATTGCAACCAGACTTTTCGAAGATCACACTCAGGTACATCCGTTATCGGCGACTTGATACTCCGGTTCGACCTCTCCATCCAAAATCATTATTATGCATTATAGATTCACTTTCAAAACTCGAATTAGGTTTTAGCAGCCCCAAAATCTCCCGAAGAATCCACCTCGACCCAGAGAAAGCCTCTCCACTTGTACTTCCTCGGAGACGACGTTCATGCGTATTCTGGACAACGTGCATCACTTTGTGGCAATTGTTTGATCTCAAATTCGGTTTTAGCAACCCTGAAAACCCCCGAGAAACTTGCCTCGACCCAAAGAAAGCCTCCCCATTTATACTTCCTCGGAGATGACTTTTCACACCCATTATCATCGACCTGGATGTCCAGGTACCAAAATGACAACTGATTATTGTATTGTCATCCAAGACCAAAGTCTATGCCAATTGTCAGAATTTATATCTGTCAAAAAGTGCCTGAAATCGAGCGCGCAAGATTTGATTACAGACAGACAAACAAACAAACAGACATGAAGGCGAATATAAGAAAAGCGTATATAAAAAAATAATATTTACCTACGTAAGTCTGCTTTAAGACTAATTATCTTTCGTTTTTTATGACAAAAACAAGTAAATTGAATTTGAGAAAATTTCTATAAGTTACTTAAATTTATGAAAAAGTCAATATAAATCGTCATTTTTGCAGAATTATGAAGATTATGATTATTTTCGCGGAAATTATAAAGTTATGGAAATTATTTATGAAAACGTTTTCGATTGGAAAATTTGTGATTATTGCAGTTGAATTTTGTTACATCATCATCAGTTATATCCTCGTTAAAATGACCCGAAAATTTCTGAAAGAATCGGAACAAATATTTTTCCGGTCTTTAAAGAATGTTTAAGAACTATTATGAAATGAAAATTGATAAATGTTTCAAGTTTTCCGAATCGTTCCGACATTGAAATTTCAATTATAAGCCGTTATTCATAAAATTTGGAAAAGTCTATTGTATGCAACTATTTTTCCAGTGATTCAGTTGCAATTTATAAAATTTTGAATTTGGGTGATTCATTATGTTTCTTTCCGTAATATTTATCTGATGTTGGAGCTGCAGCAATCGAGTTTTGCTTTTTTTATTTCATTAATATCATTTTAAATCCGTAAATTAATAGTATATTGTGTAACAAGTAAGGTTTAGTTGACTATTGCGCACGAGGGCAAGTTAATATACATGAGATTTTCCAATTGACATGGAAAATCTCATGTATATTAACGTACGTGTGCATGCATGCGAATCGACATGAAATGTCCAGTATATATAAACCTGTGTGTTTGTATGCGTTTGAATTGACATTAAAAATCCCATGTATATTAACGTGTGTGTGCATGCATGCGCAACGACATGTACTGTCCCTTATATATATATATATATATATATATATATATATATATATATATATATATATATATATATGGGGCATTCTCTGTCAACGCGACACCCCCTCTGCCCAGAACAATTTTGATCCAAATTAGGTCTACCTGGGCTCAAATGAAAGCTCTTGACTTCTACTTTCGAACGCCGTCTGGCGATTCTGAAAATTCAAAATAGCGGATCTAATATGGCGGCTGAAAGTCTTGGAATGATGGAAAAACAAGTTTTTCTTCACTCTAATAGCGAATCTGATACGAAAATTGTTATTTCTTGCCACTAATATGAAGTTAGCGACATATTTTCTTACTACTACCGTTCAAAGCGAGAAGTTAAAATTATATTTCAAGGTCATTTTGAAGGTCAAAAGTTATTTTCTGAATTTTCGAACTAGTATTCCACAAAACTAGTAGAAAACTTGATTAAGATCATAATTAGACTTGACCTTGGATCATTTTTCAAGGTCATTTTCATGGTGAGTTTTAATTTTAATAAACCGATTCTTTCGCAGTTATACTTCTTTCATTCATGCTATCAATCGGTTCTAATTCGGAACAGTAACAGAAAAACTGTGGTTATATCCACACTTTGAAACATTTCAGAATCACTGAAAAAGTTTGGTGAAGAAGAAACAGGTTAGCCTAGAGTATCAGCACCAAATGCAAGAATTGTTTCATAACTAAATATTAAGTCCTTTACTCTCCCATTTTAGAGCAAATGTTGCACTAAAATTGTTCCGCATTTAATCTATTTCATCGTTCTTCACCTGTACAAAAGTTTAGGGCAGAAGAAGCACTAAAAAGTGTGGCAATGGTACAACACATTTGTGCTGCTACTGCTTTTTTGATTTGGTGCTCCTCCTGCACAAAAATCGTGTAGTATACGCACTGAGAGAAAAAACTGACGTGACGCCGTGAATGCTATAGTTGGTGTAAGACCGTGTGACTATACACGTATACAATGCGATCTAAAATTGCAAAATTTGAATTTTGCAATTTTTGAATTGACCTTGAAGGTCAACGACAAGGTCAGATTCGAGGTCATCAGACAATTTCTCGTTGAAAATTACTTACGGTATGACCTTAGTTTTTTGAAAAAATATCGTTTCTGGGAAAATACGGGGGTCCCATACTTTTTGATAACCCTGTAATTAAACTTTACAATGGAACATTTCTGGAATCTCTCTAACATTTTTTATTCCTCTTTCGAAACTCCTTAAGTACCGATGCTTCTCTAAAAGTTTAGTGCGGCTGCTACTCTAACTGTTTGGTGTATCTGTGGTTCTATATTTCGTGCATTATCTTTCCTAAACGTTTCGTACATATAGTTCCCATCGATTTACGGCTGCTACGGATCAAAATTTAGTACTACTACTGCTCTAAAAATTTAGTACGTTTGAAGTCTTATTTTTCGTTTCTCTTCTCCTCCAAACTTTTTTCAGTGATAGAGTGAATTTGAGTTATATCGTGTGAGTCTGTTATTCCACAGCTTTTTTCATTGGACTATTCGTAGTTATTTACTTATATTCATTCTCTGAGAATCATACGAACACATTTTTCGAGAGGATTCAAATTAATTCGAAGACATTTTTCACAACACCTGTTCTAACAGTCCTACGTTATTATATTCGAGTATTATCACTTACTTAGATGGATTGAATATGTCTACTGTAGCACGGTCCGATCGCTGTATCAACCCTCTCAATGGTAAGGGTCACATAGGTAATGATCTACGCTTGTTGTCGAACAACTTAAAACGAAGATTTCCAGATTTGCCAGATAATTCAAAAATTTGTAGTAAGTGTAGAAAGTTATGTGGATCTCCCATTTCATCTATTGGTACAAGAGATAACGAAGGCAACAACGAATATGAAAACATGGATATAGAAACGACATCAGAAAATACTGGTATTGATAAATCTGTTCAAGAAGCTACACGATCAGCTAGAGAAATCGAATTGGAAGACATGTTTTCAGAATTAAAAGAAAAGTTTTCTAGTTTAGCAGTTTCTGACCCTTTGAAACTAAGTATACTTACAATCGCCCCATCAACTTGGAATATTAGTCGAATTTCCCGTGAATTCAATACATCAAGACATTTAGTAAGAAAGTCGAAAAAACTCAAAGCCGATGGAGGTATTTTAGCTACAACAACGGCTTAACATGGTAAAACTTTGTCAAAGACAGTAATAGAACTCATTGTTGAATGTTATAATAACGATGTGCACAGTCGGATGATGCCGGGTCGAAAAGATACTGTCTCTGTTATTATTGATGGAAAGCGGACTCAGGTGCAGAAACGTCTTCTATATTTCAATTTACGAGAACTTTACGAATTATTCAAGATAGCAGAACCAACAGTGCAAGTAGGATTCAGTACTTTCGCGAAATTACGACCAAAACATTGTGTTCTTGCTGGTGCTAGAGGAACGCATAGCGTCTGCGTTTGCACCATTCATCAAAATTGTAAATTGATGTTGGATGCAATCGATATTCAGAAGCTCACGAATAATCAAGAAGAACCCATTTGTAGTTATAAAGATTGTTTACAGCAAATTATGTGTAAGAATCCTACACCTGACTGTCACTTGGATGAATGTTCGAAGTGCCCTGGTTCTGAAAATCTTAGGTCTCGTTTACTTGAAATATTGGATGAAGCTAATATCTCACAAATTGAGTACTGTGCGTGGTCAGGAACGGATAGATCAACTTTGCAAAATTTAACTCTACCAGTTGAAGAATTTGTTGATGAATTATATGCCAAATTGGCGATACTCAAACCCCACTCATATATTGCCAAACAACAAGGTAATTTCATTGCTCAAACAAAAAAGTAATCTAGGCAATGGAGAAGTTCTTGTAATGTTCGACTATTCTGAGAATTACTCTTTTGCAGTTCAAGATGCATCTCAAGCCTTCCATTTTAATAATGACCAGTGCACTGTTTTTCCAGCTACTTACTATTATAAAGAAGATTCAGAGCTGAAGCATGAAAGTTGTGTATTCTTGTCGAATAGTTTGAAGCATGACACTTCTTCTGTCTATACTATTCAGAATTTATTGATTCCAGAAATCAAGACAAAAGTAAAAATACTTAAAAAGATTATTTACGTAACAGATGGAGCAAAACAGCATTTCAAGAACCGCTTTCAGATAGCAAATCTTATTCATCATGAGAAGGATTTTGATATTGAGGCAGAGTGGAATTTTCGCGCCACTGCTCATGGTAAAAGCTGTTATGATGGTCTTGGTGCAATATTTAAAAGAGAAGCTTATAGAGCTAGCTTGAAGGCGAAACCGAAAGATGCTATTCTGACGCACACATCTCTTGTGAAGTGGGCTAAAAATCATTTTGAAAATATAAGGATTTTTTATTTTACGCAGACTGAACATGATAAATTCAAAAGGAAACTCAATCGTAGGTTTCAAGATGCATTACCTGTCCCACAGATTCTTAAACATCATTCTTTTCAATTATCAAGTGACGGAAAAGTTATCATGAAAAGGTACTCGAATACTGCTAAGTCTGTATCTGTTCTACTTTAATTTTCAATGGGAAAATATACTGAATTTTTTCTATAATATTCAAGTTTTTCTATTTTTTATCCTCTTTTTTTTTAATTTTTTTTTATGTTCTGAGAGAAGTAGTACCTCCACGTGGTTCAGAATGGGTTATGCTAAAACTACTTGATAGTTCTATTGTGGAACTTTATCTTCTTTAAGGATTTTATACATGAAATTTTTAGTTCGTTGGTCCCACGATATGCACAAAGGAACAAATGTCTCATAGGAGGTTACGTTCAACAAAACATTAATTATACAGAGTCAGAAATCATGACCTTGAAAAATGATCCAAGGTCAAGTCTAATTATGATCTTAATCAAGTTTTCTACTAGTTTTGTGGAATACTAGTTCGAAAATCCAGAAAATAACTTTTGACCTTCAAAATGACCTTGAAATATAATTTTAACTTCTCGCTTTGAACGGTAGTAGTAAGAAAATATGTCGCTAACTTCATATTAGTGGCAAGAAATAACAATTTTCGTATCGGACTCGCTATTAGAGTGAAGAAAAACTTGTTTTTCCATCATTCCAAGACTTTCAGCCGCCATATTGGATCCGCTATTTTGAATTTTCAGAATCGCCAGACGGCGTTCGAAAGTAGAAGTCAAGAGCTTTCATTTGAGCCCAGGTAGATCTAATTTGGATCAAAATTGTTCTGGGCAGAGGGGGTGTCGCGTTGACAGAGAATGCCCCATATATACCTGTAAACGACATGAAATACCTCATATATATATATATGAGGTATTTATAGGTATTTATATGAGGTATACATGTACAGGCAAACTTTGTTTGGCCCCTGTAGGATTTTGTACTGGTTTTCAATAAATAAATAAATAAGTAAATATATATATATATATATATATATATATATATATATATATATATATATATATACCTGTACGTGCGTACGTTCCAATTGACGTGAAAAATCCAATATTTATTAAAGTTTGTGTGCATGCATGCGAATTGACATGAAATGTCCCATATATATGTAAACCTGTGTGTGTGTCTTCGAATTGACGTGAAAAATCCTATGTATGTTAACGTGCGTGTGCATGCATGCGAATCGACATGAAATGTCCCATATATATATAAACCTGAGGTTACTAGGATGGGTGTGAGCGTGTTGTCATAAAATGCCCCGCATATATAGAAAAGCCTGTGATTATGAGTACGTACGAGTTGACATAAAATGTCGCATATATATAATCCTGTGTGTGTGTGTGCATGGGTGCACATTGGCATAAAATATCTCATATATATATATATATATATATATATATATATACCTGTATGTGCGTGTGTTTCAACTGACGTGAAAAATCCAATATTTATTAAAGTTTGTGTGCATGCATGCAAATTGACATGAAATATCCCATATATATATATGTATATATATATATATATATATAAACCTGTGTGTGTGCGTTCGAATTAACGTGAAAAATCTTATGTATATTAACGTGCGTGTGCATGCATGCGAATCGACATGAAATGTCCCATATATATATATATATATATATATATATATGTAAACCTAAGGTTACTCGGATGGGTGTGTGCGTGTTGTCATAACATGTCCCACATATATAAAAAAGCCTGTCATTATGAGTATGTACGAGTTGACATGAAATGTCCCATACATAATCCTGTGTGTGTGTGTGTGTGTGTGTGTGTGTGTGTGTGTGTGTGTGTGTGTGTGTGTGTGTGTGTGTGTGCGTGCGCATTGGCATGAAATCCCATATATCTAAACCTGTAAGTGCGTGCGTTCCAATTGACGTGAAAAATCCTATGTTTATTAAAGTCTTTGTGCATGCATGCGAATAGACATGAAATGTCCCATATATATAAACCTGTGTGTGTGTCTTCGAATTGACGTGAAAAATCCTATGTTTACTAACGTGCGTGTGCATGCATGCGAATTGACATGAAATGTCCCATATATATAAATCTAAGGGTACACGAATGGGTGTGTGCGTGTTGTCATGAAATGTACTACATATATAGAAAACCTCTACTCATGAGTACGTGCTAACCGACATGAAATGTCGCATATATGTATGTGCGCGTCCACATATGTTTTTCTATATACATATATATGATAAAAATTCCTTAGTACGTTTAATTAAAAAGGAATTGTGGAATTTTTAATTAAAGCCCTCGAATTCACAAATCATAATCATAACTGATGCTCTTTAAATTCACGATTACATTTTGATTTCTTAATTGAAATTTATTTAATTAAGGATTCCTTTTGATTTTGTAATTAATGCCCTTTCAATTCACGATTAAATTTTGATTTCTTAATTGCAATTTATTCAATTAAGAATTCCTTTTGATTTTAGGATTAAAGCCCTTTCAATTCACGATTACATTTTGATTTCTTAATTGAAATTTATTTAATTAAGGATTCCTTTTGATTTTGGAATTAAAGCCCTTTCAATTCACAATTAAATTTTGATTTCTTAATTGTAATTTATTTAATTAAGAATCCCTTTTGATTTTGTAATTAAAGCCCTTTCAATTCACGATTACATTTTGATTTCTTAATTGAAATTTATTTAATTAAGAATTCCTTTTGATTTTTTAATTAAAGCCTTTTCAATTCACGATTAGATTTTGATTCGTTAATTAAAATATTTTTAATTATTAATTTAAAAGGAATTGTTAATTAAATAAAACTTTAATTACAAATTCAAAAAGGACTTGTGAATTAAAATTTGTTTAAAGCTCAAAATGATTTAAATATTTGCAACCCTAATTCTGATCTTCACAAGGGCCATGGATCATAAATTTTTTAACTATTTCATATAATCTGGGATTCTCATTTTTATTTAGAATTTCAGCTACTATAAATTTATTAACGTCATCACTATCATAAATTTTATCATCTTTACTTGAAAATATTAGCATATGTGCATGTGGTAATCCTCTCTTTTGAAATTCTACTATGTATGAATATGCAATGCATTCTCCCAAAATATGTTTTTTAGTGATTTGCTTTATTAATATTTTAAATTTTTGATAAAATACTTCAACAACAATATCTGGTCTATCTATTACTTCTTCACTCTGTACGATATTATTTGTGATTTCTTCCCATTTCGGATTGCATGTCACAGTAATGAAAAAATCTGGTTTTTCAATTCTTTGTACTAATGTCATGGAATCAAGAAAATTTTGATGTAAGGAACGCGGACTTCCTCTAAAAGTTGATGGTAATATAAGGATTTTTTCAATATTCAAACTATCATTAATTGCGTTTTTTTTTTAATTTTTAAGAAATCCATTACGTCTTGATGAAATTCCGTTCTTAAAAAATTTTGATTTTTCTTTATAAAATATAAACTTGAATTTTTTATTTGAACCCATGAACAAAAGTGGATATATAATCATAAGATTTACGTGTTTACTTATATACAGGATTTTTATTGGTTTTTCTGCTTTCGAATAAATACATATATCTCGTTCAATAGGTAATTTACTTCCTACAAAAACTACTGCTACTTCATTACATTTAGCTCCATTATATCGATGCTTATCGAGTTATCGTTTCGTCTTGTAAATATTTTAACATCCCTAGGTATAGTTCCATTTTTAACCTTTAGAGGACGGGGAATTTCGAATTTTCAATTTCTCAGTATTTTCTATGAAAAACACATAATATGTGTCTCTAATATTGGGAAATACTCATATGCAAAGTGTCTATCCATGGTCGAGCCACTATAGTGACTTTCCCGTCCCCTAAAGGTTAACGAAACGATTATTTTCTTTACTTTCTACTTTGTGCGTCATTTTATAAGATGCTGCGTAAGGATTATTTCTCTTAATTATAAAATAAAATATATTCAATAATTTAATAGAAAAATCCAGATCGTTTTCTATGCGGCATATATTTGCTTCTTCATTATCAAATTTGTAAAGTTGTCCATACTTTCTTGATTCATCTTCATTTGCATGTACTGCATATGTATTATGGTATATTTCTCCACAAATACGTAAAACCTGAGGATCTTCGTTAAATAATTTATCGAATGTTGCACAAAAATACAATTATACTATTATAAACTATTATACCACTATATTTATTATACTATTATACTTATATTTATTATACTACTATTATATTAAAGTAAAGAATTAAGACTTTTTCCTTCTTATGTGAATATCTTTTGCATTATTGTCACATACATACATACACATACACACGTGCACTTTTAAAATACACATACACACATACCCACATATACACGTATCCATACACTTACGCTTACTCATATAGACATACACAATATCTGTCACTCCATTCCCGACTCTCCGTCTCTATATTTCCTTCCCGTCTCTCCATCTCCATCTCTCCTACTCCATTGCTCCGCCTCTGTCTCTCCGTCTCCGTTATTACTTTATTATATTACTTATATATAATCTTATATTATATTACTACCATTATATTAATGTGAACAATTAAGCCTTTTTTACTCCCGGGAATATCGTTTGCATAATTGTCATATATATATATACACACTCACTCACTTGCACCTATACATATACACACATACACTTACACATACGTTCACATACATTCACATGCATACATACACACTTACACAAATACAAATATATATATATATATATATATATATATATATATATATATATATATATATATATATATATATATATATATATATATATATATATATATATGTTCCCATGTATATTTTCACATAAACACATACACTCATACACATAAATACATATACACATACACATATATATATATATATATATATATATATATATTTAAAAAATAATTATTACAATATATTAGTTATATACGTAACTTGGGAGTACGAAGGATGAATACAGGCGAGACTAAAGTGTTTGTCGCTTGAGCAGCAGTTGGTCGAGGGCGCGCTTCGCGCGCCCTCGACCAACTGCTGCTCAAGTGACAAGCACTTTAGTCAAGCCTGGATTCAGAATTCTTTGTACTCCCAAGTTACGTAGATAAGTTTATGTCGTTGGTAGGCCGTATGAGGAACTATAAAAATGATTTTTTAAAATTAATGATATATGTTTTATTAAAAAAAAGTAAATAATGTCATTATTTACTTATTTATTTTACTTATTAACTGTTTAACTTTGAAAATTTGTTTAAACAAAACATTCTGTAAAGTTAAGATTTTATATGAATTTGTATGAGCATTGACATATCTAACGACATTCTTTTGTTTTCACTAACCTACGAATTGATGTCACTCGCGTCATATACGGCCATGCTGTGCGATATATCGATCTGTCAATACTCCCTTAGGGAGTATAGAGCTGTCAATACTCCCTAAGGGAGTATTGACAGAGAGAATATCGTCGAGATATTAGCATGAACGTATGCAATGCCTATACAAATTTAGCGCGGCCTATAGGTATTCCACCGAATACGGCCTACGACGACATATATATATATATATATATTAGAAAAATAATAATTTCATTTGATGAACAGATATATAAATATTATATATTTATAATTGTATAACTTTATTTATTAAATTGAAATTTTATTCAGTTATCATTCAGAGAATGAAGTATTTAAATTAGTTTTCATGAAAATATATTATTGAAAAAGTTACTTGTTAACAATTTTTCATAAATAACATACATTGAACCTTAATTACATTTTCATTTGTACACGTGTTTGTATTTAAATGAATTGTAATTTATATAAGAATTGTCAACAATTAAATATATTAAAATTCATTTCATTAAAGCAATAATATTTTTATCAAGAGAAACATATTAATTTTCAAAATATATTAAATTACCTCATTTGAAAAATTATCATTACACGATATGAATATATTTTTATTAATATCGTTTTAACATAAATTTTATAAAATAAAATTTTAAAAAATTATTTATTTAATGTTAAATTTTTTTAATAGTAGAGGGGCGATTGGCGTAATCGAGTAAGGCGCTGTGCAGATGTGCTTGCTGGTTGACAAAATCAAACCTCGAGGAGCGCGGAATCGATTCCCCGCTAGGGCGAATTTTACGGAAGCATTGTCTGCAGTACATTGTTTTTCTGGATTTTTTGGGGCGGGGATCGATGTCGTAAAGCGACCAATCTAGGGTGATCTAGTACCACAGAAAAAAAAAACAGTTAAAAACAGTTAACATAAAAATAAATGGTTTAAAATATTTTGACATATAACAGTTTAAAACAGTTAACATTAAAAGTAAAATAAAAATTGAAGTATTTACAAATTATATTTCAGTCGCTGATATATTAGAAATTCAATATGTATACATAAACGCGATGTTCATGTACGTCGTTGGAAACTGATGTTTATTATACAGTAAAATTTGTAGTAAATAACATGAATAATAATGCAAAAATATATAAATTAAACTTATATTTGCAAGTACATTAAAACTCATGTGTGGATAACGCTGAAAAATAAATTAAAATTCATGCTTTTTTTACAGTGTGTGTAAGGATTTTGCAAAAACGTGAATGTGAAATTTCATTTTTATTCATAGATCTATTAGAATAAACGTTTAATTATGCGAATATGATATAAGATCTACCTCAGAATTTTTCTGTGCAAACAATAGCTCTCTATATTAGATTTTATGAATTAAATATAGTTCACTTTTTCTTGCTTGTTTGCCGCGTGAGCTTAATTATTATTAAATTTTTTTTAGAAGAAAGCGAAGAATTGTAATTTATACTTTATTCAAGTCGTAATAATTATATAAATATTTTGTTTTCAAAATATATCAGTAAAAAATTGATTCTTATAAAGTATATATTTTATACATGGATTTGCAAAACTTTCATTCTTTTTTAAAAATAATATTTATGTTAAGTATAAATTTTTTATTTATTGTTCATAAAGACTTATTTAGGTTTGAGGAATAGAGATTAGGGTTATATGAGTTCATATAATTAATTTATGGGTTTAGGGTTCATATACCTTAAACTCAGAAGCTACCCTGTTAAAAATAGATTCATATTTTTATTATGTAATTTTGTAATGTACCAAAATTGTGTAATATTTTACGTAAAAAATTCAAACTTTCTATTGGATACTCTAATTACGTAATGTTCTGCATTTTATATCGAGATTTTATAAAAATACGTTTTAAAATATTATGGAGAAATCTAACGGTTACAAAATAAACCTATATACTAGAATTACGAATCCAAAATATGTATTTTAAGAGCAGGCCAAACTATCTGCCTTTGTCTAATAGAGTTTTTCATCATTTATATAAACACCATCCGTTGTAGCAAGAAAAAAATAGTAGTCCGTGCTAGATATTAGTATAATAAGTAAATTTTGTAATAACAAAAAAATGATTTCATCGCGTAGTTTTTAAATAATATGAGACTTACTAAAAAAATAGAATATAACCTATCTTTTTTGGTAGGTCTTATATTATTGAAAAACTAAGCGACAAAATAATTTGATTGTTATTACAAAATTTATTTTTTGCCATTCGAACCCCAAAATCTTTCTTGGCTCTTGTGGCAAAAAATACAGTTCGCAACTGGTATGAAAAGGCTTTTTTACCGAAGGCTAAACTTTTTGTTTCGTAAATAAAGATTTTTCATACCCGTTACAAAATGTACTATATTATACTAATATCTAGCGGGGGCTACAATATTTTCTTGCCATAATGGATGGTGTTTATATAAATGATAAAAAACGCTATTAGACAAAGACAGCCTCAAATCTATAGTTTATATTTTATAGGTTAAGGCGACTTCGGATTTTAGGTTAGGTTTTATTTTTGAGTTTACAAATTACTCTTTCAATATGTAAAATTTTTCAGATTTTTTAATTTTCCACCATTCTACGGATTATAATAAATGGTGGAGAATTAAAAAATTCAAAAAATTTTAGAAACTTAAAGAGTAATTTGTAAACTACAAAATGAAATCGAACCGAACTTCCGTAGTCGCCTTAAGGACTTATAAGCTCAGGGTTTAAAGCTTAAGAGCTCATAGATTTAGGATTGATTGAGATTTTGTAGCTCAAAGATTCGTAGGTTTAAAGCTTATAACGTATAAGTTTGGCACGTACATATTTGCGGAATCAGTTTACGGGCCTAAATTATGCGAGTTTATGTGTTCGATAAAAGAAGGGAAATGTTAAACTTACGACAGATGTTTTTTACACTATAAATTTCTATGTCAATATATAATCTATGTTTTATTTGTAACTACATTCGCAATCTTGATGTCATATATTATTTTATTATATTATTATTTTATTTTATCATATTATCCCGTTTAATTAGTAAAAATTATAATTTTAGCCATAATTTCATTCCTTAGTCTTTTCTTTTTTTTCCTTCTGGTTTTTATTAAAATTTTTAAAAATAACGATGATGGATTTTTAATTTTAGGCTATCAATTTTCGATCGTCATCAGATGTCACATTGCCCATCTTCAAATTTTTATATAACTTTACGACAGTTGACGACAGATTTTTTTTTTGTCTAAACTATTTAATATTTTCTATCTTATTTATATAAAATTTAGTATATTTTATAGTTTTATAATTTATTTTACGATATTTTCCATTAAATTTAACGTTTTTAAATTATTTTTACGATAGATATCTGAAAATGAACATCTGTCGTAAGTTTAACAACGGCCATAAAAGAATTGTCAAAAAATTGCATTTTTAAGGGAATTAAAAAGTGAATATCTTATTTTTCCTTTCTTTGAAACAGAACAATATATGTAAACGTACAAGATTTTAATTTTTTTTAGAATTGATTGGAATCATGTATTTTGATACAAAGATTAGATTGACTTGTACAGAAAATATCAGGTAACATCAATATTGTATCTTGATAAAAAATATTTGATTATATTCTTATGTACTACATGAAATCTAGATAAATACCCTTAGATTATCACTTAATATAATGATTATTTGAGTGTTTATAAATTTTAAAAAATGATTAGGAATTTTTTGAAATTGCTCACCTCTTAAAACTTGCTCAATTTTAAAAAATGTTTCTAAATAGTATAACAAATGCTTTTTAATAGGAAGCATGACTTTCAAAGAACTTACTGCATATGCGTTGTCATGTTTGGAAATATAATTGTTTGGATATAGAAGAGTCATTATAAATACTTTTACATTTTACGCATTTAAAACAGATTTTTTACGAACTTAAAATGCTTAGTGAATTGTTAAATTTATCTGTTTGAATGGTAAATAAAAATTGTATCTATATTTTATTTAATAATTCGTATAGAACAATTTATATTCAATTCCGTAAATTCACGTTCATAAATTTGATACCTAAATTATTTTCTTGACTCCTGATGACTAGTAAGCAGTTTATTATGCAACCTCAGAGTAGATAATGCTCTGAGCTCTAGCGCTGTCATAGTGGCACACTTTTTTTTGGTGGTCAAAAAACGGGCAAATCTGCTATCAGACTTACAGCGATATAGGCTACGACCGAAACACCTCAGCCTCAGTGTATACCATTGGTGTAACGGGTTCCTGATGCTGCGGCAGCTTAGAGGCAGAAGGAAGTCTGGTATACTTGCATTCGCCCTCCGAGCATCCACAGACAGGGACCGTCTGAACCCTCTCCACCCTGGCCACGGAACGAGGACAAGAAAATGTTCCCGTTACATGGACAGGGATCCGTAACATCCACCGTACTCATTCGCAACGTGAGACCGGATACCAGGCTCTGTCCATTCATATGTCTATTTATGCATGCATCCTTTCATCCTTTTTCACTCGCTCTCCTCTATTCACTCGTAACTCGGATACGTGGGGTCGCTGGGTCCAAGGACTTTTCAGTCCCCCTGCGTCAACGCACATCACATTCTAGGCATTCTTACAGCTTACAATTTACTTAGCTTGGGTACGTGGGTTCGCTAGGCCCAAGGACTTTTTAGTCATCCATTCTCACAACTTACCATTCGCTCAGCTCAGATACGTGGGATCACTAGGCCCAAAGACGTTTTCGTCTCCCTGCGTATATCATAGCGGCACACTACCACGTATGTATACATGCATAAGTATATACATGTTGCTGTATACGTGCAACGACACGCAACGTACTGCTATTAAAGAAGGGGCTTCTCTCGATACTTTCAGATGTCGAACACAAGTTTTACTTTATCTTGATGTAACGTCGTTAAATATACACGGATAGACACATAAATGCACTCATATATGTCAACATCGCGAGATTGTCGGAGCGTGACTGCCATGATAGTGCTATTAGACAGTCGACTATGCATGCTGAGAGTAGGTGGCGCTCTGAGCTCTAGCGTTGTCATAACGGTCACACTACGGTAAACTTGTGACGTTAACATGTATGAGTGCATTTGTTAGTCTATTTGTGTTTATTCAATAACGTCACATCAAGATGAAATAAAAATTGTGTTTGACATCTGAAAGTACTAGGGCAAGCCTCTTCTCTAATAGCAGCGTGTTGCGCGTCGTTGCACGTACACAGTAACACGTATATGCTCATGCATGCACACATACGTGTTAGTGTACCGCCATGGCAGCACTATAGGTCGGAGCGCCACCTACTCTGAGCTTGCACAGTCAACTGCCTAATAGGGACCCTCTAGGAAGGGACAAGAAAATGTTGCCGCCATACTGATCTAAACCGCAAAGGGACGGATAAAGTGCTTATAGAAAACATCACGGGTCGACTTCGTGGGGAATATTTACTGTCTCTTTCTAAAATATTAATTTCTTACGTAGTTTCCAATTTAGATCTCTTGTTTGTAACAGCCAATAGAAAACACAGAACGAGGTTTCCAGTCCCTTTCTAGAGGGTCCCTACTGCCTAATGGCTCATAACGCCACCTGCCTCGAGCTACTATGGCTCCAAACGTTGTAGATGAACTTTTCAAAGCTTTTTGGAAAGATTTATTATTATGTTTCGATAAAATATGTTAAATAATTATTTTATTACACTAAAAGTTAACAAGATATAACAAAGACATGCCGTCAGTGTTACTAAACTTACAGGATTAATATAGAAAATAAAATAAACTCTTTGAAAATGTTAAAAAAAAAAACCGAACCGATCTTAAATTGTCGTGGTATGTTTAAACAGTATTCAATTAAATTTTTAGACCAATCGGTTCATATAGAAAGACTTTATCTGAGCGTAAAATTGATAAAAATGGTCATTTTTGGAAAAATTGTAGAATTCAAGTTATTGTCACAGAGATACGGATCGATCATTTTTAGTTTTGTACCTCGAGAAAAGTAAGGATTTTTTCCAATCTTTCGGATAGTGAAAGGCAGTTTATGACTGACTTTCAATGAATAATTAAAAAAGGCGTTTGAAAACATATAAAATATGCAAAAAAGTGGTTTTACAAAGGTGACAATCTGTATAAGAATTAGATAGTCTTATTTAAAAAAATTTTACAAAAAGTTGAAGTTTTCAAGAAAAAAAATCCGTGGTATGAAGTTCAAAAAAAGTACAATAAGTATAAAAAAAAATCTCTAAA